>JASSRZ010000011.1:795314-817689 GCA_032164315.1 Malacoctenus gilli
GTTTTGGGGGCGAACCGCCACGGAAACTCGCTTCCAAACGGAAAACGTCGAAGCTGACGCTGGCGAAAACGTTGTGCGAGGAGTGCGCCTACCTGGCATGCTGATGTCGGTGTAGCTGGGCCTCTTGTCGTTCAGGGAGGACAGCGGTTTGGCCGCAGACATGGAGCCTGATATGGAGTGTCTCTGAGGGGGGAAGCAGCCACACTTTTGGCGTTCAAGGCAAAAAACAACAACAAAACAAGCAAAAACCCAGAAATAAAAACAAAAAGATTCCAATTTCGAAATCAGCTCGACAACGAGGCAAAAGAGGCTTTCGTTTATTTCTAACAAACGAAAGAAATGAAATGGTTTTAGGAGTCGTGTCTCTGGACTCGAGTGTTTTTGTTGAAATCCACGAATTCGTAGAACTTGGGTCCTTTTCTCTATAAATGGCTGGAGCGCACTTGCGAACGGCGTACAGACGGCAGCTCCATCGAAGGAAACTGAATCTCAAACACCGAAACGTGACTGAAATGGAGCGACGAAACGCACGTGGCTTCCACTCTACCTGTATGGGCGAAACGGCGGCTGCGGGGGGCGTCTTCATGGGACTGGGGCTGAGGGGGGTCCGCGGGAGAGGGGCGGCGGCCGCGGTCGGAGCCACGGCGGCGCCGTTTGACGGAGGACCTGAAGTCGGAACCAACGGAGGCGACAGTCCAGCGTCAGACCCGAAACTGTGTCGGGTAAATTTGTCCCGACGAGCGGGGGCGGAGCGGAGCGCGGTACCTTGCGAGGCGCTGTCGAAGCTCTTGATGAGCGTCTTGACGGTGGGCGAGGGCTCGGAGGAGGTGGACGACCTCCTGCTGAGGCCCATCCCCTGCCGCAGCGCCGCCAGGTCTCGCTCCACGGCGTTCATGTAGTTGTACACTCGGCCGCGCTCCTCCTCCTGCCTGAAACGCACACGCAGCGGAGTCGATCAGAGGGACGTTTGGAAGGAGCGCGATTCATCGCAGACGCGTTACTCGCGCAGCGACGCCGAGCGTCCGCAGATCGTGTTTACGAATGGGATGTCGGGCGATGTCAGCGTGACCGGCGAGCTGGGCGCAAATGTCCGCCGGGGGTTTCGTACTTGCGGCTCTTGACCTCGTCCAGCTCCTTGCTCAGCTTCTCATTCTTCTCCTGGGCTTCCTGCAGCCGTCGCCGCAGGTCCCCGATCTCCTCCTGCGCTTCCGACTTGATGTCATTAGCGATGACCACGGCCGTCTGCAGATCCGCCTGGAACTGACGCCACTCCATCGACTCCTCCTGCGCGCACGCACACACGCACACACACGGCGCGCAGCCCAGCGTCGGGCCCAATGAGCGATACGATGATTAACGCGCCGCTGATGAATTATTTCGGCCACTCGGACGCAGTTCGTCCCTTACAACTGATAAGCAGACGAGTACAACGCGGCAGATTTGTTCGTAATTGCACCGCTGCCTCGAGGAAACACATTAACGGGACGCAGAGAAACATTAGAGCTCGTTAGGAAGCGCGTTTGATCACTGTAAATTGGATTTGTAGCCTCCTGTTCGCTCTGTTCTCATCTCGATCAAACCCCAGAGGAACGGATCTGGCCGCTTCTTCTCTTGTTTGGTCTTTGGAGAGGATACGAAAACGACAACAAAGTGCTTCGTGGCCACAAAACTGCTCGAAAACTGGATTCCTGTGGTTTTAGAGACTCAAGTTTCTCAGTTGCTGACTTTCAGTTTTGGGAAGCAAAAACGTTTAGAATCAGCCTTCGAACGCCTCGACTGGAGGCATCGCTTTCCGGGCGCAGACTCACCCTCAGCCTGCGGTGGAGAATCTTGATCTCTCTCTCCATGTCGTGCTTCTGGTCCTGCAGCTTCTTCACAGAGTCTGAAACAGGAAGCACCAGCAGGTCAGACCGACTCAGGGCTGCACAAACATCACGGCGCGACCCAGAGAAGCCAGTCCGAGACTTCTGCAGCGACATCATTCCACATCTGAGCAGGAAAAAGGATCCTGAAGCTCTGAGAGGAGATAAATATGTGAAATCATTCAAAGAAAGCTTAAATCTGTCCTTTTGTAAATGTACATACGCTCATTTATCGGGTTTTTATTTGGTTTATTTTAAGAAAAGACCCTTTAAGGTTCTGCAGTACCGTGAGCGACCACCAGAGGGCAACAGCTACAGCTAGTTTTGGTGTTTTTCTCCGTGGAAAAAACTCTTTAGACACAAAATGATGAATAGATGGATCAAAAACACAGACACACAGACACACACACAGACACACACACACACACACAGACACACACACACAGACACACACACAGACACACACGCAGACACACACACTGCTCGGTGCCCACTCACTCTCCAGGTCGGTGATGATGAGGTTGTCGTGCAGCTTGAGCGCCCGGTGCTGCTCCACCTCGTCCTCCAGCTCGAAGATGGTCTCCTTCATGTCGGCGATCTCCGTCTCCTTCTCCTGCAGCTCCACGCGCTGCTTCTCCAGCGCGTGCTCCCGCTCCGAGATCTGCTGCCGCGCCTGCTCCTGGAAGTCCCGGTATTCCCGGTCCAGCTGCGGCGCACGGGAGGCCGGCAGACGGCTTTAATGAGCGCCCGACCATCGGGAGGCTCGTCCCAGCGAGGGAAGAGCTTCGTACGCGGACGGACCGACGGCTCGACGGCTCGACCGCCTGCCGCGCGTCACCTCGACGACGCGTGACCTCGCGACGACCTCGGCGAGATGAGCCGCTAATTCGGTTGCCGGTGGTCTCATTGACCCAGAAACTCCCGAGTGCCGTCTTGAAATAAACGTGAATTCGGGTCGAACGATCTAAATTTGCCTCTCGCGGCGCACTCGGCCTCATTAACGCTCGACAGCGACCAGCCGCAACATTATGACGACAGGCGCGACACAGGTGGGCACGGCCGCCCCGGGTCCGCCCCGGCGATCTCAGACCCGTCTGACCCCAGACTGACCTTGGCGAGCGTCTCCTGCAGGCGGCTGAAGTCGGCGTGCGCCTGCTCCAGCTCCTCCCGCGTCTTGCCCGCTTTGGCCTCGGCCTCCTCTTTGGCCAGGCGGACCCCCTCCAGCAGCTGGCAGATGTCGTTCTTGTCGCCCGCCGTGTGCAGCGAGTAGAGCTCGGCCACCCGCTGCCTCTCCTGGTCCAGCTGGGCCCTGCAGCGGCCCAGCTCGGCCTGGTCGCTGCTGACCGCCGCCTTGTACTCGTCCAGCGCGGCCGCCATGGCGGTGCGGTCCTGCCTCTCCGACTCGGCGATGCGCTCCATCTGGTGGTTGCGCTCCTTCAGCGCGCCGATCACCTCCTGGGCCTCGGCGTTGTCCTGCTCGGCCATCTTCAGCGTGTTGGACAGGTGCTGCTGCACGCCCAGCAGCTGCTCGCGCTCGAAGCGGGCGTTGTCGGCCAGGTCGGCGTAGCGCTGCTCCAGCTCCAGGTAGCGGCCGCTCTTGATGTCCTCCTCCAGGCCGTAGGAGACGTGGTGCTCGTCCAGCAGCGAGCGCAGGTACTCGATCTGCCGGCCGTACAGCTCCAGCTTGTCGCTCTGCTGACACAGCGAGTCCATGAGGATGACCTTCTCCTCGCCGAGCCGCTCGTTCTCGCCGTTCAGCTCCTGCGTGATCTGCTGCAGGTCGGCCAGCTCCTGCAGCGTGGCCTGCAGCTCCTCGGCGGTGCTGTGCTGGTTCTCCTCCATCTGGTGGATGCGCTCGGTGAGGCAGGCCACCGACACCTCGCTGGCGTTGCCGCTGCTGCCCCGGCGCGAGCGCTCCCGGCCGGGCGCGCACTCCGACTCGGAGGACGAGGAGGCTCCGGAGGGGGCGTCCAGGGCGTCGTCGCTGGACGTGACGCCCTGGTAGACCTCGCTGGACTCGCTGTCCAGGTTGTCGGCCGAGCCGCCGTGCTGGTGCCCCGTCAGGAGGTCCTCCAGCGAGCCGGGCGCCGAGCCTTCCACCGACGACGTGAGCGTCCCCGTGCCGCCGCCGTCGCTCTGGCCGCTGCCCGCGGCCAGGTCGGGGCTGAGGGAGGCGTAGTTGAAGAGCTTGTCGGAGCCGTCCAGCCGCTGCTCCAGCGAGAACCCCAGCGCGTTCAGACGGTCCTTCAGCATGCGGTTCTCGCTCTTCAGCAGGTTCAGCTCCTCTCTGATGGCCTGGTTCTGCTCCTGCAGCAGGATCAGAGTGGACTCCACGTCCGCCGCCGTGATGGCCGAAACCGGAGGCGGCGGCGGCGGCGGCGGCTGCTGCTGCTGCTGCTGCTTCTCCTCCTCCTCCTCCTCCTCCTGCTGCTGGGGCGGCGCCTCCTTCCCTCCCAGGCCCAGCTGGGCCCGCATGTCGCGCAGCTCGCTGCGCAGGTGGAGGATCTCCACGTCTTTGCTCTTGGCCAAGCCCAGCAGATCCTTGACTTTGGCTTCCAGAGCCACCTTGTCGCTGATCTGCCCGTCCGATTTGGACTTGCTCATGCGGCCCTCCGAGTCCGCCGGGATCTGGTTCCTCGAGCGCTTCCTGGAGGAAGCGTCCCCGCCGACCGTCCCCGAGACCAGCTGCTTCTTGGCAGCCGACGTCCTGGACGTCCGGAGACGATCCCGCGAAGAGTTCGGCTCCTTGGAAGCCGAAGACGTCGCTCGCTTGGATGAAGCACCTGGTCAGACGGGAGGACAATGCGCCGTCAGAAGCCGAACGGAGTTTCTCTGGGAGGTTCTCAGAACGTGTGACCAGAGTGAAGGCGCGGAGTGGACCACGGCAAACAAGGCAGGTTTAAACAAGCAGAGTTTCTCCAGAAGTTCCGGGATTTTCCTGCAGCTCTCGCTGCCCCCTAGTGGAACAGAGCAGAAGTGGAGTCTTGCTCCAGGTGAATCCTGGCTCACCTGTCGCCGTCTTCGGCTTGCCGTCCAGGTTGCTGGCGTTGGTTCCAACGGAGGCCGTCTTCTTGCTCTTTGCGACGGCGCTGCTCGAGGCAGGGTTTCCTCCGGCCATGGCCGCTAGAAGGTCATCGTTGCTTTTCACCTGAGAGGAACGAGAGTCGGCCGTCACGCTCGCACGCACCGAACGACGAGTCGCCCAGCGTGCCGCGACTCACCTTCGACAGAGGGGCTGCGCTGCTGCTTTTGGCTGCAGGTTTTCCGGCCCCGGCGGCGGCGTCCGACTTGCCCCGATCTCCGCTCACCTTACTCGCCGCAGGCCGCACCGACTTCTTCATGCTGAGCTCTCTGAGGTGGATGCATTTACAGCTCGATCTGTAGAAGCAGAAGAAGAAGGGCAGGCAGGCAGGGAGGGAGGGAGGGGGGAAAGGTAGCAGACGTCAGTGCTTTCACAGCGATAGTGCTCCAGTTTTCCATGAAAGAGGAATTCTTTCCACGGAGGATATTCCCTGAACGGGAGAAAACGGAGACCACATCAGTGGGCTGAGAGCGGCAGAGAGCTGCGCTGGGCTGCCAGGTTCCAACGCCACTCTGCGAAGAGAAGTTTCAGCGAGCTGGGCTCTCGTGGAGGGAGCGTTTTCTCGGATCAGCTGCTTGTTTCTGCTCACGTTGCATTCGGGGGCAGCTCGGACAGCGGTGGCAGGACCACCCCAGATGGAGAAATGCAGAACAAACGCAGCTACGATCACCACCAGGTGGCAGTCTTGTGTTTGTGCCGTGACAGCTGCAGCAGAGACAAAAACTGACTGAACCCTCTGTGTGTGTGTGTGTGTTTGTGTGTGTGTGTGTGTGTGTGTGTGTGTGTGTGTGTGTGTGTGTGCGCGCGGCTTATTCACGCGAACACGGAGACGAGGCAGGAGAAGGACATCTCTCGATCATCGCGGAAGAGCGAGCAGCGGAACCAAAAAAGGAAGAAAACAAGCGAGTCCTCCGCAGATCAAAAGCTCGACATATTTCGCCGTTAAGTCCGTCGGTCTGCGCGTTTCGTTTCGGGCTGCCAAGAAGCGAGTGGGCGCTTCGCTCGTGCAGCTTCCCATCCCCGCAGCTTTGTTCCAAACGACCCGACGAGCCCAAAAAGACTCCCGATAAGCGCTGCGTCTGGGCCGGTTCCCCGACTCTCCAACGCCAAGAGCGCCTTGGATTAGGAACAGACGACACAAACACGTTCTCACCAAACAAATGAAGCACTATTACCTGTGCCCAGGCGCCGATCTCACCTATAAAAAAGGGTGTCGACGCTGGCTGTGCCGGAACAACGAAGCCACACAAAACAGCGCTTTATTCATTGCGGTCGGGGCTTCACGTCCAGGTCTCGACTGAACCCGAGGCAGCGATTCAGGACGCAGCTGGAGACCGAAGTAAGTGCTTTAGCACAGACTTGGACTTCAGGCAGCTGACGTGAACGATTGTTGAGGGAAAAAAGGAGAAAAGACGACAGTTGAGATCTTCTTCTGCGCTCCGACTCGGCGTGCGGCTGCTTTCCTGAGTTGGTTGTTTGGAGATGGGAATAAATATCATCAACCGGCAGCAGGAAATGCTGACTTGACGCGGGAGGAGCAGGAGACGCTGGGACGGTGACGCGACTAAACCTTTGTTTGAATTGGAATAAATACACAGAAAGAATCAATATTTAGATGTTTTGGATCAACTTTCAGTCTCTGGCGCGGACAGAGAAGCCAAAACGGTCTGCGACGAAACCGCAAGCGGACTCTGCGCCAACAGACACGTTCCTGATGACTTTCAGCTGCGGTTCAACTGTTGTGTGCCGTAGTTTTTGCTCGAAGCATTTATTACCGCCGAGAAAAACAAAAGCGAGAGGCGCTCTGCGAGCTCACGAGGAGACTCGATCCTGCATCATCGGGAAAAAACGCCAAAATACGTGGAAGGGAGCCTTTTGGCCGGACCTCCTCTCCCGTGGTGTGGAGGTGCCTTTTATTTAGTGAGCGCGCAGCCGATAACTCCGCTCTCACACAATGCTCTGAAGTATATTCAGCTTTAATGCATCTTTCCTCACACAGAGTCCCTCTCCACTTTATTGCTGCTGTTTTTCAGACGCAGGGTCGTTTCTTGCCCCCCCCCGCCCCCCAGCATCTGAACTCCCCGCTGACCAGACCTTATATGGAGGCTCCGCATCATGCTCGTATTTTAGGAACATGTGTTTTCTCATGCCTACACGCTTATCGCGGCGCTCTGGCCCGAGCGGGACATTAGTTCGCGTTATTTATGCGGCGCGGCCTCAGAGTCCCAACTGAGCGTCGGGCTGGAGTACGTGACGTGACTCCGGGAAGCCGAGAAACGGAGGAGGCAACGCTGCAGCGGCTCAATAAATTTGCTGGCTTTCTTTTGTAACGTCATGGGACAAACGAAGACACGCAACTGCACCGAGACACAATCTGGAGACACACACTGGTCCTACATGCTTGTTTTTGGACTGGTTACATCAAGGTTACAATAGATTTGGAACTGAATTATATTCACTGTTTTTTGGCTCCTTTTGCACCACGCGTAAGGTCGACAGCCGTCAGTCAAGCTGTGCTGAGTGAGTGTGGGGAAAGAAGAAGCGTCTCCTCCTGATTGGTTCAGAAAAGTCGAGGGATCGTTGGTCTCCGCGAAATGTTTTGTGTGCAGCCGCTTCGTTGACAAAAACTCCAAAGAACGACATCGTCTCTCAAGGACGGAGGATCGAGTGACGCCAGATAAACAACGGTCCTCTCGAACGCAATCAACAAACAAGATACTCTGAATCGACGAGACCCCATTGCTCGGCCTGTGGGACGGAGACTTGAGCTTTAACGACTGCTGGGATTGCAGAAAAGAGCCGAATTGACCGAGGAAGAACGTCAACGCAAACTGAACAGAAAGCAGCAGCAGCAGAAATCAACAAGAATGGCCGGACGCACATCAAAGAGTGGAGGTCACGAGTTCAGGGGGGGGGGGGGGCAACGCCCAAAAGCCCAAACTCAGACCTAGAAGACGTACAGAAGGTGTGCTGAGCTCAGCGCACATGCAGGCTTCCTGCAGTGATATTTATAAACACTCTCGATCTGTTCAAATATGTATAAAGGAGCCAAAAACAGCCGCAGACACTCCTTCGTCGCACCAGCGAGAAAAGCGCCGCGAGGGGACGGCAGCAACTCCGACGGCTTGTTTTGTGTTGGATGTGTCAAGCGTGAAACTTCAAAGCTCATTTGAAGACCAACTGAGACGGGCTCTTCCCGGAGTCGGGATGCTTCTGCTGCTCGCCGGCGTTTCAGCAGCAGCAGCAGCAGCTTTCGCACATCCCCGAGTGAAGCAGAGTTAGGAAGAAGCAGCACTGACGCCTGTTGTGCCGGAACCGAGTTCGCCGAGCGCACGCCGTAATCGCGTCTGGCTTCACTTAGTCGGACAACCGAGAATCCACCTCAGCTCACAGGAAAGTCCAGCCAAGCCGTACTCAGAGGACTGTGTCACGAGCTGACCGCGCGCAACTCATCGCGCCCATTATTGGATCGTCCGTCTCCGCGCATCGAATCGTCCAACCGCACGTGTCTCGACTTACGAATGTGTTCGTATGCAATTATTCAGAGCCACACATGTTTGGCTGCGCGCAGGGCGTTCTCTCCTGCAGCACTGACATGTGCTCTCATCGACCCGCCAGCTCTCTGAATAGCTGAATGTGTGTCAAAGCAGATGTCTGAAACAGAGAGGGGCCGCGAGCTGGAGCGCGCCGCTTTTCTCTGCGTCTGAATAGACCTGCGAGCGCCGCGTCAGCAGGCTCTCTTTCCACGGCTAAAACAACAACAACAACAACGTGCTCGTCGCTGCTCACAGCAAACTATCTGTTTCAGGAGAGTTTGTGTCCGTCGCAGCATCAGAAACTCCGGAGTCCGAACCCGCCGAGAGCGCCGGCATCTGCGATGAATTACGGGACTACAAACAAAACTGTTTGTGTGACACAGAAAACAAACATCTCTCCCGGTGACGCCGCATTCCCGGCTCGACTCTTCATGACGGGACGATGCGCTCACGTTGGAGTGGAGCTGAATTCGGTGGCGAACGGCACCGGGGGAGACAAAGGGGGCCGCAGCCCGTCCGGTCTGTCGGAGAATGGCCGACGGTGGTCCGACACATCTGCCGCGTCCAGTGCGCAAACGAGTCGGACTGTCTGAAACCATCACGATCAAGAGATGGACTCATTTCGAACCTAACTATCAATAAAACCAGACTATGATTGGGAGCGGATCAACTGTTCTGTTGCTAAGACCATATCAAGATGCAAAAGAGCACAAAGCAGCACAACACCACCAAAGACCCAAAAATGTGAAAAAACAAAAGTGAACAAGTGAAGAGACTGTTAAGGTTCAAAATGGCTCAAAATGTGCAATAAGAGGAGGGCAAATCCTCACAAAATCACAAAGAAGACATAAAAAAGGCAAAAAAAAAGAAAAATTGGACACAAAACGGTGACGCAGAAGCGTCAAAGTCACCAAGATCGACATGACGCATCAAGACATTCAAGAAAAAGTGGGATCAGAACCACAAAGCAACAAAATGAAAAGACGTAGGACGAGAAGAGAAAAAGCTAAAAAGCAGAATCATAAAGAAGCAGAAATGACACAAAATCAAAAGAAAGGCCTGAAAAACACAAGCAAATAAATGTGGAACGTACACAAAATGAACATGACGCGCTGCTTTTGGGTGTCTCCAAAAGTGAAGCGATAAAAGTTAAGCTGAGGACTGATTGTTGACGTTCTCTCCGCCCTCGCTCGCTCGTCCTGATGTGAGTAAAACAGAGCTGCCGTGTTGGATTTCACATGAATGAATGAGACGGATCTGAACGGGGGACAAACGCTGGCGGTGCCTGTTTACAGACAGCTGAACGGCAACAAAGAAGAAGAAGAAGAAACAGCCGGGCAAGACGGGGGGAGGTGGGGGGTGGTCGCAGCCGAGTAAAGACCCCCCCTCCCTCCCCTCCCTCCCCGCCCTCCCTCTTCTCTCTCTGTGCTGCCCTATTCATGCTTTAACTGCGGGGAGGCACTTCCTTGCCATAACATCAGCTTCCTGTGGTGGCGTCTCCCAGTTTTCAAAAAAAGAGAGCCCTCCTGCCCTCCTGCCCTCCTGCGAGGGTGACTGTTTGCACAAGGACAAGCAGGCACCAGTCTGCCTGGGACACCGCGCCTCCACTTTTATTTACCCCAAATATGTCTCCGCGGGCTGGAGGCTGGATTCATCCAGTCATCGCAGGCCCCAAAGGAGTTCGACTGCCTCTTTAGTTCATACCAGTGAGACACTGAAGGCTTCAAGCCTGCACAGAATCTTTATTTGAGTAAGTCTGAACAAAAACAAGAGTTACGGCGCCCTTTTGGGCCACTGAGACACTTTTATTTTCCTCATTTGAGGGATCATTTTTCCCCGAGCTCCAATTTCTCCAAAAGAGGCCGAGAGAGAGAAATGTCGGGAGTGTTATCTTGTGGAAACTGACTCAAAGAGACGAGTGGGAATAACGCCGCTTTTCCAGTCAACGCTCGGAAACATCTGCGCTCCTGTGGTTGAACGGGAGATGTGGAAGTGTGAGGTTTTGACACGGTGCTGCAGGGGAGGGATGGAGGGGGACGGCGTCCGGCGAGGGACGGCGTCCAGTGAGGGACGGCGTCCGGCGAGGGACGGCGTCCGGCGAGGGACGGCGTCCAGCTGCACCGTCAGCCCACCGCTCACCCTCCTCTGGGGGTTCGCTGAATTCACATTGTTCTGGGTTACACCTCCATTAGCAGCCCCGCACATGACGTTCACCTCCAGACTGGGGCTCCTCCGGGGGCCACACCGGCTCCTCTCCCCCCGACAAACGCACCACAACCCCCGCGACAAGGGGACCCCCCCCCCCCGAGAGACCAAACGGCAACTTTAAACCAAGCAAACGACCGGCTAACTAGTTAGCTTTAAGTGTCAGGCATGCGAGGAATGTCAATGAGTTAACCTCCTGTGTGGCAGCACGGCTTCAAAATAAAAGCACCAGGCTACGTGCGGGGACCTTCAACCTAAACAATCAGGGACGCAGTCACAAATGCAACCCAGACAAGAAAACAACATGAAGCCAAAAAGAAAAGCAGAATTTTGAATCAAATAATGAAACACTAAGCCGCCAAATGACCTGAAGAAAAAGGACCAAAAGGAACAAAACTCACAAAGAAAAAGGTCTGAACGTAAGAACGGACGACCAAAATGTGGTCAAACTGACAACAACAAATAGACAAAAGCCGACAATCCAAGACTGCAAACATTCGAAAAAAAACACAAACAGAGAGAGGAGAGGATAAAACGGACAAAGGAGCAGAGTGGAAACAGATGCAAGTGTGCTGGACGATAGAGAAGAAAGAGAAGCATAAAACCCACCAACAATAAACCGCAATGAAATCTGAAATAACTCCAGAGATGCAAAATAACCCAAATATGACCGAAAATTTCCAAAACAAATGCAAAGCGAAACAGAAAAATCGCAAACACATGTTCAAAAACGTCAACAAGTTTAAGCATTTCGTTTAGGTTTTGGGATTATTCATTTAGTAAATCTGGATATACTAAATCCTTTAGTGAAGACTCATTTTCTTAACAAGTTGGAGCTATTTGGAGCAACACTAACTAGTCATAACAACTGTTTTTAGATTATTACACAAGCAAACCTTCATCATGTGAAGACAAACAATTTCAAATCTTTTCAGGAAATTACTGACATGTCGTTTTAAGTTGTGTTAACAGATGCAAGAGCTAAATATTTTAGTCTTTTTATAATTAATTTGAAGAAAAACATTATTGAGGTGCTTCTTTGTTTAGATTTGAGTAGTTTTAATTCACTGGAATACTTTGTGCCCGATTATTTTGCTGTAAATTAAGGTGCTCAAGTTAGGTTGTTTGTCCCGTCTCTTTTTTTGCCATTTTGACCATAAAAATCACAGTTCGAATAATTTGCTTGGGATCTTTTGTTGGTTATTGACTCAAAACAGCTCTGTTATTTTAGCTTATATAGTAATTACATGAATAGTATTGCAATACTCCTATTAATTTTCAGTACTCGTACTTTTATAAATGGAGGTTTATTGTGAAATAATTGGCGGGATCGGTATCGGTGGCTGTGCGAGCTTAACAGCTTCGCTAAAATCTGCTCCGAAGCATAAAACAACGCCTCGTTCGCATTTTTAAAACTTGTAAAAAGAGTCAAAGGTGTCGGGGCGAGTTGCAGCAACTTCCCCGTCGACTCGCGTCTTTGCTCTGGGCGTCTCTTTCCGTCGCGGTTCTCCGCGAGCGATGCTAAGGCGGCTCGCGCTAGCATCAGGCTAACGCTGCTAGCCGCGCCGGCGGTCGGGAAAAGGGAGGAAACGTCGGTACCTGCGCGGCTCCGCGTCGCTCCGGCTCCACACGGCGAGCGAGCCCCGCCGACGGCGCGTCCATCCGCGGTGCCCGACGGTCCGCTGAAGCCCCCCTCCTTCTCCTTCTCCTTCTCCTCCTCCTCCTCTTCCTCAGCGCGGTGACGCGGCGGCGGGCAGCATCGGTTTCGGATGTCGGCTCGGTTTGTGTTGGCAGCGGCCGGATGATCCTCTGCCCCCTCCCCTGGTTGCATCACCGCAGCATCAGCCTCCTCCGTCCGCCACCGCCACCGCCTGCGCACAGCAGCACGCGTGCAGATGTGCGCTCGAGCACCGCGACGTCCAAATCGCACCCGGAGCACACTTTGATGGAAGAAGGCGGGATTGTGTCCAAACCAGGGGCGGAGTGAGAGACTGAGGGCCAGTGGGGCCCAAACACCTGCCCCCCCCCCCCCCCAAAAATATTCACTCAAAAGCCCACACAAACACACGTGCTGTGTTCCAGTCTCCAAAGACAATGTGTCGTCCCTGTTATTTGAATTAATTTCACGAGACATTGAGGGTCTTTGCTGCAGTGGGGGAAGATGTTGGACCAAATGAAGGACTCGCGCACCAGCAGAATGATGTCACCAAGTTTTTATTTACATGAATCGTACATACACACACACAGGACACGTTGGCCAAACTAAGACTCACCAAGCATTATTGCTTTCTTCTTTAAAATTGCATCAAAAGGTGTTTGAATACGTGACTGCAAGCACACAGTGTATTTCTCAGCAGCTCTAAAAGGAACAGTCGGTGTGCGGATGACGAACCTGCGCAACAGCTCAGGATATCTGGATATGAGTGAATGTCTGCGCGTCCAGGCTCCTACGGGGGATTACGGAGTGCAACAGATTATCTCCAGGTGCTCGCATCTCTACAGCAGTGTGTGTGCGTGTGTGTTTTTGTTCCATAACGGCCGACGACTACAGAGAAGGAATGCAGAGAGCGACACAAACACATGGATTAACTGAACAAATCAGCCCAGACAGACAAAAAAAAAATACAGGACATTAATCAAAAAAAGGACAAAAAGACAAGTGTGAAAATGACAGAGTACAGTTTACATTCCACAGGTGGAGGAATCAGGCGGCGCCTTTTCAGGAATGGTTTTTTTCCTTTCGTTTGTACCACCTTCCCCCCAAAAAAAGCGCTCGCGTCGCATCTACGCGAGTTGGTCGCAGGTCGACGACAGCGCAAACGGAGAGAGGTCAACATGCCTGCATGTTGTCGAGCGTTGAACTACAGTTTCCAGTCTCGCACTTGAATTCTGTACAAAACAAAGACGGGGGAGCATGTAAACGTCGAAGGGGGGCCAGAAGTCAAACCACTGAAATGTTCTACTGGTCATCAGCAGGGAACAACATTGGCACAGGTGAGCTTTCAAGCGAGTCAAACATTTCTGGGAGGAGAAAAGAAAAAACGTGTCGGAAAAATAGACGTCCACTCGTGCGACCATTCGTCTGTCGCACGGCCACAGAAATCCTATAAAATCCAGCAAAAACAGCAGAAATCTGCCTCTGTGAAGACGGGGCTTCACAGCGAGGAGAGGAAGTGAGTCAAAGTATTGCTTTCGTGAAGGTTTTTAACTGAAACTGAAGCGGGAAGGATGCTTTTTGTCCATCGGGACGCGCATGCTCCCTCTCGTCCACCACAAGTGGCTTTCTGCCCCGCCGGCTGCTCCCAGCCGTCTCCAGCGGGTTGACGGCTCCCTCTGGCGGCCACAGGAAGCATCCGCAGGCCGAAGCCGACAGCCAACTGTGGAACAAGTCCTCCCGTTATACTTCAGTGGAGAAGAGCAGGCTCTGCCGCTTGCTGTCCGGAGTGGGAATGCTGTCCAGCTGCAGGAAGTACAACAGGACCTGAACCTGGAACGCAGGAAGAGTCAAACGGATCAGCACCAAAGGAGCGCGGGCACTTCGGCCTCCTCCGCGGGGCGCCGCGGCGGCTCACCTGAGCCATGACCTCCAGGGACCAGCTGTCGTTCATGGAGATGGGCTGCGAGCTGCTGGAGATTTTGCTGTCCTTTTCGGAGGGGCGGAGCAACGTGGGGCCGAAGACGGTGGCCAGATTGTGCAGCGACATCTTGTTGACGCTCTCGTTCTCGGCCACCCTGACGGAGGAGACGGAGACGGTTCGGCACACGGGAGCAGGACTCCAGCAGCGCACGGACGCTTCGAATAAACCGTCCTCAAACGGGCCGCTCACCTCTTCAGGTGGTCGAGCAGGAAGAGGAAGGTGACCAGGTTCGGCTCCGGCAGCGACAGCAGCAGGTTCAGCATGCAGCTCTCTTTGGCCACGCTGTCCGACAGAGCTGCAAAAGCCAAAAGCACGCAGGCGACTCTTAGTTGCTGCTCTCGCCGCTCAACCCTTCTGAGCAACAGTGAAAGGCCCTGAAAGGGGCGGAGCCTGACCGATGCCGCCAGCGAAGTTGGGGTACAGCTCGTCGGTGAAGAGGGGCTCCGGCAGCTCGCGGAAGTACAGCTTGAGTGTCCCCGCGATGGCGTTCACGTCCATCTCCCTCATCATGACCGACACGTCCTTGTTATCTGAGGAGAGCAGAGGACGCACGATCGCCATGGCGACAAGGACCAAGCCGAGGAGATCCTAAACTTGTGTTTTCGTGCAAATCTTGAGCTCAAAGCTGAAGCTTTGACCTGAACGCTTCACGCGTGAGGCAGATTGTGGGCGAAACTCACTGGAATCGAACGCCGCCTTCAGCGCCTGGATGTCCGTGGCCACGCCGGACACCCGGTAGATCCCCACCTCCTCCATCCCTCGCCGCTCGATCTCCTCCACGCACTGACGCACGATGAGAGGAACTTTAGAGCGCTCCCGCCTGAGGAGGAGGAGGAGGAAGACGGTCAGAAAACGGGGTCTGGCGGGCGGGCGGACGGACGAACGGACGGACGGACGGACGAGGACTCACTTCGTCACCACGTTGATTTTGACGCCGAACACGCCCGACTGTTTCCGCGACGGCATGCGCTTCAGGCTGAACTCTCTGCTGGTGAACTTCATGGAAAGCTTCACTTCGATCTGAAACGAACCCGCCGCTTCAGTCGTCATGGTAACCGACCCAGGTCGGCGGACCGCAAAGAAAACGCGCTCGGAGGATCCCGTGAAACGGCGAATCTCAGCTGCGTCTTCGACCGCTGAAGTATCAAGTAATGGGATTACTAACTGTCGCAGTACTACAAATCCCATGAAAGTAAACTTCGAGTGTTTCTGCCAAAAGAAGCAGGAAGTTCAATCATAATAAATGTTCTGTGGGACTATTTTACAAACACTTGACATGACCACACAAGATTTACAGTTTGTTGTGTTGTTTATGCCCATATTTGGAAACTTCCCCCTCTGTTTACGTTCAGGCCAAGCTCTAAACAGGAAGTTGACAGTCATTAAACACGTTTGACAGCTTTGAAAGAGAACTCAGAGGAGATTTATTTCCTCTCATCTGGCTTCTCGACACATTTGGATGTTTTTCTCGACAGACTCGCGCTGGATTCCTCTTGAATCGGTGGCTTCGCACTCGTCAGACAACGGACCGAAACACTCACCCCGTTCATGGCGATCACCGTCCGCTGCCAGTCTTTGTTCTGCAGGGTTTGCGGGTCCAACTAGAAAAAGGGAAACACACAAACTTTACTCTCACGAGATTTTGTTCCGCTCACGATTGACGCGTTTCGTGAGGTCGTTCCGTCCCACAAAAGACTTCGTCGGTGCCGCTGACACTGAGGGAGGACCCGGCGTACCTGCCGGCGTACCTGCCGGCGTACCTGCCGGCGTTCCTCCCTCAGCCGCTCGCAGATAAGCTCCAGATGGTCGGGTCGCGTTACCTCGTGCCGCTGATCTATTTCAGCCTCCTGACTAACAACAAGCTGCCAGCTTTTATTTACAGTGATCAGGCGTGAGTAACGTGACGGCACCACGTCCCTAAAGCGCTCTGCGCCGCGGCAGATGTTCGTCCGACCAAATCGCGTAATCCCGCTTTCAGTGAAACCTTTGTTGTCTTGGTGATTGTTTTTCTTTTTATACAGAGATTAAAGAAACACTCAGAGGTTGAGTTGAAGAATGATGAAGAGCTAAAGAGCGAAATCTCAGAGAAAAGGAGCCAAACGAAGTTGTTGTTGATGAGAAATAAAGCAACAGCCTGAATGCAATAATTATTAAAAATATAGAAAAAGGACAAAATAAAAAAGGCAAAATAAAACCACTAAAGAAACAGACAACAAATAAATAGAAATATAACAGATGACATAAAGAACAAAGGCAAATTAATGTGTTTTTTTTTTTTTTTTTTAAATCTGAATTAAATTCAAAAGAGGGATTTAAAATCACCTCTTCAAAAAATTATTAAAAAATACAGAAAAAATGGAATAAAAAATGAACGGAGAATAAATGTATTATCAAGGTAAAAAATGTTTATATTTGCTGAATAAAAGGCCAAACTGTTGAATAGTATCGAGCTGCGGCTGCTGCCCAAAATCTCTGTGTGTCACTCTGAATCTTTCACCAGCAAGTCAGTCTGTCTGTGTGTTCCGCTGTCGCCCCTCTCGAGTTTCTCTTCTGCAAGTTCTCCGTGAGGTGACAAACAAAAGGCGTCATGGCTGGCAGGGGCGTCCCGCCTGGCGCCCGCCCGGGCCCACTCTACCTTGGGTTTGAGCAGACTGCCGCGGACTCGGTCCCACAGACGGGCCCCCGTACCCGAGGTCTTCCTCAGACCCGGGTCCCCCTCCTCTTCCTCTAGTCTGCCGTCGGCCCGATCCGCGCTCTCCTCCTCGTTAGGATTACTCTCGCTCATCCTCTCTGGCACGAGCGCTTCGCAGGCCGGCGGTCCGAGCACCATCGGCGAGCGAGCGAGCGACAAACAAACAAACCAACCAACAAAGGCGCACTCCTGCGCTCGGCAGAAGTCTCCGGACGTCAAATCGCGGCTCTAACCAGAGCGGAAAGTTCCTTCCTGCCCCGCGGGGAACGAGCCAGCGAGCGCTCCAAGCGCCTCGATCATCGTCAGCGAATGTCCAGCAAAGTTTCCCTCCCGTCAGGCCGTCATTGTCCGACTCGGAGTGCGTCCTGTCCTCGGGAGCGGGACAAAGCGAGCGCGCTCTCCGCTCTGTGGCTCTACTTCCCGGGTGGATTTGGGGGGATTAACTCCAGAGAATCCCCTCCTACCCTCATTAGCAGCCAGCGCCGGCCTGCCGCCGCCGCCGCCGCGAGGAGCGCCGCCCGGTGACTCGGCCGCTCAGGTAGCCTCAGCGGGATCCTCTCAGGCCAATTACTGGTGAGCGCCGCTGACCTTTAACCCCACAGCTTACACGTGCCGACGCCTCGGAGACGCCAGCGAGCGTCCGAAGCCACAACGAGCGCTTTCAATCCATCTCGTGTCTAATGAACGTTTCAGCACCGAGATTTCCAACTGGAACTTCTGCCGAATAAAAACTGTTACGCTGAATTTCCCCCTAAAAACCGTTGAAAACATTCAATTTCGTGGCATCTTTTTTCTTTGAAATTCTCTTTTTTGTCTGATTTTAGCATATTAATAAATCAGTTTTTTTCATGTCTGAATAATATCATTATTTTTAAAATTTTATTTTTATAATTATTTTATATTTTTGGTGAATTACATGTGGTTTTTTTAATTTTTCATGATAAAAAAACAAATTAAAAATTTCAAACAAGCATTTTATATTTTCAATTTTGTACAAATAAGAACAATTAAATCAAAAATGTTGGATTTTATGAAGAATACATATTTACTTGCTGTTTTATTTTATTTTTTCTTTCTTTTCTTGTATTTTCACTTGTTTAGAAGTGACCGATACGCAAAACTCTGCCTCCGTCTGCGTCTCCGTCCGTCTGCGTCCGTCCTCCCGCTGCACTCAGCCAGCGGCTACATTTGGTGAGAGGTCTAATCTTCGCTCTGTCACAACCACCTTTCACGAGTGGAGCTGAAGTGACCCACTGACTGTTTCTGCCCCCCCGGGGGGGGGGGGGCAGATTAACCCCAACGACACCAGTGAGGATCAGCTCACCTCCAGCTACACTTTTCACCAGACTGAATCTCATCTTCACTTCAGTAAAAATCCTCATTTTGGGACATTTGCTGGCAGCTTCTCATTTCTTTGTTTGGATCAGACAAATCAGGTCGATTTTGTCTCCAAGTATCCACTTTTAAAGCGTTTCTCTCGAGCAAACCGGTGACCTGTGTTGAAACGCTGACAGACAAGAACAGAAATGGTCACAGACGCGCGGGAGCGAAAGAGAGCGAGGCCACAAGCCGAGTGTGGCCGTGACTCAGCGCCGGCCCACCTTGATTTGTCCTTTGGCCAGGATCTTGTCGGTGGCCTCTCCCTCCTCTTTGCTCTGTTTGCTTTTGCCGCAGCACTTCTCGTAGCAGAGCAGCCTCACGGTCTGCGAGCCCTCCAGCTCGATCTCAAACTCCTGCAACGGAAAAACAGCGACAGAGCGGGTTCGCGTTCAGCTCGCCGAGCGAAGAGAACAAACGGAGCGGCGCCGAAAAAACAGGACGGCACTCATCAAACGTTTGACCCAAAACGGGGATTTAGAGCAAAGGTTGGCCTCGATTTTGGCAATGAGGTGATCACAAAGTGGGTGAGCAACGAGGCGGGGGTTCGGTTGAGCTGAAAATGATACTTTTAAGGATAATCGTGCACTTAAAAGTTGAAAGAAGGTTCTATGTGGAAGGTCAAAGATGAAGGAAGGAAAAGGCGACGTTTGAAAGCTGTTTCTGGGGGCTTCTTTCAATCTTTGAAGTTTCTTTCGCTTCCCCCCAAATTCAATGTCTCCATCCCATAAATGTCCTTTTTCTGATCCAGCATTTCCTTCTCATCGCATGTTCCTTCCCCCAAAATCTTTCTCACTGTGGTTCTGAATTCATTTCAGCCGTCATAGTTTGCCGAAAGACGGCACGTTTGCCCGTCGGACTGGCGCTCCCACCTCGTTCCAGTTGGGCTCGGTGGAGTCCCTGTGCACGCGCGTCTTGGCTTTGTTGACGAAGTAGCCGAAGGAATCCACCTCCAGAGAGCAGTACAGGTCTGACGGGCACAAAGCAGAAGTGGCTTGGAAGCGGCCAATCAAAGCGAAAGCAAAAACCAGACGGGGTTGCGTCAATCGTCCGTCTGCGACGCTCTCCGGCCGCCGTCAGCTTCTCTTATTTCACCCTCAGCTGAGGGGACTCGGTGGGTTTGCCGCCTGGAGTTTGGGACCGAGAGCCGGCCGAAAACATATTCCAGGCGGCTCGTACACGGTGTTCCTGACTAATCCCACTTGCTGCCTGCAGCTGCCCTCCCAGCTGACGGCCACGGAGGGGGGGGGGGCGAGAGAGAGAGAGAGAGAGAGAGACAAAGGCCGAGGGGATAATGGGCCGCCGCATGCAACTTCCAAGACTGAGATGATTTCTACTTAGAAAACAGATGAAAGAGACTCTTACTTAAGCTCTGTTTGAGCCCCGTCGCCGAGTGGACGATGACGTTCAGGAAGCCGTACAAACCGGGAGACTCGTCATCTGTCGAGGAGTTCAGGTCCCAGATTAAAGACGGCAAAGATGCGGCGTTTCAGAGGAGCAGCGTGCGTCACAGATCGCCAGGACCCTTTCAGAGCTTTAGGTGGCAGCGTTGGGCGGCGTTTGCTTGTTTTGTTAACCTTTAGCGTTCTCGAGATGTGACTCGGGACACTCACGACACCATCTTCTGGTGAGATGCGGTACTGCAACACTAAAAGGGCTAAAGCCAGTTAGCTCGTTTCAAGACTTCCACATAACTCGGAGAAACTTGTTACGAGTGGAAACAAAGAGCGCTTGGACGACAACGCAGTGAATTCGAAGAGTGCGGCTTACCCTCCTTATTCATGGTCATCGGGATGCTGTGAACCGTCTGCAGCTTCACACACGAGTTGGTGAGCATCTGCAGCTCCAGCGAGGTCAGGGAGAAGCTTTTAAAGCCTGCAAGTCACAGCGGAGGGAGAAATGCAATCGCGGCGCCGCTAAAAACCCGGATCGGGTCTCGCGGCGGGTGCCGGCACTCACATTTCTTCTGCTGCTCCCGAATGATCTCCCTCCACTCCGCTCGCTCGTAATCAGATGAGATGAGAAACGTGAAGCCCTGAAAGGCATCGAAGCAGATTCACGTGCGGGAACTCAGGCTGCGAGGAGTCGCCAGCAGAGGGCGCCAGAACCCTGATGGTGGGGACGGATAACGCCGCCAAACCAGGCGAGAGCCGACTCACTTTGCCGTTCCTGTTGGCCACTCGGAACGCCATGTTGGGAGACATGAGGAGCAGCAGCGACTCCTGCTCGGACAGCTTCTTCCTCAGACGCTCGATGGCTTTGGCTCCTTTGGTGGTCCTCTGGGGACACACGGCGGGGACACAGTTGGCGTCCTGGGACACAAGCGTCCCCGTTTCGCTTGCCTTCCTGCTCCACGGCGCCTCACCTTCTCTCTTTGGATCTCGTTCTTGATCTGCGAGATCTTGATCTTCATGGCGTCGATCTCCTCGTCCTGGACCAGCGGGACGGGCGTGGACTCGCAGTCCTCGATGGTCTGGAAGGTCAGGTCAGCCAGCGGGATGTACCACTTGCAGTCGTACTGCTGACCTTTTCTGGAGGAAGACGGAAGAGCGTGAACGGCGGACCGGCCAAACAACTTCGCTGACCTCCCGTCGGCACGAGACGGCCAGAAAGAAAACGTTTGACGTCAAATATCAGGTTGGAATCGCTTCTTTTTCCTCTGACGATTGAACGTGAGAGAAATAAAACGGAGACCGCTTCAGGTGCAGATTTTGGACGTCGTGGTTTCATCTACCTTCTCTGAGCACGAAGAACACCAGTTTGAAAATGTGAATGAGTGGATGAGCTGAGTTTAGCGGCATTCAGACACAAGGGACTCTGGATTTCTGGCCCCGCCCCGCCCGGCCCCGCCCGGCCCCGCCCGCCCGCCGACCCGGACTCACCCCGCGGCCTGCTTCTTCAGCTTGGTGCAGAGCAGCAGGTCGGTGAAGAGGAAGACGTGACGGAGCTTCCTGGAGCCCTCGACCAGCTCCACCATGAAGCGATCGCGGAGGAGCTGACGGTGCTGAAGGCGAGGAGAAGCAAAGACGAGCGAGCCAATCAGAGGAAGCGCTGTTGTCAAAGGACGACATTTTCACACGCGTTCCCGCAGAAGAAAGCATCTATTTTGGCCGCTGCTTCTTCTGCCAAACATCGCTGCGTGTTTGCGGCGGCTTTTCGCTCCGCGGCGCCGCCTCGGCTCTCGGGGCGACCGGGAAGCCACGACGTAAATCGTTTCCGACGGTGGCGAGCGCCCGAGGCCTCCGAGCCTCTTCGTCTCTCCTCTTTGCGCCCGAATTCTGGCGCTGACCTCCCGAGGCGGAGGCGGCCTCCGGCTCCGGCCCGTGTGGGACGCCGACCGTCGTCCCACGCAGACCGCAGTGTGGCGAAAACAAGGATGTGACTGCGGCGTGCCGCCCCCCCTCCCCTCCCCTCCCCTCCCCTCCCCTCCCCCCTCCCACAGCCGCGCTTCAAATGTGATTGCGTCCCAGTCGCGTTGATCGCTGTCCTGGTTTCGGAACGAGGCGACAGGGTGACATCCGCTTATTGTTTCCTCGCCACCAATATCAATAATCCGATGGAAACGCTGAGAGGCGGCCGTGCGGAGCGGCGACACGCCTCCGCCTCTCTGCGCTGGGACCAGACAGCGAAGCGAAGCTAAACAAAGCGGCGGTGGGAGCGATTACAGGCTGCCGCCGCCGCCGCCACGCAAAAACGACGACAATGGACGCCGATTTCAATCGCGACAACAGAGTCGTATTTCAAAGGGTTCGCGGCGGCCGGGCTTGTTATCTGCCGATCTCCTTGCGCGGTTTGAGACTTCCTCGACAACTCGCAGAAGATTGTTCCCGAGAACTTTCTTTCATTTCATATCCGACCCTGGTGGGCCGGAACGGTTCCCAGAACTAGGAAAACAGAGGAAGTTCTCCTTCCGGTCAACTGAATCCGAGTCCCGAGACGTGTGGCGCTGAGAAGGGCTCAGCAGACCCGGGGGGGGGGGGGGG
>JASSRZ010000011.1:847575-859845 GCA_032164315.1 Malacoctenus gilli
CCCCCCCCCCCCCCCCCACCCCCCCCACCCCCCTCGGGCTCGGCTGCTGCTGCCACTGCTGTTCTCTAATCCCTTCCCTCCCTTGGCCCAACCTATTGTCTTCTCCGGTGGCCTTTCATAGTCGTTCAGCTGTGCCTGGCGTCGCGCTGTCAATTAGAAACCGTATTTGTGCCGTTGAAGGCAGTTCGAGGTCCTTTGTCCATGCAGCAAACAACGTTCGTTCAGCCGGACCGCCAGGAATCACAACTGCACAGACACACTGATCAGTCATCTCACTGGGACCACAGTATGAATTGATTGTTACACCCGTAAGTGGGGGGAATCTTTTCCTCCATAACTGAGAGGTCGTTTGCTTTGCGTTTAACAGGTTTCAGTGTTCATGTAACATCCTAAATAAAGTTTTTTGGAGGGGGGGGGAATTGTGGCTGATGTTGAATCCTCACCGCCTTTGTCCTCCACAGGTGAAACGCTTGATTGTGAGGCTGCGGAGCAAAGGAACAGCGTACAAAAAGAAGCAACAGGAAATGAAGGAGCTGTTCGTGGAATACGGAGTCCTGCAGCGGACGGAGGATGTCCTCAAGGAGAGACACAAGACTGTCCAACAGAAGCTGGTAACGCACTTCGCCTGTTTTAAATGCGTTTCTGTGGGACAAACGGGCGAGAAAACGAAAGTCCAACCCGGAAGATTTGTTGTTCTTGAGCTGGTGAAGTAGCGTCCGTTCCTGCTTCCCAACATCGCCCCCCCAAAAATGATGCGATTCCATCTTCTGACTGAAACCACATAAATGTGGGCTCGATGCCCCCTCTGGCCTGTAACATCGAACAGGCCCCGCCCCTCCCCTCCCGCCCCCCTCAACCCGTCCTGCTGTTCCAAATGTGCAGGTTTCACCTGGTCTCTCCATTCACACGCTGTGTGTTAACAGCCAAGTGTTGGAAGATTCCTGGAAGTGGCTTGACACCTCTTTGCGCTCCCAGCACCTGACTTGTTGATAGGATGTGTGACGCAGGCCCGCGTGCTATTTCTGACGGCTGCATCTGCCGCCGCTCTTCTGTCTGCGTCCTGAACTTGACTCTGTTCAAGCCAGACGACTTTTCATCAGGATCCCAGACAAAACGCGCTCTCCGCTGCACGCGAACCCGTCCTATAAAGCCAGACATCGAAAACTTCCAATTGGACAAAGCTGTCATTAAAACGTTCGCAGTCTCGGCTGAAATCGCCCTCGAATGTGTCATTTCAAGCCCAGTCAGAAACTCTCCAGAGGTCATCTTTGGATATTTTCAACTGGGCACATAAAATGCGCTGTATGTTGTTGTTTTGCAGCAATCTGTGGAGGCGGAGAAGGGCATCTCTGGCTACAGCAACACTCAGGAGGAGCTGGAGCGAGTCTCGGCCATCAAGAGCGAGCTGGACGAGAAGAAGGGACGCACCCTGGACGACATGTCTGGAATGGTGACGGCATTTCCCGAACAAAGTCCGAGACGGACAGCAACGCTGAAAGACTTCATTTACCCAGAAGCCATTAGGCGTCACACGCAGCAGCGCAGAAATCAATAGGTTCTCAGTATATATGTTGCATCCATCGAATTAGGTGTGCTGAACGCGTGCTGCTTGTTGGTCCATGAAGTACTTTTCACCTTATTCATCACGGTCTTCTTTTTGTCTGCTGGGCTCCGAGGAAAGCGGCCGACCAGGCCGCGCTCCAGCCTGGAATGAGTTTGTTGATCAGTTTGGCAGCTCGCATTTTGGCAGCGCTCTCCCAACGACGCTGCGAAACGTGTCTGCGTCCGACCCGAGAGGCACCTGCGTCGCGCTCGCTTTATTGGCGTTTTTCTTCCCGTTTTGCAGCTGAGACACTTCGATCAGACTTGTCATCTTGTTCCTGTCGCCATTAGTCACTTTCGCATCACCTGCTTGCTTTTCACTCCAAAGACTTTGTGGACGCCTGTGAAGTCTAAGAATTTCACTGTTAAATGGCGAGTTTTCTCGTGCGGTTCTGTCCAAAAGCCTTCGGCAGGTGGGAAGAAAAGCTGCCAATCAAGAGACTGTCAGAAAGACGAGAGAAGTGTTTGAAGTCCTTGTGAATCGGTTGTCAGAATGCAGCAAGCGTTTACGTTCAAACAGACTCGAATATCGACGTTTTCTCTCGGAACCTTTGTGCTCGTAACACCAGACATACTTGAGGCTGTTAAGATCGACACTCGGAGGCTCTTAACGATGGTTGATCGCTGCAGATGCAGGTTTTCTGTCCATGCAGTTTCAAAGCGTCACAAGTGTTTGCTTTTGTTTTTGTAGGTGAAGAAGTTGAACTCGATGATCGTGGAGAAGAAGTCGGCTTTAGCGCCCAACATAAAGGAACTGAGGTCACTGAGGCAGCGCCACCAGGTGAGCGTCGCCTGCACCGCAGCGCCTGCGAAGAAAACCAGTGACCATGTTGATACGGCAATCCTGTTTATGCGACAAAACGGTTCTCACACTCACTCGAGAAAGAAGGGAAAGACGTCGACAACTCGACGGCGAATTCTTCGTCAGACGACTTTCCAGGATATTTTTAATTCATTCCTCAGAAAGTCTCGGAACAAAACACCCGAACAAATTAAGTCTGTTTACATTTGTTGGTTGTTGTTGATAAAATGATCCGTCGGAGAAACAAATGTTATGAAGTATTGGAAGAAACAAAAGCTAAATCTTCCTGATTTGTCATTGAGGAGCAGCTTCATTGAGAATACACAGTCCATAAATAAAATGCATGGCGGGAAAGCCCCCCCCCCCCATGTCAGGGGCACAGGATTAGATTTTCCAAAAGGCGTTCCCAGAAACGCTCTTGCGTCTCTCTGGGTGATGTTTGCTAATGAAGAGCTGCAACAGGAAGACATAAATAGACTGTTGGGAGAGGCTGTTTTTAGTCGAACTGCCGAAATGCCAGCTGCGATCCGCAAAGTTGACACGAAACGCCGCAGCAAGTGTGACTTGGCCGTCGGGTGTGTTTTGATGGATTTGCCGGAGAATGTGGTGCTGCGCGCTGCGTGCTGATCAGTCTGTCCCTTCGGTTCCTGCGGCAGGAGCTGAACCAGGACTACGAGGCCAAAAAGGCGCAGTATGAAAGCTGCGCCGCTGGTTTGGAGAGCAACAGATCCAAACTGGAACAGGTAAAGTCGTCTTCATTGTGCCACGTTTCACATCTCCAACTGATTTCAAGGTCGCTATCATAGACGGGAGCAGACGGCCCCTCCGCAGCCTCCCAGTCAGCCTGAGCCGCCGCCGCCGCTGCTGCTGTTGGTCTGCAGGACTGAACAGTTCAGCAGGCCAAAGGACCTCTCAGTGGCCTTAAATTCTCCTTATGCGTCCAAATATCTGTCACTTTGCAAGCCATCAGCAGTCGTATTTTGTGAATATTTCCAGTTCAAGCTCCAGTGACATGACCTGTGTGCTCTGGGTGTTGATGCGCAGGATGTGAAGACGCTGAGAGAGGAAACGGCACAGAGGGAAAACCGCTACCATCAAATCAGCTCCATGTCGCAGGCAAGTTTCCAGGAGGAAGACGCCCGTTCCGAGTTTCTCCCCCGGCTGAGCAGCGACTTCCTGCCCGCGGGGGCGGCACAGGAGTTCGTGTCGCAAGGTGACCCGTCCCTCTGCGCGGTGACCTCCATCTCTGCTGCTCCGTCCCCCGCAGATCATTGACGAGCAGCTGCAGCGGGCGACCGAAGAGACCAAGGCCTACGTGTCCTCTGATCCGCAAGTGAAGAAGAAGGCCATCAGGTGAGCCCGTTCAGCCGTGCCAGCCAGCTGCTCTCGGGATGAATGGCCTTTCCGACATCAGCCGGCTCCGATTACGACGCGGGCAACTAATGCACGGCCTTTCACGCGGCGAAATTCATTAGCGGACCTGCTGAAACCGAGACGCGCCGAGAACGTCACGGCCTGACTGACGAAGCCCGATCGAGTTCAGCGCGGCCGCCGCATCTTCCCTCTAACTCGTTTTTCCCGGCTTCTCGACAGGGAAGTTTACATGAGGAACATTTCGGAGCAGGAGTCGCTGGGCAAGGTGAGAAAAGTGTGTCCAAGCGCTGAGCGGCGGATTGAAAAGGGTCGATACTTGGACGTTTCCCTTCAAGCTGTCGAGAACGCGACCGGAGGACGGGCAGGCTTGCCAAGAAAAGCTCCTCCCACTGTGTCAAAAAAGCACAACAATGTAGAACACAATGTGCTACACAATCAAGTGTCCTCTGACAATCAGCCCGACAAAGTGGTTCCTCTTTTAAACAAGCAAATTAGGTTCTCACGTCATGTCATACCATCGATCTCTGGATCAACCTGGACCAGGTGGGGGGGTTTAAGGTGTGACCTGTGCAGACAGCCGACTTCCCCTCAGAGACTTTCACCCAAAGAAGATGGCTGCTATTTTGAAAGGCTCCGCCCCCCCAACCTGGACGTCACCTGTCCTTCCTGCTGACTCACGAAGGCACAAACACGCTCTCAACAAATAAACTCAAACGCCGCTTTTTCTGCCAAATTTTGTTGCTGTTCATTTTGCGGCGCCAGCTCGAGCTGCTAAACTCTTCCGCGGTGTTTTCTAAACAAGTGATTTTAAAGTCGCGCACGGAATCTGAATTCATTTCGATGAGCTTGGCAGCAAAATGACATTCGGGTACCACCAAAATATCTTCCAAAATGTCACTTGAAACATTTCGGGCTTCTATGAGTTATTCCCTTGGAGAAGCTTCGTAAACATGATGTATATTAAAACTTTTACCAGAGAAAAACAGCATAAGATAAAAAATGCAGCATTTTTCATGCACTTAAAGGACAACAATGACACATTTCCTTCAGTGAAAGGGTCTTAATGGGTTAAATGGGCTGATATGTTTCAACTTCAGGTCTTGGATTAGCATCGAATTTTACATAAAGGTCACAAATGTAACCATGGGCTTGTGAGTCAAGCTGTAAATGTGTGTTTACATGAGTGTTTGGCATATGAAGGAGAGAAAATGGGGCGTAATTGTCCAAAAAAGACTCACGATTGAGAAAAGTGTCCATCAGAAGTCGTTACTTCAGCAGCAGAAACACTAGCAGCTTCGAGAGAGCTCACTGCTCGATTCAACGCTCCCCCTCTATGTGTATGTGTTCTCTCTTAAATTCATCTGTTGTTTGCGTTTCTGTGTGACTTTTCGCGTTTGTGGCCGTCAGAAACTTCGTGAGGAGCAGAAGACGGTGAGGGAAAACCACGGCGACAACATGGAGCAGATGACGATGTGGCGCGACCTGGAGAAGCTGATCGAGTGCAAGCGGCAGTGCTTCATTAAGGCCCAGAACCAGGCGTCCATCGGCCAGGTCATCCAGGAGGAAGGCAAGGACCGGCTGGTGCTGTGAGGAGGCGTCGGGGTCGCGTCCGCCGCAGGTCGCCAGGTCCCGCAGCACATCCGCCACACACGCCTCAGCTTCACAGTCAGCACCTTCAATCCTGTCTGATACATTTCAACTCGACTCTACATTGTTCGAGTCGCTCGATGAGCACAACGGGCGAGGAGGTTGCGAATTAGCTTTTGCTACAGTTCCTTTTCCCAGACGAAAAGTCCCTGAAAGCAGAAAGAGTGCAGCTGAGTAGAGGTGAGTAGGGACTCCGGAAAAAGCCTTTCGAGTTCCTGCCGGAGTTCCTGCCGTCCAGTTCGTGACTCAGTTGCTGCGTCTCTTCTCGACACGTTATCTCGTGTGAGAGCCGGACCACTCTCGCAGTTTATGACGCTTCCGCAATCCACGACATCAGCAAAACGTCTTCGAGGCTCGAACTCGGAAGGGTTTCGCGGCCCGAACCAGCAAAGACGGATTTTCGTTCGCACGTCTCGAGAAATTCCCCTTCCATCGGGGTGTCTACCGATAACGGCGTACAAAGTGGTGCACTTGGGATGTGGCCGCGGTCAACTATTTCTGGCAACACGAGGCACGACCTTGGACAAGGATCGAGATGCCAATTTAGGAATTCACAGGGACCTCCGCTGCTCCGGCCCCTCCCACCGAAACGATCCCAGTCTGTCCGTCGAACGCGATGCAGGACTGTCGTCTCACAGTAATATTTGATATTTCAGGCGCTTTCTCTGTTCATGTCTAATAAATCTATTTTGGCTCAATTTTGACTGCTTTTTATTGGACTTTTTCAAAGATGTACTGTGAAAATACAGCATACGGAGCAAAGATTAATCCCATAAAAGAAAGTATTGGTCTTTTTAAAAACTGAGAATGATCCCGTCTAAATGTTTTGCGAGAGCAGTTCTTAAATGTCGAGCTGTGTGGATCATTTCCCCAAACGCGACCAACGTTACACACCTCTGTCAACACGAACTGTTCCAAACAAATGTCTTCATGGATGTTCCAGGATCCGACCCCCCCACAGCAGCCGCCAACCCACCCCCCCCCCCCCCACTCCCGCCCAGAAACCTAATCTGCCGTTGACAGCCGCTGCTAGTGACTCTTGTGCCAAACGGATCAAGTGTGCATTGTCAAAGGCAGCTTGGTGTCCAACTGGGCAGCGCCATGTTATTATTGTTCCAGCACCTTGTGCTTCTTGGGGCCTTATTAAGACATGTTAACAGATGACGCACGCCAGTCCTGTAAAACATCTGACAGCGATACCCCGCGACAGAACGCGCCGGGGGACGGGCTGACCCGGGGCCCTCGCACCTCTGCGGCCAATCAGCCGCCTTAGCGGTTGTTTTGCCAACGTGTCCGCTTAATCAGAGTTGCTTTAGCTTTTACGTCGGGATCTGGCTAAAATAACTCGGCATTTAGGGGCTTTTGTTCTCTCCGGTGGCGCTGCAGCCATGCCTCTGTGCGGCCGCCTCCCCGAGACGTTCATCTCTGGAAAGTGTTACTGTTCGCAGAGCATGAGCTCACTCCTGTCAAGGAATACATTTGGTCCCCAAACTGGGGTCTGGGACCCCCCCTCTGATCACTCAAGGCTCTGCCTGGTTTGAGCGTGTGACAGTTCAGTGTTGCACCTTCCAGGAAAAGACACTGCTGACCGCACAAATGAAGAACCAGGGAACTCAGAGGGGGTCCGCAACCTTTCAGAGGGGCTTTTTAAGAGTCCTCGTGGAACAAAGTCGAGGATGTCAAGTGTCGACAAGGTGGCTCCAGTGAAACATGAGGCGTCTGCAGTTGCTGTGGATCTGTGTCCTCTAAACGGGTTTTCAACGAGCTTTTTTCATTATTGTTGCAACTTGTCACTGATTGACACTGGGGAAAGCAAGATCTCCAATCAGCCAATCACCTTCCGACTTGGGTTGCTATGGAGATTTTCAGCAGCGAGCAAAGAGGCGACAGAAAAGAAAGACGGAGGCAGACTATGAAAGAAGCCCCAGAACGAGCGTCTGTCCACGGAACGGCGCCGAGTGCTTTTCACGATGTGCTTCAACCTTGCGCGGCTTCGTCGCATGACGCTGAACCTGACACGATGCCGTTTTATGCTGCTAACCTTGGGACTTCGCTTTCCAACCAGAAGTTTAAGTCCCATCGCAAAGACTTCCTGGTTCCATTTGCATACCCTGCATTCAGAGGCGATGGGACGCCAAGACGTAAATCTTGCGGACATAAATGTCCCGCTTGGTGAAAGAAGACAAACAGCGGAGGGGACGACGGCAGTGGCGAGCTGTGGCTCCCACGTTTCCCTCCTCAATCACTTGGCAGAGAGGGGACTCGAACCGTCGGCCTTCCGGAGGCAAGTGCGTTTCGATAACCGAGGCGACGGCTGACCGCTTAAACTCGTTGGCGTTTCCTGAAAGGTCGCTTTGTTTGGCTCGACTCTACACGCCGTTTCTGAGGCGATCGCATCATTGAGCAGATATTCGTTTAAGACATGACGTCGACAGATTGCTTGTCACCGATTGGCCAAGCAGTGACGTCGCTGAAGCTGTCATTACAACGCCGCATTCGCCGTTTCTGTCCTTTCTCTTAATCAGGCTACGTCCCCTCACTGGCCTCCATTGTTGCAGTGTGTGTTGCGTAAAAGAGTGGCCATGTGCCTTTTGACTCTGGTTGCTAGGGCAACCCCTCAGGTGAGTGGCACTGCAAGGGAAAACGATCTGAGCCACGTAGAGTCATACAAACAGGAAAAAAGAGCGACTTTGGTGTGAATGTGCCAGAGACGTCCCAGGGTCACTGTCCTCACTGGTTTGAAATTCAACCAGTTCGACGCGCTCTGAACCATCCCTGCTGCTGGTTTTCCATCCCAGTCACCAGCCTCCTGCACTGTGGAAACAGTGAAGTGCATGCAAAGTGAGCCAAGCCTCCTGGTTTACATACAGACTCTAATAACGACAGAAACCCGGAGGTAGTGGAGGGGGGAAGGGGGGGGTGACTGGGATATGCGGGTGTATCGGCCATCCGCTCATTTCCTGCCCGCTTCCTGTGTTTTCTCATCTCTCCCTGTGTGTGTTTTGAACGTGCCTCGTCCAATGATAAGAGTCCACAAGCGGGGACGAGTGGCGGCGGCGGCGGCAGCGAGGCAGCGAGGCGCTTCGATTAAATCAGCCCGTCAGCGGCGTGAGGAGCCACTGAGAGCTGCGCCACGGTGAGGCAGCCTTCGGCACCGTAAGCACAACCCGCACAGGAGGAGGAGGAGGAGGAGGAGGAGGAGGAGGCGACGAAGGAGGACCGGACCGGGTGAATGCAGTCCTCTCTCTCCACACTGGACTCTGCCGCAGACACTTTGCCTCCATTTTCGGAGATAAGAGGACGCGCAGGCTGCTCTCGATCCGCGCAGGGGAGGAGGGATCCGAGCCCGGCGCACAGACACCCAGCCAGCCAGCCAGCCAGCCAGCCAGCCCGCAGCAGTGACCGGAGGGGGGGACTCGCTCCGCCGCGAGTGTCAGCGCTCAGCTCGCAACTCCGCGTCCCTGCCAAAGTCCTCCTGACACTTCGCAAAGAGCCGGGAGGTGTCGAGCAGCCGGCGTGCTTCCTCCGGTGGCTTTCTCGGGTGCTGCGTGCGAACGAGCCGGCGCTCCGCCATGGAGAACGCGCACACCAAGAGCGTGGAAGAAGTTTACAGCTATTTCTGCGTCAACGAGAGCACGGGACTTTCCCTGGACGAGGTGAAGCGCCAGCGGGACAAATGGGGCCTAAACGGTACGACACCTCCACCGAGCGCGCACCCACCCACCTACCCACCCACACCGAGCCGCCGCCGCCGCGCTCCGGCGGCCCCACGAGGACGTCGGCGGCGGGGCTGCCGGGTTCGGCTTCGTACGCCGGGGGTGAAAGTCACGTCGAGCCCCCCCGGTGTTACCGGGCGATTTGTCTGACGTCATCGCCGGTCACCTCGAGGGTTTCCCACCTCGTTATCGCACAGTTGCTCGTTAATCATTACCTGACGCGTCGCCGCCGCGTTCACATGCACGCCACAGTCCTGCTTATCTGTTGCACGTGAAAACAGCGCAAACCGGTTCCGGAAGCCTGCCTGTGAGGCACCTTTCGCGTCTTTCACAGGTACTGAAGTGGTACTAGATCTGTAACACGCAGCCACTTGTTGGATCCATTTCAAATTAAGAGTCCCGGTGCCAAAATAAAAGAATTGATGGATTTGGTTGAACGCAAATTGACTAAATTAAGACTTCAAATGTGATTCAGCACCAAAGATTTGGGTGCCGATTCCAGCTCAGGATCGACTGTAATGGTCTCTCACTCAGGGGTGTTGTTGGGACTGTTTTTGGCTTCACTGTAACTGTGTGGCAAACATCGAATTAAACCAAAAACGGGATTTATTATTCTGAAAGGGAACAAAAACACCAGCCGCTTTTGTCTCTTATTGTGAAACTCTTCTCTCAGTCACTCTGGTCCTCACCAGCAGAGCCTGTTTGAAAACCCTCAACGTGTGTTCACATGTTAACACGGCATTCTGGTTTCCGGCTCACTAATTCACCCATTTGTATGCAGAAGAGCGTTTTGGCGACGTGTGGCACATGCAAACTTTTTACCCTCCTTTCAGGACCTCTCATGAATTGGTCACCTGGTTCAGAGGAATCTGGATCCCGCGACATGTGAACTCCTGGACAGGCTTCTCAGTAGTGAGCTCTGCTCGCGGTCAGAGACGGAGGTGACGAAGATGCATTCAAACGTCACACCCCGTCAGAAATGAACGACCCTATTTGACTTAGATATTAGGGATCTATTGAGGCTGGGACGGCCAATCAGAGGCTCGTTTTTCTCACAAGAGTTGCCCAATAAAGTCAAAGTCTTCGCACAGTTTGCTGAGTGTTGCCACGTTGCTTCAGTAAACCCTCGATTTCTCACCGCTTCACTTCGAAATTCTCCCTTTTCGTAGAAACTCTCGAGTCTTCGAACAAGTCGGAGCGACGGCAATCCAACAAAATCCGTCGCACAGACTTTCTGTGCACCTGAACGCCTCCTTTTCTGTTTCTACGGCCATGTTTCTGGCCTTTATAGCGACAACTGGCCAAATGTAATCAGTCGACCGAGGCAGAGAGGGGATACAGTTACTGCTGCAACACAATGTACATCAGTGCGATGAGGTCAGAACCAATTCGGTCTCAGGTGCCTTTGTAGTCGAGCTTCGTTTGGAAATATGCTCTTTTATTTTGAAACGGATTCAGGAAGTGGTGGAATTTCTTGGGACAATAAGGTCAAAGTGTTTGATCTTTGAGCAGCTCATTCTACTTGTCAGAGCCTTCCCGTTGTACTTTGTCTTAGCACTCCAAACAACACCTCACCATCAGCCCTGCTGCTGCTTTTCGGACTCAACTTGGGCCAAGTTTGATGATGCTGAATCATACTTAAGAGTATTTTTGAACAACAAATACTTGTTTTTAACACACACAATGTTGGGAAAACTTCTGCAAGCCCAACCGAGATCCAAACGGAGCTCCAAAGCGGGACACTGAAGCCCGTTCACACATGGCGTCACAGCGCCGAGCGCAGTCACCTTGTTGGGAGCGCCTCTCTGCTGAGCGCTAAGCCATCAGCTCCTGCACCCGGGTGTCCGGCAGGCATTGGACGCTGAACAGTGGCGGCGGGATCACGGCAGTAACATTAGATCTGCCAGACTTAATCTCGCTTGTCCTGGCCTTAAACAGCTGTTTTGTATTAATATCAGCCGGGAGGTCACGGAGGGTAAATGCCGCTTCCCTTAAATACACTTTGACCTTTACGTCCATTGGAAACATTTTGCTGCCCGCGCTTCTTGGAAAAAGACGCTCGATGTGTTTGCTGCTTTTGCGGAGACTTCTTGGCCCGAAGGCCCCGCGATGCATCGCACTGACCCATTACGGGGCGAAATGTGGCTGGAAACTGAGAAACGGCTCACCGTCGTTTGCGCCGGAGCGCCGGAGCGGGTTCCCCGTCGGCCAACGGGAACCGAAAGGTTTCCTTCCAGCTCACCGTCTCTCTGTGTTCTTCCCCGTTTCCTTCCTGCGCCGTCGCCGGATCGACTCCCTCGTTGTGCGCAACCGGCAGAGTTACCAGCAGAGGAAGGTAATGGCTGCTGTCACCCACCACGCTGCTGCTGCTCCCTTATGTTATCGAGCCTCCGTGATGAATTGTTTCTTCACTAATTCTTCTCTCTCTCTCTCGCTCGCTCTCTCGCTCTGCAGGGAAATCTTTATGGGAGCTCGTCCTTGAACAGTTTGAAGATCTGCTCGTTCGAATTCTTCTGCTGGCTGCGTGTATATCATTCGTGAGTATCACGCGCAGCATTTCCACTTTACTGCTCTGGATTTCTCACTCAATTTTGTCACTTGGAGCTCATCGATCCGGGCGCATTGAACCTCCGACACCCCGCTTATCCATTTGGTGGAGCAAGAATTGAGTTGCTGTGGATTCCCGAATTCCCTTTCATTTCGGTTCAATTTTTGGAAAAAATCAACTCATTAAAATGTCTCCCTCTCTCCTAAAATGTGACAATTAAATTAATATATTTTCTCCTTGGGAAAAATCAACAAAAAATTGTTTTTTAATATTTAAAAAAACATATTAAAAAATATTTAAAATATATATTTAAAAATATATATTTTAATATTGAAATATAATCTTAAAATATATTAATATATTTAAAAAATATTTAAAATAAAACAGGTTTGATAGGTGAGTAAGGATGATTTCCTCAAGCTGAGTAAAGTTGAGTCAAGAAAGGAGTCAATTGGTTCCCCCACCAAACTCATGACCAAGATGTTAGGCAGGGGGGTGTCCATGGCACTCTGAGCTCTCAGTGGGGGCGGGGGGGGGGGGGGGGGGGGGGGGGGGGGGGGGGGGGGGGGGGGGGGGGGGGG
>JASSRZ010000011.1:860257-872200 GCA_032164315.1 Malacoctenus gilli
GTACCCCCCCCCCCCCACCCCCCCCCGGGTCCCCACCGCTGCCCCGTCTTGTTAACCTCCGTCACCCCCCCCGCCCATAAATCCAAAGCCTCCACCGGATCCTACAGATGGCTCCGTCTTCACGCCTCCCGTCTGAAAGAGTGTTTACAGCGGCGCCAACCTGCAGGTCAGATTGTCGTTAATCCCGGACAGTTTACGCAGCGCATAGCGCCAAAGCGCCGACGCCTTGGGCTCGCGGTCCCGCGCGCATTGCGAAGGGGGATAAACAGCTGAGAAGGCCGGCGACACGTCTGAGGAATGGTGACAACAGCGGCGGCGGCATCGAGTTGCTTTCGCCTCGTGCCAAGTAAGACATCTGAGGCGTCAAGCATGACCGCTGCGCCGCGACTTACTGCGGCCCCGCCCGGGTCGCCGGCTTCCAAGGCGACGGGGATGAACGTTTGATACTGGACTGCCGTTCCGTAACCGCACCGAGCAAAAAGCGAACAAACATTGATTAAGACATGAGATTTCAGCCTTATCGTCAATTCTGCAAATGACAGAAAATCATGAGGTGCAATTCAAACCTTCAAACGTCAGGAACTTGTAAGAACAGACTTCACGCGACTGTTCACTACAAGTGGAAAAAGTCTCTTACTTGAGCGAACACACGTTGCAAAAAAGCATGAAAATGACTGACACGCAGTTCCAGTGCATCTAAAATAACGAGTGTCATTCTCTTTGCAAGTGACATTTTTTATTGGCCATTAATAATCAGCATTGTACAGGCACATTTAGAATTTGTAATATTAAGAAAAAATATAGATATTTTTAGCATTTTTAAAATTGTCTGAGAAGATTCTATATAAAAATCTTCTGCTGAAAATTATCCAGATTTTTTTGGGTAATTTTTTTTCTGAAGAAATATTTTTTATTTTTTTATTTTCCAACAAATTTGATTAAATGTGTTCCCCATTCATCTTTACAGTGGCTGTTATTATATATTATTATTGCACAACGCTTCAAGTTGGTTATCACACTGAAGACACTGAAGTCTTTCCGTGTTTCCCAATGAGTTGAGACGCATCAATACGGAGTCGGAAAACTGGCTTTTATTTTGAAATTTGGCCACAAAGGCCACAAGTACAAAAGTCCAGAACTGTTTGATTTTTTTGTTTTTTTGGCACCGCATGACTCAGACGTTTTCTCACGTTGTTAGAAACGAGTGCGACACCAGATCAACAGATGGCCGAGGGGAGGGGGGGGGCGAGGGGGGGAGGAGGAGGAGGGGGGGGGCATTGTGATAAGCGAGGCTCCCTCAGCGCGCCGGCCGGTATGCGGCGAGCAGCGGCCGGTCAGGTGATACAGAGGTGTCAGCGGCTGCTGTCCGACAGGGGAACACAGCGCCACTCCACACCAAATTTGGGCCCGCCGTCGCTCAGTGGGAGGGCACACACACACACACACGCAGACACACACACACACACACACACAGAGTGCTGCATATTCTATTGCTTTTTCTGACGCTGCGCAGGATCAAAACCCAATTAGTGAAATGTTTTCCGAGCTCCGATCGCCGCGCCCGTTATTGTCGTCAGTCGTCTTTTCACCTTCCAGACGAGGTTGAGGGCTGTAAATCTCTCCTCGCAGTTTGCAGGGTGCTTGTTGAGCGCTGCGCGGCCGTATCGACGGAGCCATAAAGAATTATGCTTCCCGTTCAAAATGTGTTTGGCACCCGGCGCGCTCAGGCGCTCCAGTCTCACCGAGCTCGATTGCTTTGCGACATTACGGGGGATTAAATAAGCGGGACGATTTCAGGAGCACGTTTTCGGGAACAAAGAGCCAAACGAGACGGCGGGTCAGGAGACACACGTTCAGTTGTTGACTTCTGAGTCCGCGTGGCAGGAAGTAGTGGATCAGGATTGGAAGCCTTCGTGAAGGTCCCGAAAGATGACTTCGGTCTCTCACGCTTGCCCGCTCTGATCCGCAGGTCCTGGCCTGGTTCGAGGAGGGCGAAGAAACCATCACGGCGTTCGTGGAGCCTTTCGTCATCCTGCTGATCCTCATCGCCAACGCCATCGTGGGCGTCTGGCAGGTGAGCCGAAACCTGACTTCCGTCGCGCCTTTCTAGCTGCGCTCGCCATGCGTCCGTTCCAGTCGCTTCCTGTCCCGGCACATCCAGAGTCGTCCCAATAAAGCGCATTTTCTCGCTCCGTATCAAAGCAGCGTGTAAGTGAGGTGCATTTTAAATGCGTACAGTGCAGCTTTGTTCAAAGCGTCTGAAACGTGGCTGCAGTTTCCTTCAGCTTGGCAGGGGAGCGTGAACGTCAGTCAGAGGCTCCAGCATCGATCGGCAAGCTGATGCGAAGCTGCTGCGCTGCGAAAGCGAAAGCGGCCCGCAGACTTCCAGGTTCAGAGGGGAGAAATGGTTCGGAGGAGACGCACAGACAGACAGACAGACAGAGAGAGAGAAATGTCAGAAACGCAGGTTCCCGTCGCACTTTGTGTCTGATTGAACGTGTTTGGGCTCAGCGCTTTCCTGTGAGCTGCGCATTTTCACATTTCCACCGCGTCGGCGGCTCGGCGGATAAACACCGTGTGCTGGAAGTTATTTTTATCCCAACTTTGTCTGGAGAGGGTCTCCTATTGAAAAGGAGCAGCCTGCCAGCGCTCGTCACCAGTCTGCCCGGCGTGTCGCTCCAATACGGCGCGAGGCGGCCGTCTTTATTTATTTATCGGGAGGCGAGCGTGTGGGCCGGCCGCGCTGCTGAGTGATGGCTTTCGCTCGCTGATGGCCAAGGATGAAACGAGAAGAGACAGAAAATGACGCGCTTCACATTTCAGACACGTGACGCCCCAATCCTCCGCGAAAAACCCCACATTCAGCACAAACTCATCTGATAAAGTGCAAACGTCCGGCTCGGTTCATGTCATGTCGTCCGTGGCGCTGAAACCTGTTTGCCCCTCCCCCTCAGGAGCGCAACGCCGAGGACGCCATCGAGGCTCTGAAGGAGTACGAGCCCGAGATGGGCAAAGTGTACCGGCAGGACAGGAAGACGGTGCAGCGGATCAAGGCCAGAGACATCGTGCCCGGCGACATCGTGGAGGTGGCTGGTGAGTCCGCCCTCCGCCGCCATCTTTGATGGAACGCAGGCCATCAAAAGGGGCCTTTTCCCTCTCAAACCTCAGCGAACACGCTCCAAAAGCGCCACGTTATTTCTCGACTCACAACATCCGAAACAAAAAGTGTTGATGCCATTTCTTGAGTTTTGATTGCGAAACGACCTGTTTTGGATCTGCTGTCATTTTCGTGGCAGGAGTTTGTCTTTCTTTGGAGTTTTAAGCTGAAATTAAGGCCGACATCCCAAAAACATCTTGCTGAAATTGCAGCTCGAGGTGAATTACGGGAAAAAAACAAGCTCCTCTGTTGTATTCCGACGCAGCGAGACACTTTCGGCTCATGTCACTGCTAATCTGATTTGTGGTCAGAGAACCTCTGAGACGTCACATGCACGGAGCGCAAAGTTAAGAATAAACCTTGAACGTCACGGCAAATTTGGCGATTAGGCGGCTCCGAGAGCAGCGGCGGCGGCGGCGGCGGCGGCGGCAGCAGCTCGATTCCGGGACCCGCTCGGTTCGCGCGGTGGCCGCCGGCCTGCGTTTGGCTCTGCCTCAGGTGGAGCGCGCTGTGGAGCGATCGCACCAGTCCAGGTATGGTCATGGATCACATTTAGCAGCAGCTGGAAACAGCCCCCCCCCCACCCCCCCTCCCCCTCCCCCTCCTTCCCTCCCTCCCTCCTCCTCCCTTTTTTTCCCTCCCTCCATCCCCCAAGTGCCACTGCAGAGGTGACTCACCCCGCAGGAGTGATGTATTTTGAGACGCTCCTATTAACCTATCGTCTCGACGGGACGGCCACAAACGCTACGAAGGCCCTGTCCAACTCTGTGTGTGCGTGTGTGTGCGTGTGTGTGTGTGCGTGTGTGTGTGTACGCACTGGGCTCTTGGAGCATCCTCCCAGCTCCACGGTGTCCCGCCGCTGCAGCGCGGCGAACCCGGTGCTGCCGGCGTGATTCATGCCGCCGGGCTCCGCTCAGCATATTTCAGCTGCCGGGATCCTCCGGATGTACAGCCTCGATTTTGTTTCACAGCACCCCCCCCCCTTCCTCCCCCTTCCTCCCCCCCTCTTCCTCCCGCCTCACTGGGATGAAGGAAGAGGAATGCAGGAGTCCTTCAAACGCCGGCGTTATCTCGATGCTGCGTTTAACCCCGAGCCGCTCGGGCGATGCGCGGCCTGTTTTATTTTTTCTGCACGCGGCGGTTGGTGGTATTTTTAGCCGTCATCAGCCGCGTAGATTACGGGAGGCTGTATTTATAGAGGCAGTGACAGTCGCGAGGATGACAGGTGTCTGGGCCCGGCCCCCGCAGGCCCCTCCCCTCCGGCCCGGGGGAGCATTGCTGCAGCGGGGGGGACGTCGGGCGGCGGCGGCGTGCGGCACGGCTCCCGCGTGACCTTGACAAGGACGAAGGAGGCAGAGGGGGGCCGAGATGCCGCCTTCTGCGACTTCCTGCGCTTGACGCGGCGGATGGGGGCGCTTTCGTTAATGAGTCGGTCGCTCAAAGCGGCGCGGCGGACTCGATCGCTGGCGAGGAAAGTCGAGAGTCAGGACTGCTCATTTCAAAACGGTGGCGCCGCCGTCAGCAGCTCGGAGGATTTGACTCTGAAGGAGCTCAGCAGGAGGCAGAAACGAGAAGGGGGAGGAGCTCATCGGGCCACTTCCCGAAGCCTCCGCGTATTCCTGGCAGGCCGGCTTCTTGGTGCATGTTCTTCTCCCCCCCGGAGCTCCAAAGTGACCCTTTGCCATGCGGAGGAGGAGCGCCGTGACGCAGATGCCGGCGGGGTGGCTGGCGAGCCGAGGCAGAGGACGCCCAGACCAGCCCTCGGGGGCTGCCGGCACAATCGCCTGCGGCCAATCTGCTGCTGCTGCGCGTCCGCCTGAGTGCCGCCGCCGCCGCCGCCGCCGCTGCCTCCTGCTCAGCCAATGACTTGAGCGTGAACAGCGTTTGCTTCGACGCATTCCTCCGATTTTAAACGTGTTCACGCCTGATTTCTAACCTGAGAAAGAAGCACGGAGGGCCGCGCTCGGCCGTCCTCCGTCTGAGACGCTCAGCGGCTCAATGCTGCTGTGAATGGAAACGCACAGAGCCCGACACGCTTCTCCTCCTCCAGTTATGTATATATATATCAAACGAGAGGAGGGGACTTTCAGCTGGTGTCTGATCAATTAGTTCATCTTTCAGTATTTGACTGATGAAACAGGAAACCTAATCCGACTTTGGAGTGCATGTAGACAGCGTAGTCCAACTCAAACTGGACTATCTGTGGAGGCGGAGTCAGAAATCCGATTTTCTCTCAGACGGGACGAGAACTCCGATCAGTCGAGCTGCGAGCGTCGCTTTTATTTATTGGCTGGTCCGAAAAGAACGTTTGTGAGTCAGCGTGAAGTCTCTAAAGCGAGCACTTTGCGTCACCGACATGAAACGCACACAATTTGTCACTCTTCGGCAACAGGATGCAAAACGATTGTCGTCAGATGCGGATAATCCCAAACAAACAGGCGGATTGTGAGATGTGAAGTTTAACTGGATGTGCATGCACGCTGCCAGTGTGTGTGTGTGTGTGTGTGTGTGGGGGGGGGGGGTCTGCCGCTATTGTGCTGGAGAGAGATGACCTTATAGGGAAGCGCTCTGCGGCTCAACCTCCCCTCTCGCCCCGCCGCCGGCTCGATGCGCAGCGACTCGAGCCATCAGCACCCGCGCCCTCCGCTGAGATTCCAGACACCGCGGATAGCGCGTGGCATTTAATGTGGCCTGGCAAGCGTCCGCTGTCACCGGGAGGCCCACCGTCTTTTGGCAGCCGTCCGAGACTCGTCAGCGAGACCCGGGGATCCGGCCTCCGACGAGCGGACGCGCAGCGGAGACGCTCCGACGGCCCCAACGTGCGGTCGACGCGCGCGCCCGTCGATGCGTCTCGTCTGCCGAGCGAACGAAATATCCCGCGGCACCGGTCGCGACCGCTCGTCCCTCTCGAAACGTGCGCTGAGGTCCGCAGCTATTCGGCCTCCGACATCGTTAACCCTCGACGATCCCGCCGGGAATCCCAGCGACGCTCCCTGCTTAGAGATGAAGTGAGGAGAGGCCGCAGTTTGACCCGTGAAAGCCTCTAATGAGGCCGGTTGACCCGGAGACGCGGCGAGAATGCGCGCGTCTGACCCGCTGCTCGCAAACCAAAGCGGGACTGAAACGTGAAGCCTCGTTTGTCCTGCGATGGCGTCCCAACATCGCGCGCCGTGTGTCGTCTGATGAGGCAAACTGCCACCGTAATTCAAATAAACTCTATTCTTGAAGTTACAGTTGGTGAAACGAGTGTCGGGAAAAGCTCCAAACTCTGACTCGCCCTTTTTCCGACTCTGCTTCTCTTCCTTCGCGAAATGTTTCACGTTCTTTCTCTGTTGCACAGTCCGGAGCGCAAATGTTCGAGTCTTTGCTCGGATCGGTGGGATGTGGCGAAACACGTCCGTCGCATCTTTGAGCTCGATGCAGATCCGAAAACCTGTCGGCAACACATGTTCAAGGTCCTTTTTGCACTAATAACCCCCCCCCCGGAAATAAACAACCCACCCAACCAAGCAGCCCACCTCCTCAGTTCATGTGGGCAGCCAGTTTTTAAGGCTCCCAGTCCTGGGACAGGTTTTGTTGCCATGGCAACAGAAACAGTTGCACGCTGCCGCCGCCGCTGCTGCTGCTGTTTAAGATTCATGACGGACAAAGAAGAAAGCAGAGATCTCGGAGAGCTTGGTGCATGTGTGTGTGTGTGTGTGTGTGTGTGTGCGTGTGTGTGTGTGCGCGCGCGTCCGCTGCTTACATAACTCAGGGTCGGCAGGCGAGCGTCGACTGCAGCTGACAAGTGTTTGCATCTGTCTCAGCAGCAAGTCGGGGAAACTAGTCGCATGGTAAATATTGATCCGTCTCCGCTCAACAAACTCCGCTGGCTCTGCGTTGTGTTTGTCAAGCTCACATGTGGCGACCGCGCGGTCCAACGCGGTCCAACGCGGTCCAACGCGGTCCAACGCGGTCCAACGCGGTCCAACGCGGTCCGGCACGTGTCTGCAAACCCGACAGAAAGTCGGCGAAAGAGCGGATCCCGTGGACGGAGACTCCTCCGTCCGGACCCTCGCAGGAGGACCGTCGCTCTGCATTCGAGTCGGTTTGTCGTGACCCCGAACTGCACGTCGAAGGAGGAGCCGGCTGCCGCAGTGCAGCACCTAAGAGCAGTCGGGCCTTGAGGGGGCCTCCGGAAGGGGCCCCCGCGGAGACGCTGATGAGGGCGAAGACCCCCGACTTCACTGAATGACTTGCCGGCCTCCTCAAATATTGACTGGATCTCGTCGCGGCTGCCGTAGATTTGCTGGTTATTGGACGCAGATGCGTCGGTTCTCGGGGTCAAACTCGCGCGAATATGTACGGACAGGCGCAAAGTGTTTGTACGACTGGCGGCGGCGTAAATGCGGTGGGTGAGCTCGCCGCCGGCAGACGTGTCGGAGAGCTTCGCGAGATGCTTTCGCCTGCTGACCGCTCACAAACGAGCCACTCGACACGACAGGAGGTCAGCCTTTTGTTCAGCTGCCATCAGCACATGCAGCCTCCCGGCGGGCCCCCGAGGAGGCCTGACCGGGCCAAAGCAGACACACACACACACACACACACACACACACACACTTGGACGCCGACACCTCTCCACGCACAGCAGGTGCAGGTGCCCATCAAAGCTGCCGCTCTCGGCCTCGCCTGCTGTTCAAAGGTCTGTTACGAAAGTCACCTCCGGGAGCTGAAGCGCGTCAGCAGTCCGAGCGAGCGAGCGAAGAGGTGAAAAAGTTGCTCGTGCGGCAGACAAGTTCAGGGCGGCGAAGTGTCGCGTTGAGGGACGGCAGATCCGCGCACGCCATTCTGTTGGTTTCGTCGCCGAGCGCCGGTCGCTTTGCATGAGGCACCATTGTCGGGAGCCCCCCCTTCCTCCCCCCCGGAGCCTCCCTTGTTGGCACGGCGCCGTCAGAGGTTGTATTTCTTGAAAAGCGTTGACCGAGCGCAGGAAGTGTGACGCAGCCTTCGAGGACGTGATCGTCGGCTCGTTGGCGTCCAAGGAAAACACTCGGACGCTTTGCAGACTCGCTTCGTTCCATGCGTTCAGTCAGGAAAATAAAGCGTGCTGTCGGGAACTCCGATCGCGTGCCTGCTCGGGAAGTGTCGCGGGAACTTTCCGATTGCGAGTTTGGCCTTTTCGCGAAGGAGACCAGAGCCGTCCGGCGCCGACTGTGGCTCACGCGGGCCCAATAGATTGTTTTCCCTTTTATTTTGAAAATCCAAAGCAGACTCCTCCTTCCTTTTGTGAATCAACAGAGGTGGATGCACTTTCTTGCTCCTCATTTCATGTCTTCATCGGCTAAAATCTCTCTCCAAACACTTGGACTGCGTCTCTTCTCCATTTTCCTTTGCATCTCAGAGTTTTCGCGCTTCGGGTCCGATCAGATTTGCGAGCGTGTTTGTAGAAAACACCCGACAACCGAGCTGATTCTGTCCTCCGCTTCCTGCGGGGAACAGCTGCCGTTGCGAGGCCGCATTCAGAGCCGATCGGCCGATCGTGACGCTTATTGAAACGCTTTCCTCCCCTTTCTTTTGGGGGGGGGGCCGCTTTCATTGTGGCTGCCGTCCCCCCGCGGGGCCACGGCTGCTTTTAGGTTGCGGTGCGTGTCGCCCCTCTGATGGGACCCGGACGCCGCCGCCGCCGCGACGTGTAATCAGATCTTTGTTAGTATTCCGGTTTTTGTCCTGCCGGATTTTTGGCGGCGCTCGCGCGGTTTCCCGGACTGGTGTTCTCTCGCTCGTGCGGAGGCGCCGCCCGCCGATCGGCGCCGGACCCTGAGCCGTTTCCCCAGTTTCCCTCGTCTTTATGTACCATTAGGAAGGCGAAGTGGGTCACAGCAATCGCCGTATCCCGAAATTGGCCTCTTCCTGCGGGACGAGCCTTTTCTGGCTCACCGCGCCTTCCTTTCCTCCCCGTTCTCGAGGCCGCCTCCTTTTTCCCGGCAGTGACGGCGGATCGGCCGCGTCGGCCCGTCACGAGCCGCGTTCGTCAGCGGCGGCGCATCAACCGCCTCTGAAGTTCTGCGCCCGCAATCGCACAAACACGCATGTAAATATTGTGTTTCCATGATGTTTTTGACAGAGACAAAAACAAACAACCGTTTGTTTTGCCCCCACTGAGATAGAAATCCCTCCTAATAAGTGTGTAAACACATTCTGGTTCTCAACACAACACACACACACACGCTCAGAGAGCCTTGAGACACTGTTGGTGTATCGCGCATGATGTTGTGTTTATTTTTAAGTGCAAATCTTCAGGTAAACAAACTTGTTGTTTCCACAGCATCGATCTTTGTCGTTATTTTCGGACCTCCTTTTTCACTTTTGTTGTTGTTTGTCTTCTGGGGACGCGGTGTGCTCACGTTGGTGCGTTGTTTGTGTGCGTCCCCAGTGGGAGACAAGGTGCCCGCCGACATCCGCATCTGCTCCATCAAGTCGACCACGCTGAGGGTGGACCAGTCCATCCTGACCGGTAGGACGCCGCTCCTCCTCTTGACTGTTTCTCGAGCCGTTCGGCGCCAGAATTCCATTGAGAAAAAAACGCCGTTTGCGTCCTTTCAAACCAAACAACTGGCAGCGTTCGTCCGTCAGCCGCTGGGCCAGAAAAACAACGACACGTCTGCGCGTGGAGTTGTCGAAAGTTTTGTTTTGGAGGGGACGCAGCTTGGCGATCGAGATGCAAGCTTCTCATATTTCAGTGAGGAAACGGACAGAATGTTGGAGAATGTCGCGCAGAACGCGGCCGGTCCTAAACGACGTCGGTGAGCCCGACTGTCGGACGGCGTTCCGATCCTGACGGCGGCCGTCTCTCCTTCGCAGGCGAGTCCGTTTCCGTGATCAAGCACACGGACCCGGTCCCGGACCCCCGAGCCGTCAACCAGGACAAGAAGAACATGCTGTTCTCTGTGAGGTCCCGCCCGCCTCGCGAGCCGCCGCCGCCGCCGCCGCGCGTGCTGGCGGGAGACGTTTTCCGGAGCCGTGCGTCTCGTTTCAGGGCACCAACATCGCGGCCGGCAAGGCGGTGGGGGTGGCGGTGGCCACCGGCGTCAACACGGAGATCGGCAAGATCCGCGACGAGATGGCGGCCACGGAGCAGGAGAAGACGCCGCTGCAGCAGAAGCTGGACGAGTTCGGCCAGCAGCTGTCCAAGGTCATCTCGGTCATCTGCATCGCCGTGTGGATCATCAACATCGGACACTTCAACGACCCCGTCCACGGCGGCTCCTGGATCCGCGGCGCCGTCTACTACTTCAAGATCGCCGTGGCGCTGGCCGTGGCCGCCATCCCCGAGGGGCTGCCCGCCGTCATCACCACCTGCCTGGCGCTGGGCACCCGCCGCATGGCCAAGAAGAACGCCATCGTGCGCAGCCTGCCGTCCGTGGAGACGCTGGGCTGCACCTCCGTCATCTGCTCCGACAAGACGGGAACGCTGACCACCAACCAGATGTCCGTGTGCAGGGTGAGTCGCGCGCCGGCGTCTCTTGCGCTCGTGCTTCGATCCGGACATTCGCGGCAAATCTGGGAAGGCGTTTGGCTCGGAACGGAGCCTTTTGCGGCGTTTTCCGGTCGCTCCGACTCTTTTTAACGAGACTCGCCGTCGGTCCCCACGGCTCGTTTCGCGGCCTTCGTCCTGTGCGCTCGCACTCGTCGCTGCTGCCTTTGTTCCTCCGGCGTATAGACGCACGCAACACACACACACAGACACACACACGCAGACACGCGAAGAGACACTTTGTTTTTGCTGCATTGCCGAGTGGATCGGCTGTCGCTGCTTTGTCATGTCGGCTGTCGCCGCTCGCCGTCTCTGTCGATGACACCAGTTGACAGAGCGCGTCTGCTTCACTCGCTTTCCATACGTTTGTCAGCAGAAATGCAAATCAGAGGGGGGGGCAGGGGGGGCAGGGGGGGGCGGTCCCCCTTTTGATCAGGTATTCAGCTTATTTGACTAGAAAGGCTCCACTCTGCTGCTGCCGCTGCTGCTGCTCTAATCGACACGGAGCTGTTGGATGACTTGCAGTGCTGCTGTTGCATAACTGACCTTGCGTCACGGAGCTGCAAAGCACCCAGCCGGTAGTTCCTTTTTCTCCCTCTGAGTGTCTGCAAGTGGCACCCCTGCTCCCCCCCCCCCCCGGCCCCCCCATCTCGCCATTTATTAAAGTTTAATCCTCCGGCGTCGCCCAGAAATGGACTTTTTCTTGAGCCGTCTCGTTTGGTCCCGTCGTCGTCGTCGTCGGTCTCGCGGATTTGCCGTTCCGACGATGATTCACGAGGTTTCGAACCTTCGCACTCAGACGAGAACCTTTAAATAGACGCGCTCGTTTATTTCAGACTCCCGGCTCTTAATGAGAAAACACAGCAGCGTGTTCTTTTAAACCCAGATGCATTCGTTTGTTGTAAACACACATATTTACGTATCCGCTGGACGGGATGAAAGCCGCGCTGAGCGCCACCGTAATTAGCCTTCTTCCTCGCTTGTTTACGGACTTTTTCCACTTCCCCTCTTCCCTTCTCGCCCAGCCCGGTCCCTCAGGTGGAGCCGATGCTCCGAAGCAGCCTTGAAAGTTATTTTTACGGAACTTTTATTCCCAAAATAAGTAACGAGACACCAAAGAGGTCTGAGAGGAACAGAGGGAGCGTCCGGCTATCCAGTGGCTGAGTCTCCTCAACCACTGACTGATCAATGCCGTGGTCCGTGTGTGAGTGTGTGTGTGTGTGTGTGTGTGTGTGTGTGTGTGTGTGTGTGTGTGTGTGTGTGTGTGTGTGTG
>JASSRZ010000011.1:878365-907620 GCA_032164315.1 Malacoctenus gilli
GCGCCAGAGCACCGATCCCGCCCGGCTGTCACGCGACCCCCCCCCCACGCCCCCCCCCCTCGTCCGTCCACCCGTCCGTCCGTCCGTCCGTCCATCCCAGCGAACGCTTGACACGTCTTCTTTCGAAGCGCCGAGGTAAGCGCCCGTTTGCTTTGCCGTGAGGTCCGTTTCTTTGGACGGATCCCGTTTCTTTTCCTCTGTTGTTTGAGGGACGGCGACGTGTTGCCATGACGACTCCGAGACCCTTTTGCTTTGGATACGGTCTGTCGTGGAAGTTATTTACTTGAAAAAGACACGTTTTTGTTGGTTCTTTTCTCCGAAGTTGGCTCTTCATTTCGCATCTTAATCTCTATGATGTATGTAAAATGTGCACATACTGTACTTGAACATGTAAAAAAGGCACCAAGAGGCTGCCAGTCGTACCAGCTGAGCACAACGTGGCCGCTTGGAGCGCCTGAAGGCCGAAACCCCAGCGTGTCGCTCTGTACATAGCACCCCACGACGTAGAGGCGCCATCCTTCTTTGCTTTGCGGCCAGAGGCGCTTCCGTGCGTCTGGCGCCCGTTTACCCAAGCGTGGCGTCAGCCTCCGTGCATGCCTGCTCCGAGTAACCCAGCGGTCCCAGCGGCCCCAGCGGCCCCAGCGGCCCCAGTGTCCCGACCCCGTCGCTAACTGTGTGTTTCCTCCGAATGCCCTCCACCTGTTCACCTGCAGAGTGAGTACACTTTGACCCCCGCATGCCAGCCGACTGCAGCGCTCGCAACTCCGAGAAACGCCGCCGCCGGCGCCGCCGGTTCCTCGTGTCTTTAACGATGTTTACAGAAAGGAAATGACGCGTTTGACGGTACCGGAGTGGAGACGCGCAAAGCTCGGGTCCACGTCGCGTCGGATGTGCTCGTTGCCGGTTCCGGACCTTAAGGAACCTTAAGGAATGAAGTGTCGGCAGTTCCTGTTACGCTGCCGTTCCGCATCCCCCCCAATTTGGGTCAGAATTCCAGCTTGAGGCCGAAACAGCCGATAAGAAATGTTCCGAGAGTCCCAATGAACTCCAGTTGGGACACGACGCTGGTTTCGGTGTTAAAGCTCGGACAAAACGCCCCTTTTTGCAGCGCGGCGGTCAGGCCGAGTGATCTGCCTGCCTGTAAAGAGGAGGCACCAGCCTGTGACAGCTTCCTTCCCAAAACCAGACAAAACAAACCATCAGTAGAGCAAAAGTTCAAGTTTGTCGGGAACCAAACGAGCGCCCGCTTGCTGGTTCCAGAAACGTTCCTGCTCTTCGGAGACGGAAAAAGGCAAGACGCTTCGTGGACTCGACCGGAGCGCTCAGGAAGTTTGAGCAATTGTCGTTCGACGTCACGAAGTGCGGGAACAGGAAGCCCCGCCCCCCCCTCGCAGGGCCGCTCCTTTTCTGTCCGCCTGCATGTTTTTGCCTGGAAAATCGGCGAGAGGCTGTTTGCGTTGACGTCCGGCTGCGCCTCTCTGCCCGCCTGCAGCATGGCCTCCCCACGGATCTGCGCACGTGTGTGTGTGTGTGTGTGTGTGTGGGGTCTTGAAGTTGTTGCGCTGTCCTCACCTTTGATTCTCTCTCTCTCTCTCTCTCTGTTCCCTTTTGTCTTCGCAGTCAAGGCCAAGTAAGCCCGCCTGTCGTCTCGATTCCTCGCAGAGACTTTGGTTTTGTTTTCGTGTTGTGCATGTGTGTGTTTGGGCAGCGCATCCTAGCGGAGCTGCGTGTCAGTGACGTGATCGCAGGGCGGCGCCTGGACCAGCTCTTGCGTCATTTTCTTTGTCTATCGTACAACGGCCATAAACCAATGTCTGAAGGAAACTAGCCGGTCCCGCCTCCTCCTCCTCTTCCTCCTCTTCCTCCTCGCGCCTCCCATCGGCCTGCATGAAGAGCCTCAGATGACGGCGCTCTCGCTCGCTCGCTCGCTCGCTTGTTCTAGGCTACAATCTTAGTACTGTGTACAGGCAGTTGTACATTTCTCTGTGGTGCATGCCTGCTCAGCCAGCCTCCTTCTACCACCTAATAGACCATGTGAATAGTATTAGTGTATAGGGTAGAGCAGCGGTCTTCAAAGTGTGGCGCAGGCCTCTCCGGGGGGGTCGGGGGGGGGTCAGGGGGGGTCAGGGGGCTGCCTTTTCCCAGCACCAGTTTTACTTTCCGGAAGAAATCGGACGAAAAACATGGAACTAAAACTAAAACAGGTTGTTTTCTTTTGCCGGCTCGCTGGCTGCGTCCAGCTGCGTCCAGCTGCTTGACGTCGGCCCCGGTCGGCAAACGGCAGCGTTTAAACTGAAGCCGTTTGAAGCGACGACCTCGGTGTGGGCGGGGCCTGAGACTTGTGGGCGGGGAAAAGATGTACCGCGAGCCGCGTTTAACTCGAGTGTCAAAGAAACCAGTTCAAGCTCACTGTTTGCTGTCGGTCGACTAAAGCTTTAATAAAAGGGGACGAACGTCCGCAAAAAAGTGCTTCCCGGCTCGAGACGAAGCCCGTGTGGGACATTTGGGGTTTGGGGGGGGGGGGGGGGGTCGGGTTCGATTCGGAGGCCCGCGAGGGGGCTCGTCCTCCCACACTTTGGAGACTCGCTGCGCTCGCGCCTTCGTCAGATAGTACAAATGTTAAATAAGCTCAAGAACAGCAGTTCATCTTTCCTAAGGAAATACTTTTACGGGATATTTAAAAACCAAACGGACTCTTTCGTTTCCTTTTTTCTTTGCTTTGCACTGAGACGCGCGGCGCGTTTGGAGCAGGTTCTTTGCCACATGGGGAAGGAGCGGCGACGCCCACGTTGCGCCGCCGGAGCCGACGGCAGGCAGGCAGTCCCTCCGCTGGCATCTTTTTTGCCAAAACTGCTGTACTGTATTTTCAGAAGACGATTGTACGATGTATCACGTGAACTTTGGTTTCAGGTAAATAAAAACTGTCCTACGTGACCCTGACGACTCGCTGGCCAGTAACTGAGCACCTGTGGTGGATTGCGGCGACTCGTTCCTCCTGGAGGTATTTCACGCAGTCCATCTGAGTCACTTCACTGATCTCCAAGACGAAAGTTTCATCCTTTTATTATACATTTTGAAAAATATGTACAAAATACTACAAATCTTGAAATGGCAAAGTAAAACGACTCGATCGTGACGGTACTTTTCATACAAACACAAACTCCCCAAAAAACAACAAAAACGGACAAAAATAATACGATTTTTTTTCCAAAGGCAACAAAAATACAAAAGCCGTCGTTTGTTCGGACTGAATCGCGTTCGCATCTTTTTACGCCTCGACAACACGTCCTGCCAACTTAAAGGGCTCCAGAGAAACAAAGGTGCTCAATAAAAGCTTCCCTTCAGAATAAACTTCTCTCTCTTATTTTGAAAGACAAAAACGCGAGGCATCGAAAAGGCTGGACGAAGCCAACGTGAAGCAACGGACATTCGGACACGACGGACTTCAAAAATCGTTGGCCTCCTGTTGAGTCAATACTGGCGCTTTATTTTGAAGGCAAGACGAGGCTCTTATTATTGTGCACCCAACAAACAAACAGACAAACAAACAACCTTTCCCCGTCCGTCCTCTAACAGGAAGCGCCGCTCTTGTCGCATCAGTGGCTGAAATGCGCGTTTCTGGGGGGAAACGCAGCAGCACGCACGCGGCGGGAAGCGGAAACGCTTCAGAACGTGCGTTCCGTGCGGCCTCGGGGTCGAATCCTCGAGCTGGAGATTCCAACGTGTCACTGCAGAGGGATCGAGGCGCCGTGATGCTCTTGTCCTCGCCATTTTGAGGACAAAGCGCCACGGCGACGCCGAAGACGGAGGGAAAAGAGGCCTAAAAAGCTCCGAAGTCCGTCGAGCGTGGAACGTCACTGGCGCGTCGACGGCGGATTGGAGTCCGGCTCACTTGGCGTCGACCGGTTGGACCGGCGGGGACGGCCGCGTCCCCGGCGGAACCGGCGCTGGGGCCGCTGCGGCGGCGGCGGCGGCGGGGGGCCGACCGGGCCTGGCGGCCCCCCACCCGGGGGTCACTGCACGCCGAACCACTGCTCCTGGTCGGCCCACTGAGCCGCCTCGCTGTCGCTGCCTTCCAGGTCGCCGTCCTCGCCGCTGCCCTCCATGTCGTCGCCGTCCAGCTCCACGGTGGCGTCGGTGGGACTCTCCTCCTTCTCCATCTTCTGCATCCCCTCCAGCGACTTCTGGTCGTTCGGGTCCAGGCTGCGTCGAGCACAACCCCCCCCAAACCCCCCCGCCAGACGTCAATTGCAGCCACTGGTTCTTGCCTCCATCCGCGTGCGGATGCGTTGGCTTACCTCAGCGCGATGCTGTACTGGTCCATCGCTTCCTGGTAGTCGTTGACGGCCACCAGGAAGTCTCCCAGCATCCTGTGCAGCACGCAGTCGCTCTGATTGGCCAGAGCGTTTCTCAGCAGCGCGATGCCTTCCTCGTACTTCTGTTCGCGACCTTGGCGGAGAGACAAAAAGTGGATTTCACGTGGCGAACGGCTCGTTTCGGGCGGGCGAGACGACCGGCCGGCCGGCGGCCCGACTCACTGAGCAGTTCGGCCTTCTTGACCACCGCTTTGGTGTAGTCGGGTCTCTGAGCCAGCGCTTTGTCCAGCAGCGTCTTGGCCTTCTCCTGCGTCACCGGGTCCTCCAGGCACACGGTGGCCAGGATGGTCAGCGTCTGCGCGTTAGCCCCCAGCGTCTTGTAGATGTTGTTGGCCATCCCCATGGCCTCCCGGATGCCGTTGGACGCCAGGTAGCAGTCGATGAGGCCTGCAGGGCGCAGACGCCGGCGTCAGAGGAGGAGCGGCGCCACGCGGCGGCGGCGGCGGCATTCGAGCGGCGGCGACGCGCACCTTCGTAGCAGTCGAGCCGGCACGGCGCCAAGCGCATGGCCTCCCTGAAGTGGATGATGGCCTCCTGCACGCGGCCCATGTTCCTCAGTGCCGCCCCCTTCAGGAGGAGGGCCTGCACGCTGTTGCTGTTCAGCTGGATGGCCTTGGCCCCCAGGTAGAGCGCCCGCGAGTACCTCTTGCTGTAGAAGCTGTGACAACTGAACACACACACACACACAGCGGCACGCTTGAACCGCGCTCGTTCGGAGACGCCGCGCGGACGCTCGTTCGAGCCGAGACGCACCCGGAGATCACCCACGGCTCCGCGTGCTGGTCGGATATGTTGAACAGTCGGCCCCCCAAGACTTCCACGTCCTCCAGGTGTCCCTCACGAGCCATCAGGTAGCCGTACACGTCCATTCCTGCAAGCGCAAAACTTAAACCACGTCAGTTCGCCGCAACTCCCGGCGCTGGGAACTTTTCCTTGTGAATCTAGCCCCCAGAAACTCCAACTTAACACCTCCTGTGCGACTTTTGGCCACTAGGTGGCGACATCACATCCACTCCATCCAGAGAAGAAGGTTCGAATGATTTGAAACGCAATTTTGTTCATGAAATTGCATTGTAAAGTGTGTGTTTCGTGACGGATCCGTTGGCCTCTGCCTGCGACGCACCTTTGATGAGATACGGGTCCAACATCTGGGCCTGCTCAAACTTCAGGATGGCGTTCTTGGTGTCCCCGGCTCTGAAGTAGACGTCGGCCAGGCTCACCAGCAGGTCCACGTTGTCCCGCAGGAGAGACTTCTTCTCCAGGGAGCTGCAATGAAATTGGCCCTCCAGGTCAGGAACCGGGGGGGGGGGGGGGGGCTCAGGCGTCCTCGGCACTCACCAGATGGTGTTGATGGCTCTCTGATTGTCTCCCGCGTGGATGAAGGCGTACGCTTTGATCCACACCGACAGCCAGTCCAGGTTGGGGATGCTCTGGATCACGTCCATCGTCATGGACGACACCTCCGCTCCTTTGACCGACAGCGAGAGCAGGCCTGCGGGGAGACGGCAATGAACGCGAGGACGGACGAGGACGAGGGGGGACGTCGGCCGACGGGTCCGCGCGTCGTACCGACGATGGCGTCCAAGGCCAGAGGACACTGCCGCAGCACCTCCTTGTAGCTGGTCACCGCCGAGCGCTCCTGGCCGGCCTTCCTGTACAGGTTGGCCAGCATCATGTTGATCTGATGGACACAGAACGTCGCTCGTTACAGCAAACTGCCGGACGGGAACTGGCAGGAGGAAGAGTTTCACAGTCGTCCTGGCAAACGTTGCGCAGACGCGGCAAATAAGTGGACGAACAAAGGAGGAAGTGAGGAGCGGGGGCAGCGGTTCACCTTCGGGGTCCTCTGTCTGGATGGGATCCCGTCCAGCACCGCGATCGCATCTTTGTCCAGCTTCAGAATCGTGTAACACTCGGCGATCTTGTACTTCACCTCGATCTCTGAAGGCAAACTCTGGGAAAACACACCAAAGGTCGAGTCAACGTTCAGTTTTCAGCTGTCAAATGCGAAAAGGGACCCTGAAGTGCACCTACATAGGCTGACCTCAAATTCATGCAATAGCATTCTAGCTTCTTTAAATGGAGTTGCCAGGTCTGCGCAGTGACCAAACAATAAGAGAGATAAAATGACAGATAAAGAAACAAACCTGTGCTTGTAAGTTGGACGCGGCCCCTCCGGTGGACGTTCGGACCTTCGACGTTTTGCTGAGCACCTTCTTCTGCTGCAGCGCCATGCTGTACTTGCAGGCGGCGTTACGATACTCCTTGTCGTGGAAGATGGCGTCGGCGTGATAAACCAGCAGCTGGTACTTCTGGGCCGGCGAGAACAACTCTCTGAAACAGGACGCAGAAAACGTTCGGGTCAGCAGAATCCCACTGGCAGACGAGTTGATGAATCAGATTGGAGTGTTTGCATCCATTTCAGAGAGGAAGCAAGGAAAGAAACGGGGATTCCTGTCACTTCTTAGAGTACTTTTGATGACTGGGACGAATAATAAGAAAATACACGTCAGATTGTGTTAATAACGTGGTCATAATAACCTGATTAGCTCAGAAACAGGGTAATAATCGGGTTATTGGCGTGCAAGTCATCCGACTCATTGATGAGGTTGTTTGGCTTCATTTGGACAATTCAACAGAATTTCATTTTGGTTTGCAGTACTTGAAAAAGTGACGTGACGTCAATCACTCCTTGCAACTGATTCCAACACCAGTTGTTCTCCATCACAACAAAAACATGCGAACCAGCTGACGCGGGTCATCTGTTGACAGTGAGGCGCCGTTTATACACCGAGTAAACAATCATTTCTGAATTGCACCTGGGAGGAATAACGAGATATCAATATAAAAGGAAGCAGAACTCTTTATTCATTACTGACATCCAGCACTGCACCGTTAAGTGGCGGCTGGATGCGGCTACTTCTTGGAAGTGACGTCACTCTCTCCATCCTATGCTGAGATTCAAGATGTAATGTGGACCCAGTCCGGGTCAGGTTTGGCCCACAGTTGCTACACAGTAATTACTGGTAAATATTGTGAGTCAGTGCTGTTCGTTTTGGGACCGATCACAGAAAAGGTGCTGCAGCATCCCTCTCCAGGAATTAGATGCCCCCCGATCTGTCATTACTTACGGATTGTTGTTGCTCATCGTCAAGAGCAAACTGCTCACGATCCGGACGTTGGAGTGAAGGCCGGCGGCCGCCATGTCCCGTACGTGATCTATGACATTCATGGCGGATTATTTCCAGTGGTTTGGTTCCAGGTCTGAGTATCCAGTGAAAAGTTTGGGCTCGGAACGGCGTTAGCTTAGCGGCTGCTGTATCAAATATGGCGCCGGACGGGCTTCCTTCCGTACACTGAGGCGTTCAGGGACTCCTCGCATGCTCGTAATTTTTCCGCATACGCTTCAAATCCCGCATATTCGTGATATTTTACACTCCATTTTCTATTTAAACACACTTTCCCGTATTCGTATTTAGATTTAATTCCGTATGCATGTCCAGCAGCTTTTAAGACATGGCTGTCCTCCAAATTTAAAGAGTAAAGTCACAGAAAGAAAGAAACAAGAAGAAACCCCTGAACGCATCTTGATGCTGAGTTTCTTCCTATGTTGCCAGGTTGAGTCTAGAAAAACAAATTTTTCAAATACAATAAAACAACTTTTGAAGGCCTTCAGGTGTTCCTCTGGTACAAAAATATGAGTACAAAAGTTGAAATATGAATAAAATTTGTAATGTTTTACGGCATCAATGTCACACTGATCTAATTTTCATGTTAACTGAGAGTAAGCAGACAAAACAATATTGATAAATCAGCAAAACACACACACGCACATACACACAAACGCTGAACCGCGAATGCTACGCATGCGCAGTGGCGCAGGCAGCAGCTGAACCACCGTGTGTCAAAACACAGAGGGAAAGCAGCAGCAGCAGCAGCAGTAGCATCAGCGCAGGATTTCGGCTCGACTTCGGCTTCCAGCCCTGTTTTTCGCCCGCTGTTTGTCTCCACACAGTGTCCCCTCAATCACGCCCGCGTACCATGACCGAACAATCAGCTCTACTTCTCCGAAAACAACTGGCAGGTAACGACAACTTAGTTTCGGGGTCAAATATTAGCCGTCATGAACGCTGCCTACAGCGGCTAGCGTTAGCTTTTTTGTAGCTATGTTTACGCCATAGCGGCTAGCTCAGGGAGCTAAGCAGGCAGCATAATCAACTCATTTTGGCCACAATTGACAACGTAACCAAGCAGGTTCTGTTAATGGACGCTTTAGGAAACGTTAACGTTTATTTGGAGATGTTTTTGACTCGAATGACAATAAATATGAGCGGCAACCTGGCTCGCGGGGTTAGCGAGTTGGGTATTAGTTAGCTGGCGGAACAAAGGAATAATCAATCCCTCCGCTCTGATGAATTTAGCCTCGCTAATGAAAGCCCCGCTCTCCCCGGGCATTTCACACACAAATGCAGTGTTTTATCGACACTGGTTTGAACATAATCAGCCTCATCTGGCCCCGCGAGACTGCATCTGGGGGCTCTGGTGTCAGTTCTGGGGGCTCCGATTGGAGCGCAGCCTCACTGAGCGGCTTTTGACTGGGGGGTCCTGAAGCTTAAGCCCCTCCAACGATCAAGATGTTATTGTTCTCCACTCGCTCGGGCTTTTTTTTAGGGTGAAGCCGTCACTGGTGTAAGTGATGCAGGTGGCAGTGATGTGCTCTGATACACATGGATGCTGGACACTCGGAGGACCACTTTGATGTGCAGCTGCTTCACCATCCTGAGCTAAATCAATAAGGTCAATAATGTAATCTGGTGGCAAAATGTGCTTTTGCCACCAGCTCCATGTGTGGTCATCACACAGCCGAATAAAACCTATATTTATTTGATTGAATTATACTGGTAGCAGTTGGAGGAGTGCATCAGTAATTCCCTTGAGTCGGTTTTGCTGCTGTAAAGCAGTTGTTTAGTGCAAAGAAAATATGCTTGACTGTTTCTGATCAGGATTCAACTTTAAACTGAACATTAAAACCTAAAAAGGTGACAGAGATGGTTAAAAAATGGCCCATTATGGGCATAAAGAGCCCAAAGATGTACTAAGTTGTCACAGATGGTTATAAAAAATAATAACAGTGAGATACGTTGACTTGAAAGTGACAAAAACATCATCATATACCCTCGGAAATGTTTGTAGTTACAAGCATTTAAAGAGCTTGTTTCAAAGAAAACCACGATGATGTGTTTTGTAAAGTCAACGGCCAACACTGACAATGCTCAGTGCTTTTAATTTGAAAGTTTTTGTCCGCAAATCCTCTGAAGAATGAATGTTTATATGAGTTTCTTTCATAGAGGCTTCAGGCTAAAAAAAAACTGAGTTGTTTTTGAGTCATATTATGACATGAACCAAAAAATCCAGCTTTTGAAGCTGTACAGTAGTTTTTTGTGGTAATGTCTGCCAGAAGTCCAAAATTGAGGTTTCTGAAAGTGCTTTGTCTTAATATAATGCTCAGGGTTGATTTTGACAACAACCTCACAGACCAGGTCAAAAAGCGTGAGTCTAATCCCCAAATTTCGATTATTCTGATGTTTCCCAGCGAAGCCAAAGTGACCTACTTTGATCCGGTCTGACCCGCTTTGACACCTCGCTGCACCGCAGCTTAACGGCAACCACCAGAAAAGCTTTTTTATGCGGCGTCAAAACGTCGCCGGCTGCCCGACGCTTCCTCCGGTCGCTCGTCTGAATCGGTGGTTTCCTTCCAGCTGTAAAAGATGCAAATTTCTGGCGCCTGCGTGTCGGAGCGAACACAGCGACCGAATCACTTCTGATCCTCCAGTCGGTGATTCACTCCGATGATTAATATTTTAGGAAGCCACGATCGTGTTTTTTTTTAATACCTGTTGCGCGGACGCCCGGTGATGTGGGACGAAGACTTGCAGAATCCCCGTTTAACTCCTCTCTAGCAGGAGTGGCGGCCAGAACGTGTTTACATGGAGACAAGTTGGCGATTATTCTCCGCTTCTTTTCTTCTTGCACTCACGAAGCTGCAATTTTGGAGGCTCGGACTTGTTTTCCAGAATAAACAAAGACAACAACTCGCTGGATTAACGACAGCAAAGTTGCACGCCTGTCGGCATCCAACAATAACAACCGACTGCTTCCCTCAAACCGGGACTCAGTTAATGCTTTAAAACAGGCTCTAATCTGGGCTTGTTGTTGTTGTTTTGCTGCTTGTGTATAACTGGAACGCAAATCAGAGTGAGGAAAAATATTAGCCATGCAGCTCGCTTTATGTCTGCTGATGGCTGGCAGGTCGTCCAGCAGTGTCTGGGATGCCTGTGATATCTAATTTAAAGCGTTTCCTGCGTGGCATTTCTCTCACTAATCGCGTCGTTTACCTGTTTATCCACCTTGGCGGCTGTGGCCTGTTTTGACATCAGTGAATAAACTAAGTGCATTTTAATGGCGCGTGAGGTGAGCTGAGGTCCTCCGCGAGGCGGCAAGTCGGTGCTGGAGCCATAAATTCTGGAGAAACGCAGATTCGGGCTGCGTGAAGTTGAATTTTTCCTGAATGTTTTATCCGTCACGCCAGATCCTTCCTCCGCTGAATCATTTCTGTCTCCGAGGGACAAAATCTGCCGGTTTTCTGTGGAAAAGGTGATTTTTCTTGGATGTCCCGCAAATCTGCTCACGTCCTTTTTCTCTTGTGACGCAGAGCTCAACAAAAACCCCGTGGAGGGCTTCTCGGCTGGTCTGATCGACGATGACGACATTTACAAATGGGAGGTCGTGATCATCGGTCCACAGGACACCCTTTTGTAAGTGAGGAGCCCCGTCCATCGGACGTCTCGCTGGGGACCGTTCGGCTCATTGTCTCTGTTGTTTCTACTGCAGTGAAGGAGGGTTTTTCAAAGCGTACCTCACCTTTCCGTACGATTACCCGCTACGGCCGCCAAAGATGAAGTTCATCACCGAAATCTGGCACCCAAACGGTAAACGCCTCCACATCAACCTGCTCATCACTCACTTCGCTTGCTGATTGTTAATCTGTGGGTAGACGTTGGAAATCTGACGCCTGGAATTACTTTCGTGGTTTTTGTGACTGGAAAAAGCTTAAATGTTGTCACTTTTATGACCTTTTTCCTCCGTGAGCGAGATGACCTCGGTCACGTTCTACCTTCAGAGCTCAGTGAGCAAATTTTTGGTCCTTTTTCCCGAGTTTTTGTCATTTTTAATTGACTCGGAGTTACGCAGCTGACAAGAGGGAGATGCTGGGGTCAAATTACAAGGCGCAGCAGCAAAAAAATAGATACATTTTGAAGTGAAGCTGTTATTTGAGCAAGAAGACGAGAGAGGCCGGAAACGTGTGCCATCCGAATCATCTCCTCATCCTATTGGCTGATTCAAAACTCGTCCTCTCGTTGGCCACAGTCGCGAAGAACGGCGACGTCTGCATCTCCATCCTGCACGAGCCCGGCGAAGACAAGTTCGGCTACGAGAAGCCGGAGGAGCGCTGGCTCCCCATCCACACGGTAGAGACAATCATGATCAGCGTCATCTCCATGCTGGCAGACCCCAACAGCGATTCACCGGCCAACGTGGACGCGGCGGTGAGTTGACGCCACTTCTCGGTTTCGTGGCGGCAAATCCAGGATGTGCCGCTGAGCGAACGCTCTGTTGCTGCTGCAGAAAGAGTGGCGGGAGGATCCCAACGGGGAATTCAAGAGGAAGGTGGCTCGCTGCGTAAGAAAAAGTCAAGAGATGGCTTTCGACTAGACGCCGGCTGTAAATTCCAGGGTGAGTGAGGGCGCCGCCGGACGTGTCGGCCGCCGATCCTTCCCGGGGCGCCGGGCGCTAATTCCCGAATGTGCTCTCTTCCAGTTTTAGGAGATGCCTTCAGAGGGAAACTTTCAGCGAAAGGCTTGCACCCCTTGTTTTGCCAGTCCAAGGAGTCGGTCGGCTTCAACCACCTTTCTGTGAACGGTTGTCGTTTTCCACCCGATGAGCCAATTTGAGACAAACAAAACCCCCTACCAGCGACAAAAAGAATTCACCCGTTTCCTACCTGGAATTGTATATTTAATTTTATTTATTTTGAAGAATTAATGATGTAAGATATGTCACTACTGTAAATTAACTTGCTTTTTTATCTGCTGCTGAACAGTTTCTACTTTATACCAGGTTTCTTATGCAATTTAGTGGTGAAGATTGTGTAAAAACAAAAGGAAAGCCTGTCGTCATTCGCTCGTCACTCGTCCTCCCTGCTGCGTTCTCGCCCCGCGAACCCCGACGAGTCTCCGTCAGTCAGTCAGTCAGTCGCTCGGAAGCGTTCTCCACACTTTCATGGACTCACCGTTGCCTTTCGTTGGCTTCATTCGCTCACCGTCTGTCCAGCGGCCGCTCTCGAGCCACTTTTTCCACCCGCTCTCCACTTTCCTGGAGAAACGGCCTCCCGTCTGCGGGCGGTTCCCAAAACCTCCACTCTCAGACCTGCATGATCTCCCTCGCGCAGCTCTGCTCCGTCTCGTTTCTTTCGCTGCGGACGTAATTGGAATGGCTTCCTCGCCGATTCGAGAGTCTCGGTTTCAGGTGGCCGGGGACTCGCGCGGCCATCTGCGAATGCTCACCGAAGACGTGTGCCAACTTCTCAGGATGGGACTGTTGTCGCTTCTTGTGTTTTGTTCACATAACCCCCCCCCCCCCACGTTCGCGAGCCTTTTCCTCCCCAATCCGGTCAACGAAGGACTCCGTTCTTTTCCAGCTCAACTCGGACGACCACCGACGGCCCTTTTCCGTCGAGCGCCGCTCAGCCTTCCTCGAAGCGGCTTCGGAGCGTTTCCTCCAGCGCACGCGTCCGTCACGTTGCGACGTCTGTTTCCAGGCGCGTTGCTTTGATTTCACTCGCCAGAAGGGCGCCGAGTGAGGCTGGGGGGGGGGTGCTGACGGCAAAGCGCCGCCAGAGTCTGTGAAAAAGCACCAAGCTGTGACTCTTACCAGCGTCTGAGCTCACTTACCTCGATTTACACGGACGATGACTTTGACCGGGTTCGTGGTTGACTTCTCAAAAGATGGGGGAGGAGGGGGTGGGGTGGGGGGGGCATTTTAGGGTCTCCAGAAGTAGAAATTGGCTAGTTGTTCTTACTCTGTTCGTGGTGACGCATTTGGCTCGGTGTGGGGTTGCAAAACCGTCACATCCACCTGTTGGGTTTTTCGGCTCTGGAAGACTTCGGTTCGATCGTTTCAACATCGCTCCTTAAACGTCAATCTTTGAGTTTCCATTGGTGCAAATTTAGATAATATTTATCACCTTTTGCTTGAACTGGTTCCATGGACGCTTCGGGTCGACTCGCCATTGGGAAAAACGATTTAAAAAAAAAAAAAGAGGAAACTTTCACGACGTGGACACAATCCTGCATCCCTTCTGGTCTTTGTTCTGTTTTTTTTTTTCAGGAGTTTTTACTCGGTCGTGTTTGGGTGGAGTCTGGAAAACCATCGACTTTGTTCATTGATGTTGTTGCTGACTTTAAAGCCATGATGACATTTGTCGAGAATTGTCTTCTCCACGATTTAATCTGTGACTGGCACTGAAGAAGAAGAAGAAGAAGAAGAAGAAAACACGCAAACGAGCTAAGCATCTTTTGGCGCATGCAATCAGGTTGGAGGGAGGTGGGTGGGTTCAAATCGGATCCCGCGGTTCGAGCATTCTGGGCGAATGTGACGTGTACAGTTACGTGGATTTCTGTAGACTTGAGGATCACATAACTGCTGTCGACGTTCCCTTTTTCCAGTGCGCGTTTTCTAACCTACCATGACCTCTGACCGGTGTTCACTGTATTTGCACAGATTCGGTGCGTTTGAAACGTCATGAAGCAATACGCTCTGAAAATGGTGTGTCCAGGTAATTCCACCCTAACGCCATGATATGTTCTGGAGTTGTTTTATGTTCTGTTTTTTGGGTTTCTCTCCATTTTGTGTCAATGCAATGTATATTGGACTTGATGCTCAATAAAGTGTGTAAACAGAGTCGCCGGGCCCTTTGTGTGTGTGCGCGCGCGCGCCTTGCATTTTCGATGAGAACACCGCGCGGGGTTCAAGCGTGTCAGACGACCTCTGCCCTGTAACTGGAACCCAGCGGGCCGGTGTCGCCTTTCAGGGGGCTGGTGTCGGATCGCGGCGGCGGCGGCGAGGGGCCCCCCCGGCCGGCCGCCACGCTCGCCGAGCCGATAACCGCATCGGGGGAGGAAGCGTCGGCGACCGACCATGAGGAAGCGGGTGACATTCGTGGATCACCTGAAAAACGACAACCTGTTCGGGGAGGGACGCGCCCACGTCCTCATGAGGTATCGCTCGCGCCGCGGCCGCCAGGGGAGTCGTGCGCGTGAAGGATTCATGGCGAGACTGTCTTGTTGTTGTCTTTTTTGGTCTTTAAAGGTCTGCCGAAGGAAGCAAGCGGCGCGCGGATGGTGAGTCAGACGTTTAAAAGCTGAAACATGAAATTTTCATGACCGATTCAAAGACTTCGCGACTGAACACAAGGCGGAGAGTTGAAAAATTAATGCCAAAGACGGAGGGAGGAAAAAAGGATCCTGAGTGCAACTTTGGAGACCAGCTCCAGAAATAAAGTGGGGGGGGCGAATAACTGGTGGGCTCCATCCAGACCTCCACATAAAAGTACAATTCTTCCCTTGAACTAAGCGTTTCTTTCAGTGAGATTAGGAATACGTGTTTCCCATGTTTCTCTTTACTTGATCTTTCTGCAGTTGGGTTCGATGGTCTCATATTTTACTGTAATAATTCAATTGGAGTTTCCCTTTACATTATATTTGTCATTTAAATACAGTTTTCTAGTCGCGCCAACCAGTTTTTGTATGATGTGAAACAGCTGGAAGAAGAAACCAGAGTAATTTTAGTGATTGATGAATAAGTTACACACACAAGGAGATGAATGACTCCGTCTCTACGTCAGCTTCAGACTCAAAATATTTTGTCAATATAGTGTAAAGTTCCCGAGACACTCTGCTGTAAGTGACATCTTCATGCAGGCTTTGAATGTCTCCATAACCAACATGTGAGGGAAATGTACAGAGGGACGCGCGTGAACGTGCCTGCTGTTGTCCAGCACATGAAGACCATCAACACTCCCACATCTCTGATGTCGGCACCCTTCCTTCAGGTACCAGACTTGACGCTCGCAGAGACGATCTCGATGTTCCTCCTGTATGTAACGAGGTTACTGCCGTCCCGTCGCGTATAATCACATCCGTCTCCGCCGCAGCATCCGGCCCTCACCGCCGGACAGCGGCGCTACTTGTGCAGCATCGCCAACGTCTACAGCACCGAGCACATGAGGCGGCAGATGCAGCAGCACTACGTCAACGTGCTGCACGCGTGCCTTCAGCCCGGTGCGTCCGAACGCACCTGAGACGTCAAGCGGAAGGCCGCGGCCCGTCTCACGCGTGCGTTTCCCATCTTCTAGGGCCGAAGGACTCCTGCAGGAGGAAGTGTGGCGTCCAGCAGCGCAGGGAAAACGCCACGTTGACGCCGCACGCCGAGAAGGACGAAGCAAGGGCGAACAAGACGCAGCGGCAGAGGAGAAGCTGCAACAGAGCTAATTCTGACATCACGCTGCCCAAAATAGGCCACAGATGACAAACGTGATGGTGGAGAGTTGCTCTCGTTCAACATGTGTGTTTATCTCAATTATCCGCACAAATCGGAGCAATAAATGGATTTTCCAGCTTGACCTTTTTATCCCCTTTATATCGAGAACATTGTGTTGTATCTGACCTCCGTTTGACAACTTAAAAGTCCTTCTACGAATAAAAGTCTATATAATGCCATGTTTCTTTATCTAAATGTGATTTATTATTTATTATTATATAAATAGTGGTTTAACCTACTAAAGTAAAGTGTTAAAAGATAAACACTGCTCATACATTGAGTTTCATAAAAACATTAAAGTTATTTTTAAAATTACAAACGTCTCGGTTGCAGATTTAGGAAGGTTTACAACAGGCCTATATACTCTGCTACTCTGATTGGCTGAAACTGTTATCAGCTCTGGTCATGTTTAAGATGGGAGAAGCTGATTGGCTAATTTAGTGGCTCTAAATGAACCAATAGGAGGCAGAGTAGGAGGCGGGGCTTAGTTCAGCGCCGACAAAAATTAAACGTTTGTAAAGATGAAGTGTGTACTCGAAGGAAACTGCATTAAAGGTATGAAAAGCGCAAATAAACATATCAAATTTCTTGTGAAATTAATTGTTTTAACATTTGAATTCGAGTTACGTTCGGTTGTTCCAGTTAAAGAAGGTTTTTCTTCTTTCTTCGCGAGTTAGCTGCGCTAAACCCGCCGGCGTGCAGTCAAAGAGCCAGTTTGCTAATTAACTTGGTCCTGACAGTAAAAACAGCGTCAGACTCGGACAGGCTTTAACTTCCGGTGGTGTTTTGTCACGTTGCAGCTTTTGGGAAAGCTATTCATGCTCTGGCTCGGATCGGAGACGAGCTGTGGTTGGATCCAACAGTCCAAGGGGTGAGAAACCTGCTAAAAGTGGCATTTAAAGCGCAATGTTCTTAGAGTAAGAACACTTTCTGACCCTCAAAACGTGAAATATTCTTTGCTGCCTATTGAATTTTATTTATTTAAGGCATCAAGTACTTTTAAGTGAGTGCAGAGTAGTTTTAGGCATCAGAGTCAGCAGGAAAATAGATAATTTGTTAGTTAGAATATCTGATCAGCCAACAATACGACATCAGTGTAACATATTACGGTTGTTTAAATGGCCTTGATGTTGGACTTATGTTCAAACAGACATCATTTTGTCTCATTTTAGTGCTTTACAGAGCATTAACGCTCTGGAGTTACCTGCTGATAAAGAGATTTATCGTAAAATTAACCTTGCTTCGGGCGGAGTCTCATTGAAGATAGATAACTTGAAAAATACTACTTATATATTTAAAAAATGGTTCAAAACAGCCAAAAAGCATAGATCCACCCTGTTAACAGTCAGATTTGTTAGGTGTACTGCGATGAGGGATATTATTTGTTTCGTGCTGACTGAATTTTAGAAGATGTTGCATTTCTGGCCGTGTCAGTGAGACTTTTTTGTGCTCGAGTGTGAGCATTCGATCTACTTTGGTCACAGTTTGTGGACGACATGTTCACGGTTTTGTCTTTATCAGTGGTCTCCAGGTGTGGGGCTGCAGTCAGCCAGATGTTTTCTCCGTCACACGCCAGCAATGAGCAGCGTTTTGGCTGAGTCGTTGTCTTCTCTCTCCGTCTTTCTGTCGTCTTTTAAGTTGGCCCTCAGATCAGTGAACTCGGCTCACTCTGCGTACGCCTGCTTCCTCTTCTCGCCGCTGTTCTTCCAGCAGTACGATCTGGAACCCGGGTCAGAGCCGGGCGACGGGACCGTCAAGTGCAAGCTGGTCATGAAGGTACAAGGGTGGTGCAGATCGTTCGAAAGCAGGACTGTCGTCGTGTCGGCTTAATGTGACACAGCACAAGCGTATCGTGTCTCGTTGACGTCCGTGTCTGTTTGCTCAAGTCCGTGCTGCCGCTATTCCGATGCTTGACTTCCATCGAGCGTAACGTGGAAAGATGTCAGATCTCGCTCACGGCTTCGAGCGACCGAGTCGTCATCAAGTTTTATTGCAGACATGGTAAGAAATGAGCATTTTGAGGAACGACTTGCTCCTTTAAATGTCCTTTTTTCAATCTTACCCAGAGCTCAAATTGACCCATGAACTGCTTCAATCCTGCTGTTGCACCGTGCGAACACTTGGTGGCAGTATGCACCAAACGTCTGCTTTGTGCTCTCCTGATAGGCATCAGGAAAACCCACAATGTCCATTTCCAGGAGAGTGAGGCTCTGCAGGCCGTGTTTGCCGCACACCTCTGTCCCAATGTGCTGAAGGCTCCTGCCAGGTTGGCACTTCGCTCTTTGATTATCAGATTAGAAGCCGGAGTGTCGATTGCACCGCCAGCACTTGCAACTTTTTGTTTGGCACCATCGAGGCTCGTCTCCCTTCTGCGGGAAGGCGATTTCAAGGAAGTAATTAAGTACATGCTGGGTCAGAGTTGGAGCCCCGTGTAATCAGCACAGACAGGAGGCGCTCGATATTTTCAGCTGACTCCCACCTATCAGATAAAAATCCCCTGAATTCCTCCCGCAAGAACATCAGCCAACGCAGAAGTGGCGTGACGTTCTCCGGTCATTTTCTGACTCGCGCCTGCATTTGTTCTCATCCGTTTCTCGAGGCTCCTCGGCGACACGGTGATGCATTTTCCGATGTCTCAGGAGGAAATCACTCTGTCCACGACGGCCCCGAGAGTCAGCCTGAGAAATTACTACGAGGGAGGCAACGGTGGGTCCGCGTCGGAGGCGGCCGTCGTCGATCTCGCCGCCCTCTCGGAACGACTTTGTCGTCCCGTTGCTCGTGTTTGATTGGAGCCGCGTTTGTGTGGCAGAGCGCTCGAAGAAGACGTGCACCGAGATGTCCTTGCACCCCGACGAGTTCGACGGCTTTCAGGTCGGAGAGGCCTCCGACGTGACCTTCTGTCTGAAGGAGCTGAGGGTAACGGCCGATGCCCCCGGGGCGACGTTATATGTGTGTGGTGTGTGTATCCGTGCGTGCGTACGGCAAAGCATTCGTGCCGAGAGCTCGTGTGTCCGCTGTTTTCAAACCTGCGTATCACTTTCAAACTTTCCCCTCAGCGCCGCGACTTATGGCAGACGTGGCGCGAGCTCAGTGACGCACCGCTGTATGGAAACGCGAGTGAAGGCTCGCACGCAGCATGTGTTCATCGTTAAGCAACAAAAAACAGTGTGCTCGGATCTGAGGGGCTCCTTGAAGTGGGAGTCGACGTTCAACTGTGTATAATTACACCAGCAGCAGATCATTGTGGCTCAGTGTCGGGTAGTTTCCAATAAAGCCTGCTCAGCGATGCCTCTGTGGTCGGTCACGTCGCGCCCGTACGTGGACACGCCCCCGGCTGCGACGCGTCCCTCCGACTGGGCTGGAGGATGAGGGCGCGAGGCCTTTGGGACGCCCTTTGGAAATTCTCACCAGTGGGTGAGACTTGACCCGCATTACCGCCCACGACTCTCGACCCGAATGCGCTTGGAAGACGTCCTGGGCTCCCTGGTGTGTGGCGCCTCATTAGCCGGCCTAGTCGCCTTTCGGGAAATCGCTTTTGGGTGGATTACAGACGTGGGCTTTAGGTTTTAGTCCCGTTCGCTGCGGCGTCCGTGTTTTCGTCCGGTCTTCTCATCGTAACCGCGCCTCGCACCCGTTTGCCTGGTTTCTTGAACTCCCCGTTTGGGTCCTTTTGTGTCCTTTCAGGGTTTGTTGTCCTTCGCCGAGTCGCTTTCGCTGCCGGTGTCGATTCGCTTCGGCGCTGCAGGAAAGTAAGTTTCCCTGCGATTGTTCTCAGGTTTCAGTGTCATTGGCGTCTCAAATTACAGAGGATGAGAGCTCTTCCAAATCAAGTGTGTAATTAACCCCAGACGACTGTGAAATCCAGTGAGCGCCTTCGTTTGTGACTCATTTTCGCCGCGTGTTTTCCTCTCGGGGACATTTTCTGTCGGCCGCTGCGAAAGCGAAAGCGCCGCAGACAGGAAATGGACCCCTGCTGGCGTCAGGTGACCCTCATGTGTGCTGCTTGCAGGCCTGTGGGCTTCTCTGTGGAGGACATGCTGCTGGAGGCCACTGTGGTGCTGGCGACTCTGATGGACTCTGAGAGCGGCGCTCCCTCGCAGTCCACAGAGCCCCCGGGGGCTCCGGATGCAGCCGGGTAAGAGCGGGACTCGGCGGTTTTGTTCCTCAGCCGTCACCCAGTTCTTTCCGACTTCAAGACCTCGTTCAATCCAGAGTTTCGACCTGGATTTCAAACGCCGCCCCATCGGAGGAGCGCAGGCAATGTTTCAAGATTTAAAACTCAAAGGGAAGCGAATAAAACACAAAGACGACAGATTGGGAGCGGCTCGGTGGCTCGTGGCCTCGATTGTTTCTCGCCGGCATATTTCCGACGCGCTTTCGCGAACTCCTGGAAAGGTTCGGTGTCGACCCGACGCTCCATTTGCCGAGTCCTTTAGCCGTTTGACCGGCAGATCGGAAGCCTTTGTCGGTCCCGACTGTGTCGGAGAGCATAATTGAATCTCCCCACCTGAGCTGCTCTGCTGGCACTCGGTGGGCTGTTTTTAGCCTCCTAAGAGACACGGTGTTACCGCGATGGGCCTCGTGACTGCTGCAGGGATAAATAGGGCAAGCCCAGGATGCCTGTCAGGGCGACAGCCCGTAATCCCCTCATCGCCGCTGCTGCGAGCCTGCTGGGCCGCTCCGGCGGCGTCGCCGCCGCCGCCGCCGCCCCGCTTTGCTCGCTCTCTCTCTCACTCCGGGCGGATCTCGTTACGCTCGTCCCGAACGGACCGTTTAACATCTGGGTCATTAGTGGCTCCGCTCGCTCCTGCGAGCTGAGCGTCGGCGGCGGAGACATCAGTGACCTGATGAGCGCGCAGCTTTTTTTATGGCCTGTGTCCCCTCCGCTCAGGAACACGACCTCGTATTTAACGTTTACGTCCTGTTTCGACACCAATCTTTCCGGCTATTTCCGAACACACACAGTCAACACACGTTGTTGGCAGTAAGACAGGTTTGCGCGCAGCCCCCCCCCCCCGGAGCCTTTTGAGGCATCGTCACTGAGCCTGAGGTTGTCTGGAGACGTCATTAAAGCAGCTTCCTCTCGTCGCCCCCCTTCTTGGTCGGTTACGTCTTCAGGGCTGAAGATCTTGTGTGTTTATACACACGAGTGTGTGTTCGTTGCTCACCTGAAGCTCATCTATTTACTTTGGACTTTCTGAATGAATTTTGATGGATTATTTATGCAGATTATATTTAACTAAACTCTGTCTCGGTCCTATTTTCGCATCTGTGCACGAGTGGATCTTTATTTTGGAGTTCGGTTCCTGCTTTGGAGTTCACAGCCGGAGAAGAACAGAACGAGATACTTCTGAAACATACAAACTGCTCAATGCTTTTATTCTGAAGGCTGTTTTTTTGCGTGTTCCTGAGAGTGAGTGTGTTTGATCAAACTATCATATAAATTCGTGAGTTTTCTAGATTTTTGCATCGTGTTTGTGTTTGCTTGCATTTCTTTCTTTGAGCTTCTTGAACGCCTTGTAATCCGTGGCATCTCGGGCCTTTTTGTGCCGCTCTTCATCGCTCTCTCCCCTCACGGCCCTCCATTTCCCCCCACTTCCTCCATGAGACTTGCCAGTAGGATAAACAGCTCTCCTCAGCAGGCTCGCTGATAATCCACACGCCCGTGAGTCACATTTCACTGGGACGCTCTGTGGTTGTGCAACACAGACGCACAATTGCTGTTTTGCTGCTGGAGAATGTGACATTGTTCAGCGTCATGATTAGGCCGCACATGTTCAGGCTGTTTTTGCAGCTCCGGTCCTGATCCTTAGTCCTGAGTGATACAATAACCACAGCTTGCTGCAGACTTGACTCTGTGTGTGTGTGTGTGTGTAGGTGTGCAGATATTGATCCCCTGGGAAACGAGCCCCAGGGTCTCCCTCTTGGGACCGAGCTGATCCCGTCCAGCCAGGGCAGTCCCATCGTCGACCCGCCCGGTCTGGTGCAGCTGCAGCCTCAGACCCAGACCCGCCACCCCGATGGATCGTGTCCCAGCATCCCCGCAACTCCGGCCTCGTCCACGGTAACGAGGCCCTCCTGTTTGTGTTCGATTCCCACCGGGGCCTGCACAGTGTCTCTGTTTGCCCCCCCCTCCTCCCCCTTCTCCCTCTTTGACAAGTTAAGAAGCTTCACGAAGTGCCAGAGTGGCCGGAGTGTTTTATTTGAACCTCTGCCCAGAGCGCCATGAAGCCTCGCCATGTGAGGTGTGAGTGAAGCAGCGAGGTGGCGCTGAACGCCCGAGGCAGGAAGTTCACGTCCGATGCCGCTGTGGTGGATCCAAGCCTTCATTTTGCGTCAGAAACAGCGCTTCCAAGTGTCTTTTGTGTCAAATATTATACTCAAGTCATGTGAAGAGCTGCATGTCCATTATGTGTCTGTCTCTGAGGCCGTGTGTGCGTCCATGTGTCGATTAACATGCTGCCCGTTTGTCGTCGTCAGGTTTGCTCCCTCCTCTTCAGAGCTCTGTCCTCAGAGCAGGACAGCGACGGTGGTCCTGCCAGCCCACCCGTCCTGGCGTGTTGCAGTGACGAAGAGGAGGATGAGATGGAGGAGGAAGATGCTCCAAAAAGCCCTTCGCTGTAAGAGCAAAGTGGTTAGACCACACGCAATCCTTATTTTACCTTCTTGGCAAATGTTAAAATAAATGTTCTGTGTTTCGTGGAAATCGGCTCGAAAGCAACACATTGAAAGTGATGAATTTGGTAAATGAAGCCTCTGAAGGAAATGTGGAGCTGTTTGAATCACATCCGAGTCTTCAAGTGTTTCGAATTGTCTCTGCAGTCAGTCGAGCGTCTGTTGCCGCATGTGTGGGAACGACCCAACCAGGGGCCTCTGCTGTGAAAATAATACCTTTGCTTAAAGATGCCACACCCGTGTGCTGATGGTGTTTCTCAGCCTGATGTCCCAGGAACGCACGCAAAGCGCCTCTTGTTTTGAGTTCAGAGGGACGACGTCTTTATGGGAGGGACGGCGGACGGACGCGTTTGGCCCGAACCTGCGTTTGGGTCGAGAGTGACGAGCAACGGCAGACGAGTTCAGCTCAAACAAGGACGGCGGGGTAATAAATACTCGAGTCTTTATTTAAATATTGTACAGATTTGAAAATTGCTTTTCACAGAGCTTGGATCTGCATTGAACTGTACACCCAAAAAATATATATATATGTATAATGTATATCGAGAGAGACACGTCTGGTTCAAACAGTCTGTTCGGAAGATGCGACGTTCCAGCCGGTGAGAGTCGGGCTGCGGGACCAGAAGGGTTCCGAGCGGGAGGAGCGCGTCGGGAAAACCTCCGAGAGTTTCTTTGTTAAGGCTGCTTCGATTGTCCCTCGGTGGCGCGTTCGCCGCCCCGCCCCCGTTTCAGACCGACACCCGACGCCGCTGCCGTCGACCCCGGCGTGAACCCGGCAGATTAGAGCGGAGAAACGGTCCGTTCAGATTACAGCGGATTGTAAACAAAGACGGGAGCGTCCGCTGGGAGGGTTTCTAACGCAGCGGATTTCAGAGGAAAACGTTCGACGGACCGAGGATGAGAAGACGCCGCGGCGAGCCCGCTTACGACGGCTAAAACGCGACCCGAGGGAGGATTCAGGTGCCTGGATGTCACCTGTGAACATGTCAGAAGTGGGATCATTGGAAAGCTCCGGTTCCGGGTTGTACGAACTGCGAAAAAGGCTCCTCATCTAACTTTATCGCTTCTCTTTTTACGATTCGCTTCGACACAAGTGGACGTCAAAGAACGAATCCGATTGGACGGGCAAACATTCACCAAAGCATTGGAGAAATGGAGGTGCTTTAATCCATAAGCGCCAAGTACTCGGATACTTTGTTGGAAGCAGGCATGCAAACGGGCTCCTTAAGACAGCAGGGCATGATGGGTAAGCTGTTGGGACTCTTGTGGCCAGCGGATGCTTTCAGGGGGACTTGTTTGCCAGTATCAACAACAACAACAACAACCTGATACAAGGCACATCTCAGAATACGGAGGCTCGACCGCAGAACCTTTTCCAATGTGGGAACAAATGAAGTGGAACCACGACGACCAGATTCCAACTGCAGCAAAACGGGCCATCGGTGCGAGTCGCTGGCGCTCGACACCGGAAGGGGCGGAGCCAGAACGCCGATCGCGAACGAGCGCTTCTGGAGCCGCTGCGACGCCGCGAGCAAACCCACGGAACAAAGAAGTTACAAAAATACATTTGGTCACCCGACCGACTCGCCGCCGCTGCGCCGAGCGTCTTCGTTTCTTCTTCTTCTCTCTCAGATATGCTTCTTTCAAGCTTTGTGCGCATTGAGGCTGCCAGACCGCTTCAGCCCAGTGAGGATACGGAGGACTCTGCGGCCTTCACATCCAATTTGTAGACGCCAAAAATGACGAGTATCGATCGGCACGCCGCCGAACGCATTCGTCGCCGCACACGCACACATTCAGACCCACAATTGAGACTTCAGCAGAAGCAGCAGCTACGAGATTAAAGGGAGGGCATCAGTTCGACACATTAAATACATATTGAGGCTTTTGAACTACAAAAAACTCTTCCGTCAGGTAACAAAACGAGTGCGAGACTTGAAAAAAGGCAGCTGCCAGTCTTCATGAAATAGCGTCGGATCGATCTGCCCTTCAGCAAAATGAGAGAACCCACAGAAGTCGAAATGTCACGTCGCGGCACCACCGTCTGTTGGCCTTGGAGCACATCACTGCTTTGAATCGCCATTCTGATGAAGCGGAGGAGAACAGGGGGGCCGAAAGCCACTTTTTGGACTTTTATCTTGGAACAAAGATTCATTTTTGGACCGACGATGCCAATTATCGTCTAATTTGAGCGTTCCGTTCCAAACATTCATCCCGAGCAGCCGTGACGCTCAAAAATCGGCGGCTGTCATTCGTTTTAGTGCAACGTTTAGTCGAATTTTACAAGATTCTCAAATAAATTAACTTCAGCGATAAAACTGGAGGAAACTTTGCGCACAGAGGTTGACGGCTTCGTCACATTCACCCCTTGCAAACTTTTTAAATCCAACACATACCACAACAACACACCAGTGGTTTCCTCTCGTTTTGCTCAGTTCTGGCCTTTTTCCGACCGTTTCGTCAGACGACGTCCGCTCGCCGCCGTTTCCTCTTCCCTTCTTGACTGGATCCTTCGGTTTCCGGCCGCTTCGACTCTCTCGACGCCTACAGTCTGGCTGCTCGTCTGGAGAACTCGAACTTCCTCTCGGCTCAGAGACGACTTATCCCCCGTCAGACGGGGCGCTCGTCTCCGGCGAGCCCGGCGACCGCTCATCCCGGCCGATGGGATTATCCGCTGGAACGCCGCAAAGACGCCAACGCGGCGGGCCTTCGGCGTGCTTCGTTCTGGCTGCTCTCCGACGGACGCGATCGGAGAATTGGGCGTGGAGGACTTTTGTTTGGCTTTTTCATGGGCGAGAAGAGGACGGGGCGGAGAACGGCCCGCAGGCGCGAGGCCAGCATCGCACGTTCGTCCTCCATCCTGGCCAGCAGGAATCGGTGCCGTCCGTTGCCTGCAGAGGCTCCTGGTTCCCATCACAGCTCCTTCGCACGGACGCTAGTCGGTGTATTCTGCCACGATGGACAGCAGGACTGTGATGTCGTCTGGCTTTCCTCCTGCACACGCAGAAAAAGGGGAGCTGAAGCCGGGACGCCGCAGGGCGGACGCGGGGGCGGCAGCCTTCCGACCTCGGACCGAGAGCCCAGACACTCACCTCGTACATTCAGCCCATTGTCGCAGGCAAACTGTGCGAAAGGCGACATGTAGTTGGGGTCGTACGCCAGCACGTGGGCCTGCTCCGCGATGCTCCGAGCCGTCTGCTGGATGCTCTCGTAGTTGGTGTTCTGAGGAGGCCAAAGAGACCGCGTGAGCCGGGCTGCACCGCCAAGAAACTTCGGATCCGACAACCGGGGTCGCGACGCACCTTGAGTTTCTTCAACTCTTGCAGGATCATGTAGTCGGGCATGTTGTCGAAGAGGCCGTCGGTGGCCGTGAGGATGATGTCGCCCAGCTGCACGTCGAAGGAGGAGCTGTCGGCAGCGTCTGGGCTGTTGGGACAGAAGCGAGCGGTCAGAGGGGAACCAATGGACGAGTTCTAGAATCTGGCGAATACAAGTTGGGGGCCAAGAGTCCCAGTAACATGCAACTGACGTGGTTCTGTTGGCGTTTTCTCAGGATATTCAGCAAGGTTTCAATTCCACAAAAGAACATTTGAAGGTTGGCGTGTTTGGCGGCTTTTTTGTATCTGGAAAATGCGAAGTTTGCGCAGAAAGGTCCCGCCCCGATTTGAACGAAGAGGCATCGCGCTGCGAGACGAGACTGCATCTGATGTAACGCCGCAAATATCACACACAGAAATATTTGTGCAAGTGAACTTTCCACCATTGTCGTTATCTCTTTTGGGACTTTCTCCCAGTCGTGCGAAGCTAAAGTCCAAATAGCGCTTTCGCTGTCAGACATCCACTCGTGTGGCCTCCTGTGTTGTCCTGCAGCGCAGAGTAAATTCTTCGGTCCGACACCACGAGTCTCCTTTGACCTCCGACGCTTCGACCGGAGGGAAGACCTCACAGACGCTCCCCGAAAGTCGGACGAGTAAAAGTCGGACGCGCCGTCCCTTCCGATGTTTTGCCTCGGCCGAGCGAGGATTAATTCAAGCGATCGTCACGCGGCGTGTTTGAAAAGGACAGTACGGCCCGATAAGAGGCGCCTCAAATACGCGGCGGCGGAAAGCGAGCCGACGCTGCCGGTGTCGGGTTCGCTTCTTGGAAGACGCCCTCGCTCCGTAGCGCGCCATCAAAGTTATTCATTACAAAGCGTCTGGACTGCAGCGCCGCACGCGGAGCCAAAGCCCCCCAGGAACAGCCCGTCCTGTGCTGCCGTTTTATGTCTCCAAAACTGAAGAGTGCGGAGGGCAAAAAGAGCTGCGCAGCTCCGAGCAGCTGTTGGAAAACACCGCAGAGCTGTGTGCCGAAAGACAACAATGAATGTGGCATCATCTAGGATTGAATCACGACATTTCTTTTGAAAATCCTTTTATTTTTCCAAAACAATTTGCTTTTTTCGGGGATTTCAGGACGTCAGGCCTGAAAAGAATCAGTGTGTTTTGTATTTTTTTACTCTTTCTGCACTTTGGGAAAGTGAAACTGCCAAAAGTACCTTTCATTATGACAAGTTCTTTCTTCTCAAAAGGAGCTTTTTAGTTGTTAATGCACTTCAGTTCCGACGTGCAGTTACTGATCTTGGATCGGAAGCTTAATCTGCACTTATTAGAACCCACTCGGCGCAAATCCTTCAACGAAACGACTCCAATTTTGGACGTTCCGGCACTCGGACCCTTTCGGCTGAAGCTGAAATAAGGCCGAGCACAAGAAATCCGGCGAGAACGGCGCTCGGCGCTGCCGGCGGGAAGCGGTTGGGCTTTACCCGGGGTTCATCTTTGCTCCGTTTTCGAGGCACGCTCGAGAGGAAGATAATCTCCCAGATTACAGACGGACGAGCGAAAAAGGTGGCCAGGAATGCCGGCGGCCGATTGGCTGCCGGCTCCCCGTCAGCCGCTCAGCCCACGCAGACTTTGACCCGGGTAAGAGGGACAGCTTGGCCCCCGTCCAGCAGACCTACTGACGTCCGCCGCGTTGCCGCTTGGCACGCCGCTGCAACGAGACACGGCAGCACGTGGCCCCCGACGCCGCTGGACAGTCGCGCCGTTCGCCGTTGCACGTGGGGCGAAATGTTCCGCGGCGCGAGTGAAGCGCCTTTGTTGAGTCTGCGTGCCATCGGCATTGTTCTCGCGGCCGTGCAGGAAGGGCGTTGCGCCTCCCTCCCCCCCCCCCCAGTTATCCAACACCTCGGGCCGCCGAGACCCCGAGTGACCCGCGACGCGGCTCACCTGTCGCTGAGGACGGCCCCCTCGGCCCCCGGGGGGGCGATGGACAGCTGGAAAGGCGTGTTGAAGTAGTGCTGCTGCTCGTCGGAGCGGTGGACCACCTCGCCGCCGCGCACCACCAGGAAACCCGAGTCTCCCAGGTTGGCGGTGTGCAGCCGGTGGCTGTGGCGGTCCAAAACCACAATGCAGGCCGTGCTGCTGCCTGTAAAACACACACACGGAAAATAGTGAGCACAAGTTTTTCCAGCAGCAGCTCGTTGGATGCAAACAAACAGATCTTTCACTCAAACGCTTCCGGTCAAATGTGTTCGACTGGAAGCGGCCAAGCGACGTACTGGGATTCCTCAATTCGGACGACGACCTGCTGCACCAGCTGAGCGACGGCCAGGAGGACCAACAGTCAAGCCGCAGGACTCCGGAGGGATCCGAGTTGATCCAAACTGTCAACGGTGTTCAGGAAACCGAACAAACACCTCGAGGGTCTCGCGTGAAGTGTCAAGAAACTCTGCAGAGAACGGACTCCAAGTTCAGCTGCGTTTTGTCCTCCACCATCTATTTTTGTGCGCTTATGTAACACTTTTCTGCCTAAAACGTCTGGTCTCGCATCACTTGGGGGTGTTTTCAAAATAATTGCATGTTTTTTGAAGCCGTCGTCACGGCGATGACTCCACTCGCGTTGCATGTTCAAGTCACTTTGCACGATAAGCCACATTCACCACGAGCTCACACGCGATCTGGAGCAATTTAGGGTTCAGAGCATCTTCCTGAAGGACACGAACACGTCAACAGGCGGCGCTGCAGGAGAATCTCGGCCCGACGAACGTTCATTTCATTTCTCTGTTCCTCAACTGCAAGTTTACGGTTTGGATCCTCGTTTGAAAGGCTCGACTCTGCAGGAAGGAAATGCGGCGACAGCTCCGGGAACGTGGCGAGCGTCTGCGGAACGGACGAACGAGGTTGGCCCGAGCGCACAAAGTCGACACACCGCAACCGGGGACGCGGTGGGAAAGAAACTTTCCGGAGTTTCCCTTGTTTGTCGCCACGGCCGACGGGATGAGTATGAAACGGGAGCGGGCGGAGCGGCTGTGGCCACACCCTGCTGGTGATTCATCCGGCACAACATAATATGCTCTGTGGGCTCAACCTTCCAAACCCCTCACGCTCTCTGACTCACTCCCCTTTCTTCTGCTTTTTTTTTTTTTCCAAAGCATCACTCACACACACACACACACACACACACACACACACACACACACACACACACACACACACACACACACACACA
>JASSRZ010000011.1:947313-959230 GCA_032164315.1 Malacoctenus gilli
ACACACACACAAACACACACACACACACACACACACACACACACACACACACACACACACACACACACACACACAGAAGTTATTGGTCACTGAGCGACACAAAAATCAGTCGTATTTTCCCACCAACAGGGAATTTTGTCAACAATTTACAATGATTTTTGTCATTTCGTGTGAAGAAAAACATTCAGCTACAGCGATGACATGAAATGTCCATTTAAGGCCTCACCAGCCTGCAAGCTACACCCAGGGAACCGAACGACAGACCCCCTCACAGACCCCCTCACCAGTGCTGACCACTGTACTTCTTTGCTGCTCCACCCTTCAGCAATAACAAAAAAAGCTGAACATTCAGATGTTTCACTGGTTTGGGACAAAGTGTGAAGTGAGACGAGTGGACACATTTTCAGCAGAGACCTTGGTTCGACAAATGCATTGAAATCCAACACGTCCAGAACAGCTCTGGCCTGCAAACCTCAACAACTTTACCCGCTTACCTGCAAATAGATACTGCAATAGCTACTCAGTAGAATATATATCGTGTCAAACTTCAGTGAGAGTAAAGTTGGACTCAACCTGATGTTTTTCCGGTGCCAAACAGGAGGACTGAGACAGAGGACAGTGCTGGTAAACATACGTAGGGTGCCGATTGAGATAAGGAGGGAGGCTGACGGTCAGATGTACGAGGTCTCCCCCTGACTTGACCTCTGCAAGCAAATGGCAGCTGTTTTTCGATGATCTCATAATAGTGGAGGCCCACTATTTGTCATGTCTGCCTGTGTGTGAGTGTGGGTACGTCTGTGTGTGTGTGCATGTGTGTGTGAGTGTGTGTGTAAACCTACCAGAGGGGATTTCTGGGCCGTGACTCACAGAGAGTGGAGATTGCAAAGTCAGGCTGATACATATCCCCTCGTCTCAGAGTGAAAAAATACACCCCTCCGACGTACGCACACACACACACACACAACACCCATACACACACACACAGAGGCATGCAGGAGACTAAAACCCCATCGATGGCAGACGTCCGACGTTAGGTGTGCGTCCGTCTGTCTGCGTCCGCGCCAGCTCATTCGCCGTCTCGATCCCGTTCGCGATCCCTCGGAAGGCCTCCGCTACTTCTGCCCCCCCCCCCGATCCAGTTTCACCATTAACGGCGCGTCCGAACGTTCTGAAAAAAAGATCATCGTAAAAGCTCGATGGAGAATACGTTTTCTTAAACACAGCTTTATTCGCCGTAATTACAGACAAATGTCCCCGAAAGTTTTTTTTTGTTTTTTTTTTTCTTCCAGCTGCGGTCACAGAAAAAAAATGACCCTTTCGATTGCGCGTCGGTCGTGACCGATGAGATTAAGTCGACGCTTCACGGGTTCGAGCAGACGGTTTGCGCTTTGTTCGCCTCGAATTTTTCGTCCGCGGGTTGACAAGAGTCAACGGTAGCCAGTAGGCGGCGGACGGTCCGGTGTTGTTATTGCCGGGTCCTCAGCACGTCTCGGAAGCGCTTGCATAATTCCATTGCTATTAGATTAGGCCATAAAGAGTGGAAAAGCAAGCTGGAAAGTCCGTGCGGTGTTTTGACGGTACCAGCCTCTGCTCGAGTGGGCAGAGTCTGCAAAGTAACTTAAAAAGACGACTCTTTTTTTTTTTTGACCTGCTGTATTTCCCATCAGAGCTCATAGAGTGGAGCTGTGGGCTGTGCTCACGTGGGACTAAAACTTGCATTGATACAATGTTTCTCTTGCAGTGTTTTGGAAAGAAGTAAAGAACAAAACAATACACCGATGATGTCATTGTGTATCTGTGTATGTGCCACGCAATTTGCGTTCAGTGGTACATCAATGTGTGTGTAGTAATCAGCCAAACAAGGATTGAGTGTACATACGAATAATTTTCAGGAATCTAATCAGAGTTACATCCTCTGGGTAAGATGTACACACAGTAAACGGGAGTTCTCATGGTGTGAGTGCTCTTCCTCACTGCAGGTCACTGGGAGCAGCTACTGCAGGTAGCGCCTTTAATTCGAGATTTTCAAGCTCTGGAGAAGTCTGACTGAGACTCACTAGCCGTTTCTCAATCGCAAGTACGCCGAGTACGGACTCCCGAAACTTTTGAAGTTCGGACTTGGAAACTTGTAAACTTCTGAGAACGGGAGTTCGCAGCGCGGTTTTTCTACAATTGGAACGGCAGCGTACTCGTGACGTCACTTCCTCGACTTCGGTGTCCGCCACCGATGATTATCCCAGAAATGTTTATTTTCTATTGTAAATTTTTCGTAAAAATAAAATAATAACTCCATAAAACACCTTTCTTGTTTTTTTTAAACCTTAAATTAGTTAATATTTAGACATTTGCAATTAGTAATTTGAAAATGACTGCTTACAGTTGTGTGTTCGCACCTCCGCCATCGCTGGTTGTAGTGAAATGCATTCTGGGATACGTGGCTGTTCGAGTCCACACGACATCCGATGCATCCTCGGTAAAGTGGGCGTGGCAAGTTCACATTCGGGTATCGAGAAGCAGCTACGTACTCACTGGATGTGGGGTGCAGGGGAGTCCACCTGGTCTAAGGAGGGCCGGCTTCCTCCCACCTTTAGGCGTCTCCCTGCTCCCACACACCTGAATCCAATCATAGCTCGTTAGTAGGCTGCTGCAGAGCCGGATGACATCACACTGATTCTGGATGACCCTTGAACTTGATTCTCAGAGATGTACTCAGGTACTTGCAATTTAGTCCAAATCTGCACTTCTTTTCCTATTTGCCTTTTGACTTCTCTTTATAAAAGCCCCGCCTCCAGTTTCTCTGCTGGCGGCCGCGATGGCTTCGGACAACACGACACGTGAGAGAGGAGTCCGCTTCGACGTGAATGCGGCGCTTTCGGTTGCACGCCGCACTTCGCTCTGCCGCCTGGTGGGGTTTGCTTCAACTATTCGCTGCTTTGTAATTACCCAAAAAAAAAAAAAAGAAAAAGAATCCTTGAATGGAACCTCGGCAGAAGAGACAGACATAGAACATGAAGTCACCTTTTCTGGCCTGACCCATCCTGCGGTAAATAAACTCATGGGATCGAAATTAGACGCGTATTCCAGAAGACACACGCGCACGCATACACACACACACACACGGACGATGACGTCTCAAAACGCTGGACGACTGGACCGACTATTAAAACTCTGGAAACCCTGTACTTAAGCTGCTCACTGACTTTACCTGACCTGTGTGTGTGTGTGTGTTTAAGCTTCCTACATCTTTGTATTTCAAAGCCGCCTTTCCACCTTAAACCATCATTACATGACATCATTTAAAGTCTGTAGGTCCCTTACACCCGAAGGGGATGCTCCTCCGCTCTTGAGAGTCAGTATGAAGGATGCAGCGCGTGTTCGATCCAGCCCATCCTCCTCCCGCGTCTGATTCTGAGGCTGAAGAATGGCCGGCGTGACTGTGTTTTTTCGTACGAGGGTGCTGTGGGGTAATGTCTGCCGGCCGGACGGTTTGGGTGAACATCAAGACGGGTGCTGACAGAAAGAGGCAGGTGAATCCTGAATGGGAGTGATTCACTGTCTGGCTTCGCTCCGAACAGAGGCGCGAGAGGGAGATAAAAATCTGCGCGAGGGCCCTTCGACGCCCTGCAGTCATCTCGCGTTGAGGGGTCCGTTCGTTCCGTCGCTTCGCCGCTCACGCAGCACGGCGAGGGTCACATCCGGAGTTTGTCGGGATCCTTCCTCAGCCCCGACGGTCCGCTCCGTGGTCCCAACCAGCTGACCGCAGGCGCTTTCGCGGGACGTCTCCGGGCGGCCGCCGATCGTTTAGGGGGACGGCGGCGGGAAGCGAGGCAAGCGGATGGACGTGCCCGCACACGCCGGGGAACGCGCTCGGCGGTTCGAGGGAGGATCCGTCCGTAATAACCGCGTGAGATCACCCGAGAGGTTGGAAACCACATCAGTGAGGGCTGCAGACTCACTCACACGTGCGTGCACCCCTGCATGTACACACAGCTGCATGCGGCCCTGTCCTCTATCCTCCCTTCATTGCCGACTATTAGTTCGAACAAAGACCTGCTCAGCTGGTGTGAATAAGATTTGTGTGCGTCTTTGATTGATCTCTAATTTGCCCGTCTGCTTATGACGGTTCAAACGGTGACGCGATTCATCACCCGGATCATACGCGCGAGTAGTAATGGACCACACATCAGAGCCGCAGCCTCACTTTTATTTATTTTCTATTGACGCGACTGTTGTTTGGATGCATGGCCCTGGCTGGAGCCCACATGATGGCGTCGGAAATGTGTCACAGCTCTTCGGTCTCATTTGCCAACAAAAAAAAATAAACGATTCCATGCTGCTCTCTTTGATCGCACATCGGGGCAGCGACTTGGGATCTTGGCTCACAGCGAGGAGGTCCCAGTTTGCCTTTTCTTGTGCGTTTCGCTCGTGTTTTCTGCGTTTCCCTCCAACAGTCCCGATTCCGGAATCTCACGATCCTCTGACGGAAAAACGTTGGAAAACATCGACGGATGGTTGTCAGCACATCCGAGCAGTTCGGTGTGAAAACCAACGTGATCGAGGGTCTTCCATCCTTGTTTGATCCACTTTCACAGGGAGTCCCTGGGTATTTACACCCAGGGGTGTCCGGCCACTCCCTTAGCAAAGGCCACGTGCTCCATCGGACCGCAAGGGTTCAACAGTCGTATCTGAAACCACTTTTGTTGGTGAAATCCTGTCGCTACTTAGACCTGATGTGCTGCACGCTGTGATGTTAGTCCTCAGTGCAGTTTTGGCTCTCGGTTTTCTGTCCTCTTATAGGCCTGATTTGGACCAGCTGACATCGGACCTCAAGTGCTCTGACATCAACACACTTAAACTAGCATTAATAACTGTAAAGCCTTCACGTCGGGGGTGAGGAGGAGGAGGAGGAGGAGGAAGAGGGGGGACACCCTGTTATATCCTCTAATCCTGTTTTATTTAAGGGACATAAATCAGGATATTTCGAGAGCACCAGTGGACTTGTGTAATTACCGATCCACTGCTGATGACCACAGACATGCTGCACACACCCTGCCCTGCCCAGAGGCTTGCTCAACACATGTGTCGCGTGCATGTCAGTCTGTGTGTGTGTCTGTGTGTGTGTGTATGTGTGTTTCTCTTTTTTTTCCTTTCCTGAGCTCAGCGACTGAGAATGAAATTAAAATCATCAGCGGCATGCTTTCTGCCCGTGTGGCATCAGTGAGACACCCAATCAGAGTCTTTTTGATTTCACTAACCGCGACTTAAGGCAGTCTCGATTTGCACCCGGGGGCCATCGGTGGACTCTCCGTCATCTCGTGCGGCAGGAGACGTTCCGAGGCGTCCCGGAGGTCACGGAGGTTTCGCCGTGGCTGGGAAGACAATGCCGAGCTCGGCGCCAGCTTTTTGTTTGCCTCCTGGCAAAGTCGCGCAAAACAGCGCAGATTAACGTGCAGCTGGAACCTGTTTTCCATTAGGGACTATATTAAATCTGTATCTGGCAGGTTGCACTTTGAATTTGTGTAATCATGGGCTTTTCCCGGGCAGACTTTTGACTTCTGACCCCCTCCGTCTGGAGTCACGGGGGTCGGCGCGGCGCGGCCCGATTGGCTCGCTCTCCCAAACATCCGCTATACATTTTGGCGTGCGAGACGGGAGCGTGTGCGTGTGTGCGCGTGCAGACGAGCAAGAAGTGTGTTCTTGGGCGTAACGCCGCTGCTGTCAACATCGTCTTATCATAAATTACCCTCGAAGATAAACAGTGGAAGCTTCCGGGGGGGGGGGAGTATAAAATGCTGCATCTGGAAAGTTGGAGCATCCATTGTGGACTGAGCTGAACCTTTCATCTCCATCCTCTGTTGACAATAAATCCAAGAAGGCTATTTTAGTTGTATTTCAACGACATGAATGAATGAATGAATGAATGAATGAATGAATGAATGAATGAATGAATGATATAATCAAGAAAGTTCATAATAAGTCGATCTAATTTCTTCAGTTGGTAAGAAATCACATGAAAAAGTGTGATATCCTTAAATCTAAATGCAGTTAAAACATGAATTTGCACCAAGTTTTATATTTTCCATTTATAGTCTTCTTCTTCTTCTTCTTCTTCTTCTTCTTCTTCTTCTTCTTCTTCTTCTCCTTCTTCTTCTTCTCCTTCTTCTCCTTCTTCTTGTTCATGTTCTTCTTCTTCTTGTTCTTGTTCTTGCTCTTCTTCTTCTTAATCTCCTTCTCCTCCTTCTCCTTTTCCTTGTCCTTCTTCTTCTTGTTCTTCTTTTCCTTCTTCTTCTTCTTCTCCTTCTCCTTCTTCTTCTTCTTCTTCTTCTTCTTCTTCTTCTTCTTCTTCTTCTTCTTCTTCTTCTTCTTCTTCTCCTCCTCCTCCTCCTCCTCCTCCTCCTCCTCCTCCTTCTTCTTCTTCTTCCTTTTTTGTCTCTTCTGCGACTTGTTCATCTCCGTTGTTGTCACCTTCTTTGGTCTTCTTTCACCTTTTTAATCTCCATCTCTTCTGCTTCTTCTTTTCTCTCTGTCAGACATGCACGTATGGATTCGCTTTAGCGTCTAGTCTGTCTCCAGTCTGTTCTGACCATCTTTACCGGGACTGAAAACAATTGATAAGCGCCGCCTGGTTGTCTCAGCGATAAGACCGATAAATGAACACGAATGCCACTTTCTCACTCTCGACCCCAAACTGATGAAGCGCTTAAACTGTACGTTCAGAAGGCGTCGGTCGGACCACTCGGGTTTTCGTCTGCAACAAATCTAATCGCGACCTTAAATCCCGCTTATTCTCTGCAGCTTTGCTTTCTCCTTTCTATTCTCCATGCTCCACTTTCTGACAGACAAGCATGAACTAACAGGGGGGGGGGGGGAAACGTCCAAAAACATAAATGAGATGTTGCAACTAGTCAGAAAAGATTTTTGCAGAGTTCAGACATTAGAAAAAAGCCGCCGTCCTCCATCTAATCTTCCCTCTTCAACATCAAACTTATGCAAAAAGAAGCAACGCTTTCGCTACTTGTTTTTTCTTTTTTCTGCGCACTAATGAAAATGTTTTGAGCCTCTCTCTCGCTTGCTCTCTCTCGCCGCCGCGGCGCCATTGGCGTTGTTTTCCGTCTTTGCTCTCTGATTATAGAACTGTACAAACTGGGCGAGATGCTGAATTCTTGGCTGATTGCACGCCTGTAGCCATGCACTCGCCTGCTTTGCTTCTCCAGACCTCTTTCTTCCTGATAGCCTCTTTATTTTTTTTGTGTCTGAGAGAGAGAAGGGGGGGGGGGCGAGGAGGAGGAGGAGGAGGAGGAGGAGGAGGAGGAGGGGGGATGTAGTGCACTTTATATGCAGTTATGCTGAATAGGTGCTGATGTATGTTGAAAACAGTTTTTGCAGGTGCCTTGTCAAAATGTGCAGCGGGAAGGCGGCGGCAACGGCCGCAGCGCCGCCGCCGCCGCCGCCGCCGCTCTGTTTAATATGCTATCAATCAGCCGGCAGATTCCCATTTGTACATAGAGCATTATGAGCCCGCCGCTCCCCAGGCCGCCATGACACTGCCGGCGTTTAGCCGCTCCCGTGTCCTCCAACGCCGCGTCCCCGTTGTCTGTTTGTCTGTTTAATATGCAAAGGCGGCCATTCGGGGACTCGTTTCGGACCAGTGTAAACGAATCGGCAACAATGATTAGCTGGCGCTGCAGAGGAAGTGTCCATCATTTGCGCGCGCGTGCGTGCGTGCGTTCGGGGGCCGCGCCGCGCCTCCCCCAGGCCGCCCCGCGCCACGCCGCGCCGCCGTCTGAAACGAAAACACGCCCAAACAGGAAGCCAGTAAATACACTGTAAGTGGAGTTACTTAATGGGAGATTTTGCATGCTTAATTGCCAGTATGGATCGCGAGTCCATTAAAAGACATCAGCGTGTCAGAGTCCAGCATACAGTCGGAATATACTCGAGATGGATTGATCCATCGACTTCCTGCTTTTTCTATCTCACACAAGTAATTAGAAACAAAGAGGGTTCGATAGCGTTTTGAGCGTTCAAAAACAAGACGTGAAGTCTTGTTTACATGTTGTTGTTGTTGTTGTTGTTGTTGTTTTGGACGAGGCAGGAGGAGGAGGGCAGCGAGGAGCGGGGCCCTCTCTGTTTGTCCGGCGCACGCACGCTTCGGGGTGGCACCGCGGCGGTCCGGGGGGAAATATCAGCCTTATTTATTGGAGGCTTTTTAGTCCCGGCTCAATAGCGGCGGTCTGATGGCCGAGGTACAGAGGGACTATCTGGCAGAGGAGGAGGAGGAGGAGGAGGAGGAGGAGGAGGAGCCGGGGCCTGGCGTCAGCCCCACTGACAAGCTCTTATTTACCGTCCAGATCTATGACTCATTTTATGTACCTAATCGTAAAGCACGGAGATTTATCGGAGGTAACGGGACAGTGGGGAATACCCCGGGAGACTGGCAGATCCAGACTCCGCCCCCACACCCCCCCCCTCCCCTCAGGTTCAGCCTACCTGGACCGGCACCTTCTGGGAAGAAGAAGAAGAGGAAGGGGGGGGGGGGGCGCCGAAGCAGCCGCAGCAGCCCAGATGAGGAAGTCCATAATTCTGCCAAGTATGGACAGCTGATAGCTCATCTAATAAAGAAGAGGGTCATAAAAATTGGATGGGCTAATGGATGACTCTGGGAGGATTAATAACAGCTTATTGGTCAGGTGCAGTGACCTCTTCCCGGGCGAACAATACGCCGGCTGGCCGGCCGGTCGGCCTCTCGCTGCGCCCGCCGCGCAGCGGGAACCGAGCGTAACGCGGCGGATCCGGGACGCGCCCGTGAAGCCCGTTTCGTCCACCTCGACGTCCCGTGGCCCCCCCCCCCCCTTCTATGTTTTCGTTTGGCCAGATTCTGGTTTGTGAAGTGCAGCCGAGTTTTTGTTGGTTTATAAATAATGCATCAACTTCACAGAGGAAAGGGAGGAAAAAAAAGGAAATCTAAAGGTTGACATCCTCACTTACCATCACTGTTTCCTTCTTTTTTTTTATTCCCCATGTCTGCCACTCCGGTAATGGCAAAGGGTGTGTGTGTGTGTGTGTGTGTGTGTGTGCGCGCGCAACAACAAGCAGGTACTGTAGTGGCGCCTTTGTTCTGACAGGAGCGCTCACGGAGCCTGTTTTTGTCTTGGTGGCCAAAATTAAAATGAAACTTTCATTGTTGTGCATGCTGTTTAATCCAATAAGGATCTGATGTAACAAAGTGCCGTAATATCGCTCGGCGTACTTAATGGGAGCGGACTTAGCCCTGTCACTTTATATTAACCTCTGCCGCAACAAGAGAAGGGCTTCACTAATCTGCCATTGTTGGCTCTGGCAGTCTGGAGCTCGTGCAAAACAGATTTGGCAGTCGGCGCCAAAAAGTAAAGGCTTTATAATGACAGCGGGGCCTCGCCGCGATTGCGGCTAATAACGTCCAAATCTAATAAGGCGCCGGCCTCCGAATTAGATGGGAGGTGACTGGGTGGGAATGGCGGCGAGGTGGCGAAGGATTTCGGGGAGATGGCTTCAGCCCCCCCCCACCCCCCCACCTCCCGCCCCGCCTCCTCCTCCTCCTCCTCATTATGTCCTCCTCTTTTCTTGGCGATGGCAAATAGGGAGATGATTTAATCCCTAATGACCTTTTAAAAATCTACCCGTGTGGCCGCGCGCGCGCTGCGTTTTCGTCTTGGGGTTCGACACCCGGACGCCGCTGCGGTCCCGAAACGCGTGCGAGACGAGCGGCAGGAAGACGGTTCGTTATCGAGACGTTTAGAGCAGCAACGGCGTCGGTTGCTTTTCACAAAGTGGCGTTTTTGAACCTCGGGAACGCCGCTTCGTTTGGGGGCTTTCTCTAAACCGTGTGTGAGAAAAGGTCTGAGAGCAGAAGATCCCAAGAAGCGAGTTCGGGTCGGAACGCCGCCTGGTTTTTGCCGTCGTTGCCAGAGACGATGAAGCAGCGTCGCCCTCTGAAAACGGCAGTTAAGCGGCTCAACGGGACCCAAACGAGTTCCTGGTTCCAGATACTCGACCTCCCAGAAACGCTCTGAAACCAGGTGGCGCCTGAGCCTCGTGTCGTCACCTTCTGATGGTGGGCGGGGCCAGGATGGAGCTCCAAACCTCAGGTCGACGGTTGGACTCCTTCCTCCTGCCGCGTCGGCGTTAAAACGTTTTCAAACGTTTGTTTATTTCCGTGACGATCGGCTACATTTGAAGCCAACCGTCCCGGAACCTCTCGGACGTAAACACGTGCGGGCGGGCGAGCGAGCGGCGTCCTCGAGAGTCCCGGCTGACGGCGTGACCTCACGCCGCTCGTGCATCTTGCAGCGTCATCAGAGCGCTCGGCTCCCGTGCGCGACCTAAAACGAAGAGGCGATTGGCTGCTTTGGCTGCCTCCCCCCTTTCTCCTCCTCCTCCCTCGTCTCCCCCCCTCCCCTCCCTCTCTCTCTGTGTGCGCCGTGGATGAGGTCTCAGCCGGGGAGATAAAACAGCAGTTATTTCTCGTGCGCTATGCCATTTTGTCAGTTTGACTGTTCCACTTATTCAGTGTTTTTTGACTGGCTGAGCTTGAGGGGATGCGAGTGCCATTTCGCAGCCAGATCTGAGTTGTGTTGATTGAATTAGACAAAGTCGGAAGATAATTAAGAACCGCGAGGCGCTGCAGAACTGTCTGCTTCCAAACTGGTGAAAATGAGACGCTGCCACATCAATGAGCGAGCTGGCTCGGCTTGATGTCGGCGGCGGGTTATATCGCTTGACACTCTTACCTCCCAGTGCTGGAGCCGCTTTCCTCCTCTGCCTTTAATGTGCCTCCAAATATGATTAATCACCAGCCGTAAAACCCTTGATTCTGACAGCGCGCCGCGTTTGCTCCGCTTTGTTTGTTTCCTCCGCGCTGCCGATGCGATCCTCGGCTGCGGCGGACGGCGTCCGCGCCGCCCCGGAGAGCTGCGAGGTGAGGCGCGACCACGCCTGGCGGTCGGGGCCCCAGACGTCTCGGATGTGTCGCAGCCGATCCATTTTAAAGTGGGAATCGGCGCCGTAATCGCGCATCTTTTTGCATGTTTGCGTTTCCTGGGGCGCACTAAAACACCTTTTCGTTTGGCTTCACTGGAATCGAGGAGGAGGTTCCGACCCGCTCAGACTCTTTGGGCACAACCGGATTCGGCAGGTGTCACGGGACCGGCGTTCTCTGGACCGGCGTGATTTCCTCCTCCGCCGAAACTTGCGAAGTTTGATAAGTTTGTGCTAATTTGGCGCCGCCTCATCACACGCTGACCTCCTGTTGTTGTTGTCGAGTCTTTGGCTGTGATCGGATTTTCCAGTCACCGTCAGCGCTGGATTCCACTTAAAATTCCATACGTGCTGTGAACTACCACCTCTGGAGCAGAAAAACAAATAGTTTTCTCCACTTTGCAACATTTGATAAAGTAGTTCTGAGTGTGTGTGTGTGTGAGGCTCAAGTTTCGCAGAGAAGTCATATATGAAATGAGGGATGGAGGGTCAGACGGTTGGCTCCGCCTGGTAATGTGCTGGCAGCTCGTGTGCATTCAGCCACCTCTCAACCTTCTCCGCTCTCCTCCTCTTCCTCCCGTTTTATTCGCCTCTCTCGCCCCGGTTTTATGGACGTCGGCCAACTAAGTTGGTGCGTCGCTTTCATTTCCATCGCTGGATAGGTAATGTAGCTGTGAGGTTAATGTTGAGAATCATATAGCGCCGGCACAATAAAACTGACACCGCGAGACCCCGAGAGAAGGATGTTTATCGCAGCTCCTCGCTGTGCGTGTCTGCCTTTGTGTTGGCGTGCCGGCTGAACGTGGAGGACGGAGGGGGGAAGAGGCGGAGGAGAGATAAAAAAAGAGGGGGGAGGGGGGGGGGAGGGGGGACAGGGGATGTGTCCCCCACCCCCCCCCCG
>JASSRZ010000011.1:968807-973807 GCA_032164315.1 Malacoctenus gilli
TCTCACTCACACACACACACTCACACACGCTCACACACACACACACACAAACACACACATACACACACACGCACACACACACACTAACACACACACACACAAACACACACACACACGCACCCACACACACACACGCACGCACGCACACACGCACACACACACACACACACAAACACACGTACACAAACACACACGCACGTACGCACGCACACACACACACACGCACACACATCACAGGATGGAAGAAATCTCCTTAAACGTGTTGAAATGAGTCCGACTGCGTTCGAACGAAGATGCAGGAACAGTCGCTGATTTTCTGTCTCATTTCGCGACGTTTCGTCCAGATTAAAGGTGCAGCTGCTGCCGCCTCCTGCTGTCCGCTCCGAGAACTGCCGGAATAAACCTCCGAGTTTCGCCGCTGCTCACCGGGACCGCTGCTGACACCGAGTCCCCTCCGTCCCCTCCGTCCCGCTCCGAGTCTGTTTCACTGCTGCAGTTCACACCGGAGCCGCCAGGTGTCGCCACACACCAGCTATCAGTCAGTTAAACAGGTGAACGTAAAGGAGGTCCAGGAGCGACCTGCAGGCAGGACCATCTGCTGTTGATAGGATGGAGGAGGAGGAGGAGGAGGAGGAGGAGGAGGAGGAGGAGGAAGGGGGAGGAGGAGGAGGAGTCCCCCTCCCCTCCCGGGGGACTCACGGTGAGGAGCCGCTGTGAGGAAGCAGCCGCTGACTCGTGCCGTCTCCTGCGTGAGGGGCGCGTGCTGTGCGGGACTCCGGCTGCGGGACTGGTTTCTGCTGCGGATGGTTCCGCGTCGGAGCCTCGCGGAGGATTTTCCCGGCAGCAGGTGAAGAAGTTCCAGCAAGCGGAACCGGGTACTTTCCCTCCTGCAGTCGCTGCTTGGACCTTGAACCGAAGTTCCCGCTGCTCGCTGCCGCCGTCAGATCCGCGTGAGTCCAGCTTGTAACGACGGATTTACTTACGTTACTCGGATGGTTCGAAGTAACGGAGCGAGTATTTCTACCTTTCAAAAGTTACTTTGGGGAAATTTGACTTCATACCTCAATTTGTAACGTTTTCTTAAACTCATAATAATTCATTTCAAAGTTCTCTCTTTGAAGCGTTTTTTGCTCCGGAGTTAAACGTTGTAAGATTAAATGTGGCGCCATGTTTGACTCCTTCCTGCTTACTAACTCAGATGATGTAGTTTCGTTGTCGGAAAGTGTGTTTTTGTCCTGATTTGTTCCCTTTATTGGAGTTATTTCTCCCAGTTTGGACTTTTATCGGTGAAGATTTGCTCTGCTGGTGCTCACAGTTCAAACTGGGAATTGTGGCGCTGAGGGGGGGGCGGGGCCTCTGGGACTCTGGCAGGTCACGTGGGACTCCAGCAGCTCACTGGTTCAACAAACCTGGGAAAGGAGGGGGAGTCTGACCTTCAGTCGGCGGTGGCGAAGCCCAAAGTGGGCGGAGCCCGAGCTGATGGCGGCGTGATGGAGACGAACCCCGAACAGCCTCAAGTCCCTGCGGCCGTTCTGTTGACGTGTGTTTGTCCGTCCGCAGAGGCGTCGGAGTCGGCGGTCAGCTCGCCGTCGCGCCCTCATGGCCACCAACGGCACGCCGCCGGGCTGCGGCCCCAACGTGGACTCGCTCTACTACAACCTGTGCGACCTGAGCGCGGCGTGGGGCGTGGTGCTGGAGGCGGTGGCGGCGGCCGGCGTCGTCTTCTCCGTCGTGCTCTTCATCTCGCTGCTGGCCAGCGTCCCCTTCATCAGGGACGGCGGGAGGCGGAGCTCGGTGGCGCTGCACGCCGCCTTCCTGGCGGCCACCGCCGGCCTCTTCGGCCTGACCTTCGCCTTCGTCGTGGGGAAGGACTTCGCCACCTGCGCCTCGCGGCGCTTCCTCTTCGGCGTGCTGTTCGCCGCCTGCTTCGCCTGCCTGCTGATGCAGAGCGTGCGGCTCAACGTGCTGGCCCGCCGCAGCCGCGGCCCGCGGGCGTGGGCGCTGTGTCTGGGCGCGCTGGGGGCGTGGCTGGTGGAGGTCATCGTCAACACGGAGTGGCTGATCATCACGGTGGTGCGCCACCCGCTGGCGCCGCTCAACGCCACCGCCGAACCCGCCCGGGCCGCGGCCACGCCCTGCAACATCGCCAACCAGGACTTCGTGATGGCGCTGATCTACGTGATGGCGCTGATCCTGGCGGCCGTGGTGGCGAGCCTGGCGGTCATGGCGGGGAGCAACTCGCGGTGGAAGAAGGAGGGCGGCCTGGTGCTGGCGGTCAGCCTGCTGTCCGTGGCGGTGTGGGTGGCGTGGATCGTCATGTACGTGTACGGGAACGAGCGCGCCGGCGGCGGCGGCGGGCCCACCTGGGACGACCCCACCTTGGCCATCGCCTTGGTTTCCAACGCCTGGATCTTCGTCCTGGTCTACACCATCCCCGAGATCTGCTGCCTGCCCGGCGGCGGCGGCGGCGGCGGCGACGGCGACGACCCGCAGGACTGCGGCGAGGACCTGTACCCGAGCGGCGGCGTGGGCTACGAGACCATCCTGAAGGAGCAGCGCGCCAACATGTTCATGGAGAACAAGGCCTTCTCATTGGACGAGCCCGGCCAAGGTACGGCATTATGGGATGGAGCCGTTAGACTCTTCGATTAATTCGCGATTAATTATTAAGCAGAGTGGATTCGCGGTTGCGATTAAAATATCGATCGGTCATAAATTCCAAATGTCAGAACACTTAACGATTAATTGTGGTTTCCTGTGCTGTCGAACGAGTCCTTCAAACAGAAGTAATCTGATTACATGTGTACTCAGACTTCCTCTGTCGCGCTCCGTTAATCTCCCTGCTTCACGCCGCCTCCCTGTTCGCCACGTCTCCATGGCGACAGGGGGGGCGTGGCAAGGTGGGACGAGTCCTCTCAGGGTCACCCAGGCTGCAAACAGGAGCGCAGTGACATAGTAGCAGCAGAGAACAACTTCAGCTGGCAGATGATGATCTGTTTGTTTGTTTGTTTGTTTGTTTGTTTGTTTGTTTGTTTGTTTGTTTGTTTGTTTGTTTGTTTGTTTGCGCGTGTCCATCACAGCTTCCAAGCCCGTGTCCCCGTACAGCGGCTACACCGGCCAGCTGCGCAGCTCGGTGTACCAGCCCACCGAGCTCGCTCTGATCAGCAAGGCGGCAGGAAACGTGAGCGCAACACACACACACACACACACACAAAGTTACACACACAAAGTTACACACACAGTGACACACACACAAAGTTAGACACACAGTTACACACACACACAAACACAGAGGTACACAAAAAGAGTTTAACACACACATACACACGCACACACAGTTACACACACACAGTAGCATACAGTTACACACCGTTACACACACACACACACACACACACAAAGTTAGTTACACACATGTACACACTGTTACACACACACCAACACACACACACACAAAGTTACAGGTACACATAGTTACACGCCGTTACACACACAAAAACACACACGCACAAAGTTACACACACACACACACACACACACACAAAGTTAGTTACACACACCAAACACTGTTACAGACACACACACAAAGTTACAGGAACACATAGTTACACTCCGTTACACACACAAAAGCACACACGCACAAAGTTACACACACAGTTACACACACACATACACACACACAAAGTTAGTTACACACAGCTACACACTGTTACACACACATAAACTCACACACACACAAAGTTACAGGTACACATAGTTACACACTGTTACACACACACAAAAACACACACGCACAAAGTTGCACACACAGTTACACGCACACACACACACACACAAAGATACACACACACACACACTTTTGTTTGTGTAGGAAAATGTCAGAAATAGGGAACTGTTGGTGGTAAAGTTTATTTATGATCGTCGGCTGCGAAAGTAAACAAAGAAAAACTTTTAGAGGTTCTTTTGTTGAACTTTGTTTCCTCCTGAAGCAACACCAAAACAAACAGAGCCTTCAAAATAAAAGCAATCGGCCTCAGATGTAATCCAGTATTTCACGACCCTGGGACTTCCTCTTTGTGTTTGGAGCCTTTTCACATTAAAAGCTCGTGTTTACGCGGTTCCCGACAAAGTAGGTCGAAGGTCAGCTTCCTCTTCCTCTTCCTCTTCGTGTGACATCACGCAGCACCCGGAGGAGGCGCCCCAGGACATGATCATCCCCCGAGCGTCCACCGGCTCGGCGGCGCACAGCGGGAGGAGCACGCCGTCCGCGCACGCCGAGGCCGGGAACCCGGCGCACGCGCAGGGCAGCGTAAGTCCCGCCCCCTCTCGTTCTCCCTCCCTCCCTCTCCCCGCCCCTCGGCTCCGGCGGTTCCCGTGGCAACCGCTCCCTCCCGCTCGGCCGTGAATGGCCTCTTTGTCCGTGTCGGCACCTTCCTGTTGCGGTTCGTCTGTTTTTATGCAAATCTTTGGTCAAACACAAGAAAGGAAAACGGTGAAATGTCGCTTTAGGCAAATGTCAACAAACAGAAGCGACGTTTTGAGGCTTTTTTTGTATTTGTTTACTCGCCTCCGTCGTTTGGTGCTCCGAGCGTTTAACGCCTGCGCCGTCCCGCCCCTGCAGGCTCTCCACAGGACGTCCCAGTGGTGAGCGCTCCGGCGCGGCGCTCCGGCGCGGCGCTCCAGGCGAGAGCCATCAGGCGGAGGTGAACGGCCGCGCGGCCGGCCCTCCCGTGGACCCCGCCCCCTGCCCCACGTGCCGCCGGGACCGCGCCACGCTCAGCCACGTCCGGATTCGGCCGCGGCTTCGCCGCACGACAAAGACCTTTGATTGGCGCTGACGGAGCACGAACCCTGTCGGCCTGAAGCGTGCTGCGTTCACTGACGTTACGGCAAACGCGTGTCTCTGCCACGGCGACCACAGAGGAAGTAACTGTAACTAGAGTCCACTGGGCTGCGTCCAAGTATTGTCTGAACGTATTTAACGCTATTTAATTGTCTTA
>JASSRZ010000011.1:978807-980845 GCA_032164315.1 Malacoctenus gilli
AACGTACCTGAAGATGGAGATCAAACTCCTGAAGAAGACGTGACGCGAGTTCCCGCTGTGGTTCCTCTGACGTTGTAGCACTTTACACTGTCGTCATCTCTTAAAGGTACAGTACGTAGAATTACTGTACAGCAGGTGGCAGCAATGAGTCACTGTCCATCACTGTTTCAGCTTGAAGTGTTGCCAAAAGCTTCAGTGCCCCAATTCCTGCTCTGCTGTCTTCATCAAAAGAGAGGAAGAGCGTTGGAGTGAGCGTCTGCACCACCTGGTGGTGGAAACCAGTATTACAGGACGGATCAGGAAGGCCGGTCAGTCGGACTGGAGTTGATTTCCCTTCCTGAACGCGTTTCGGCTGCTCGACGGCTCCCGTGTCCTTTAAGCTGCTTTATTTACTCACCTTCTGAATCAGTTCGTCACACTTTCAAAGCACTTTTGCACATTTTCGTTGATTCCCGTCCAACCTGAAAGATCGGAAACATATTCGACGTGTTCTCTGATCGTCGGTCTTTTAATGGTCTTTATTCAGACGTTTTGTGCTTCAAACTTCTTGTTAAAAGTTGTTGGAATAAAATCTTATTTATTAGAACGTCACGTTTGGGTGTTTTGTGCCGTGATCGCTATTTGCAGCGTCGATGACTCACAAGTCACAATTAGCGAAGACTGCTCCGGCTGCCCCGCCCCCTCCTGTCCCTCGTCCCCCTCCACCCCCCCCCCCCCTTTCTGGTCGCGGCGCCGCCCTGCCGTCCTCCAGCTCCCAGGCGGAGCTTTGATGTGACCTGCAGCGGATTAATAACGGAGCGTCTCACTGACGGCGTCGTCCTGACGTCTCTGACGCCATGGAAACAAGTCCGATTACTCAAGCGTGACATACTCTCCCAGTTACAAGTATCCGAGTAACTGTAACTCTTAAACACTGGAGAATGCGTTCAAATGTGTGTGTGTGTGTGTGTGTGTGTGTGTGTGTGTGAGTGATCTGCTAACAAACAGTCGCCTGTAGATAGATGATCTCAGCGGGATGATAAATTCCTGCAGCGTCTTTGTACCTGTGAACCGTCACCTGAACATCTCGGGCGCCGTCATTGGGGGCGGGGCCTCCGTAATCCCCAGCAGGGGCTCAGCAGTATAAAGGGGGGGCCCTAAGCCCCCTCTGGCCCTCACAGCAAGTCCGCTCGTCTGCTGGACTCACACCCGCTCGTCTGGCTGTTCTTCACCCAAGCAGCCCGTGAGTACACACACACACACACACACACACCTGTGGAGGGAGCCTCCGACTGCTGTTATCTGATTATTTTTGTTGCTGATAAATGTAACGGCCGAGGATGCATTTCAGAATGGAAACAAAGACCTTTAAAGTGAGAACGCTCCGGAATTGAACGTTTGAATGATGTAAAAAACTTTGGTCTGATTAGAAAGTTTCATCTGGAAAAGTTCGACGTGGGACGACGATTTAAGTTGACGGAGTACTTGTGTGTAAACGCGTGTATTTGTTTGTGTATTCAAAATATATCCGGGAACGTTTACGTTTTCTGAGATGAAGCGTCCGGAAAACGTTCCGCTTTAAAGAAACTTCGGTGAGAATGGACTCTCCTCTCTGGACGCCTGCACCTGAACTTGTCCCCGTCCCTGTCCCTGTCCCCATCCCTGTCCCCGACCCCGTCCCCTGTCTCCGTCCTCCTCCTCGTCCCCGCTGAGCGGCTGATCCCCGTTCAGACCCTCCGTGCCGAGCTCAGCGTTTCCTCGCTGTCCTTCTTTAACCAGATTATTGGAGACCTGCCGTGTTTGAAACAGAGAGGGGCGGGCGCTTATTAACTTGAGCCGGGGATTATGGGTAATTGGGTCATCCTCACAGGTTGCAGCGCACCTCAGGTTTAATGAGCGGAGCTACGGAGCGGGTCCAGGCGAGCTGGTCAGATGTGTAAGCCGATTAGAGCCGCTAATGTCACCCAGAGGTGACCGGAGCCGCCGGCTGGCTTCACGGCGGCTCCGGCAGAGCCGCCGTCCGCTGCCACCCGTCTAACGGCCCCTCCGCTTGCAGTTT
>JASSRZ010000011.1:1010854-1027308 GCA_032164315.1 Malacoctenus gilli
ATGATCCGAAAGCCTTTTCTACTTTAAGTGGAAACTCATTTCAGGAGCGTTCTGTAAATATATAATTTAAAAAAAAAACTTTTTGTTTTGTTTTTTTGTTTTATTTTTCAGAAACGATAAAATTGCGGAAAAAATGATTGAACGGCTTTCAATCATCGAACATTAGAGGAAGGTATCGTCGTGTAAATGGAGGCGCTTTCTGCTCCTGCAGCTGCAAGACATCATCAACAGATCACTGAGCAATCCAACCAACCATCCTCCATGTGCAGTGACTGCAGTCGTACAGCCCTGCAGACACAACACACGACCGGGCGCCGATCAAGAGTCGTGCGTCTGCGTGGCGTTTTATTTTGAAAGAGTCGTCCCTTCTTTCTGGTTTCCTGGTGAAACCTTCAAACTTTTTCGTCTTTTGCTGCGCGCGCGATCTCGGCCTCGCGCCGCCTTTCATCCGTCCGAACCGGTCCGCAGGCGGTGGGGCCTGCCGGGGCGCGTTGGAAGTCGAAGCGGCGTCTCGGCGTTGCACCTCCACCTCGGAGGGGTGCGGATGCACGAAGTCGGAAGTGCGAGCGCTCGTCTCTCGCGCGTTCGCCTCCCTAATGAAATGTCTTTTGTACAGTGGGTTTATATATATATTCCGTCTTTTTTTTTTGCGCGGCGCGGCGGATGTTCTAATGAGGCAGCGCCTGAAATAGCAGTGGGGCAAGCGCTGCAGAACTATGACATCCCATGTGAGAACTTGCCCAAATCACAGTGGCTGCAGCCGTGCGTCAGGTTTCTTTATTTATAACCCGCACGGAATTGTCCTACACCGCCAGCATATGGAGGCTTATGTAACGCGACGGCATCCAATAGATAACCACTAAAGTCAGGTCCTATATATAAAGCCCGCTGAAGACTTGTTTCCGAGGCTGCTTTAGATTGATTCGGCGCTCCCGAACGTCTGCGGCCGCCGTGATGTAACGGGGAAAAAATGGTTATTGTGAAGGGAGAAAAGACGGATTTCTAAAGCTTCTTTATTTAATGAACTGCTTTACCTCTCGCCTCTGCTGCTACCTGCACCCTTTTATTTGTGCCGCGCAAACATTTTAGGCGCCGCGGATTTATATCCATCGTGACATACCTGCGAGGAGGCGTCCAATCAGGGCCCCTCCGCCGCGACTCCGGCTGGCTGCGTGTCTGGGGTCAGCCGAGACGCGGCGGACGGAAAGAGAGTCCCGCAACAGATGGTCGGGCCCCCTCGGGGCCCTGATCTCGGCATCGCCGAGCCGGTCTGGGATTACCGGAGGAGACGGGAGACTCTGAGTCAGACCCGATCTGCGGAAAAAAGCTCGGCCGACGTCTGCGAGACGCCTCGAACAACCCGCCTGCCGAGGAGACTGGAGGAGGAGGGGGCGGGGGGGGGGGGCGCTCGGGTTTGCCTCTCAGAAGAGCACTCGAGCGCACGGCCTGGAGGCTCAGGTGCGTCCCGGACCGACGACCTCGCCCGACCCGATTCAGGCAGAATTCGACCAAAGCTTCGCCCCCCGGTCAGCACCAACAAGCAAGTGAAGCATGAAAAGAATCAGGTCGAAAATTGCGGTTTGTGGAGCGTTCACAAGAAAATCTCCTCCGCCAAGTGGCCACACGTTGCTATTGCATGTTGGAGAAATGCTGTTTTCCATCATTTTTCCCCTCCAGATTAGCGGATCACCACCAAAATTGAATCAGTTGTTCCTTGAACGACCCCTGACCCGTCCTGCGAATTCTATCCAAATCCACCAAGAACTTTTGGAGTTTTTTTGCAAACAAACAAGTCACCAAACGATCACATGACGCCCTCTCGTAACGTAGGTAAAAAACCGTCAACACAAATCAGGATTCTTCTCTTCGCGTCCAACTGTTACGGATATTCGACTCCGCCAGCAGGACGCGTATGAACAGATGCGCATGTGGTTGGAAAGGGACAAGATGCACGGGTTGTTTACACAAACAAGGTCAATGTAATTGGAGCGAACCCACGGAAAGAAACGTCACACTGAGTTGAGTAGAAACTGTCGAAGCTTCGCTGGTTCGGCTGGAAGACGTCTGTCGGTGCAGAAAACGGCTGCAAATAAAAGACGTGAACGCTCACATTCAGACCCGGTCGGTCGAGCGACTGCGAGCTCTGGGAAGAGCGAGATTCAGGGTCGGACGGTCGCAGTCGGGGTCTGCGGGTCCGAAGCCGCTGCGGTCAGGAGGCGTTCAGGGTCGTGACATTGAACGAGACGCGTCGTGGGCTCCTGGTCGCCTCCCGATGCTACGGCTCAAATCTATCAGCCGACTGTGCAGAGTTTCTGCCAACAGATTTGAGCTTTAATCGCAGCCAAACTCATCATGCAAACCAGGAGTTGTTTTTATTGTCCTCATCAGTAAATTAACCCTTTTTTTCATTAAACTTTTCATGTTAAAAGAAAAATTGTGTAGGGTCAAACCACTTTTTTTAATTTATTTATTTTAACTTAAACTTTAACTATTTAAATTTTTATTGCTTAAACAACCTTTAAATATAAAGCTTGTATTTTGAATTCAATTATCTTTATTCCAATTTTACTGAAGTGAAATTTATTGAAATTATTTTTGAACCTTAATTAATTAATAATTAATTTATTTGAAATTTGAAATTTAAAATGTAAAATTAATTCAAAATTTAATGTTAATTTAAAATTTAATATTAATTTAGAATTTAATATTAATTCAAAATTAAAATTATTTTTTATTTTATAGATATTTCTGTTTTATTCTTAATTTTTTAAAATGAATAAAACCTTTTTTTGACATGGCCAGAAACATTTCAGCTGTGGACTTGAACTTAAATTTCTTATGTAGAAATATCATAAATATAATAATAATAACGAGCGTGTTTTGTGTCAAAAGATTTAAATTTAAACTTCAGTCTTCAAGCAGCAGCTTTAAAGATCACAGTTTGTATGCAGAGAAAAGTTTTATTCGCCTTTTAATCTGGATGAGCAGCGAGAAAATGGCTCCTCGATCCAGCAGGAAAGATGTTTGTTCTCCACAAATATTTGGACCAAGTGACCTTTCGAGCAGCCGCGCACGGAAACGGCGTCGTTCCGCCGTCGGTCGCCGGCGACGGGCGCGTCTCGTCCGATTAGCCGCCGGTCGGCTCGGGCGGGAAGGCCACCTCGCGCCTGTCGCGTCGCGTGTGAGTGATCAGGCGGCGAGCGGGTCGTTCCGATCATGACATCAAGCGCCTGGCGGCGGAGGTCAATCAGTGCGCATTAACCAAACGGAGCTCATTTGTTTTACAGCTTTTAGTGGCGCGCTGGCACCGCCAGCCGCACACGAGCTGCAGGCTGGCATCCAGCGGGCGCCGGGCGGGGGGGGGGGCGAGCAGGGGGGGTGGGGGTCTTGGCCAGCCCTCTAACACCGTGATATGAAGGAGACGGAGAGGGTGGGGTGTTAATGTGTCCCCCTTCACCCCCCTCCTCCTCCTCCTCAAAGTCTTTGACGACCGGGCTGATTTATGGAGCCGAAATGAACTGCTTTACTCCGGGCATCCATAAATACCTAAAAGGTTTTTAAATGATGGTCAGTTTGCTGCCAAGAAATGTTTTCTCTTTTTTTTTTCACCCCGTCGGAAATAATTTGGGGGCGAAAACCTCTTTTTGTTCTCTCCACGCTGGTGTTCGCACGCGCAAACGCACACGGGTGGGTTTTTAGTCTGAACTCGAACCCAAGGTGTGACCTTCTGTGACCCGCACTGGGGAGGGGCTTCGGCGGCGTCGGCATAGCGACCGCCCCCCCAAATCCGAAGGTCCCGCCCCCATATTCTGTGATCGCTTGTCAGGGAAGCTTCAGTTTTCACCCTTGAAGTCACGTGAGCGTCATGTGATGCTTCTGTCACCGAACGGTGGGTTTTGGGATCCCTGAGGTCAAAGGTCAAGAGTGTAACTTGACCCGACGGATGCAATGGAGACGTGAGCGCCGTACGTGGAGGGTTGCGGTCACGTTAGGCCCTTATATGGACGGCGGACGGCTTGAGGTGTTTGGAGGAGAATGCCTGAAGGAATCTGCCGAGTTCCTGGCGCGATTCGGATCCTTGTCCGGTGTTTCGCAGGCCGCCATTTCACCTCGTGGCGCCAGATTCGCTCCGAAGCGTTTGGATGTTTGTCATGAGTTTCCCCCCAGTTCACAGGAGTGCAGCGGGGTGACGCGTGTCACTCTCTGAGTCCAGCGGTGGCTTCTCACCCTCGCCTCTCCTAATTACGGACGGCGCGTCTCTCTCTCTCTCTCGCTCTCTCTCTTTTCGCTCTTCTTGCGGTGGCACTCGGCCGTCCGCAGTCTGGCTGGGAGTGATATCTCTCCGTAAAATATGTATGACATCAAAAAGCCTTAAAGGTTATTACAAATTAATAATGAGTAGTGGGCTGAGAGCAGTAAAAAATAGCCTTCCCTCGGTGTCGTGTTTAAATGTTTAATTTAACATGCTCCAGTATAAATGTGGACTGCCTGCCAGCAATATGTGCAGAGGGCCCCGAGGCCTCCGAGGTCTGGCTGGAGCGCAGCATAACGCCCCCCCCCCCCCACCTCACCCCCCCAGACCACCGGGCTCACACATGTATTAAGATCGACATTCAGATTAGTCTGATTCATGCAGACGTGAGTGATCATCCGTCTGGAGCCGTCAACTGTTATCTTGAAAAGGCGCCTCTTCATCTACGCGTCTCTAACAGCATACAGAATTATAGAAGAGGGAAAAACGCACACACACACTCGCTCGCGCGCGCGCGCACACACACATTTAAGGAGGCAGTTTTACTCGCAAATTCTCGGCAGACTGGCAGACGTAGAAAAGCTCTTGTGTTTTTTTTTCCTCTGAAGCAAGTCGAACGGCTGGCCCTGAACCCTCCCAACGCTAATGTCTGAAGACACTGTACGAAATTGCCGTATTTATGCCTGTAATGTAAGCTGTCTGTTGCGGTGTCGCTCACTCTCCGCGGAACCAACGGCGGTGGCAGCCGCGTCGGCAAGCGAATTTGCCGGGCGACTACCTGGGAAACATCAACAGTCATTAATTATGGAAAACTCCTCTCGCGGTGGGAGCGCTGAGCGCCGCATACAACGGCAGCGCCCGCTCCTATTAGACTCAATGTAGTCTACAATGAGCCCCCACTGCCTGGGGGGCGTGGGGGGGAGGGGGGAGGGGGGGGGGATTACCAGCCGACCGCCACGACCCCCCGTAGAATGACACACACGCTGCGCGGCGCGCGCACGCACACACTAAACGTGGCGTCCTGTTAAGTTGCGCGGCGGCGTTCGCTCGTGTTTAGCCGAGGAGGAGACGAACACAAATCTCGGGGCTGTCTCTCCTCCCTCGTCACCCCATCATTCACGCCCCCCCCCCTCGCTCCCCTCGCCCCCCCCCTCCCCCCCTCGCAGGTCCTTCTTCTTTCTCTCCCGGCAATTGTCTGCTTTCCGGCTTTCTCGCGACAATGAATGAAATCGGCAAATCTGACAGGACAAATGATATGCCGTGTTTGTCAGGAAGGCTGGGTGTTGGGTGGGGGGGGGGCACTGGGGTGGTTGATGGCGCTGCCACCGACGTGGCACTGGTTCCCCACCCAAAATAAACGGCGCCGTCCTACGTGGGGCCTACCTGAGCTCTTCCTTGGAGCGCCGCGATTGACAAGAGCAGATTTATCAGGCGAATAATGGACCTAATTTCTGCGCCATGTGTTTCCAATCCGTCTTCGGGTGCCGAGCTTGTTTGGCAGGCTTCACGCCGCCGCCGCCGCCACCGCCGCCGCCGCTTCGCCCGCTCGGCGCTCGTTCATCAGGGCTGCTCTTTTTCGGCGGATGCGGGCGGCTCTGGCGTGATGTTCCTGCACGCCGAAACAAAGGCAGCGCTGACACCTGTAATTAATTAGGCTATTATGCATTCCGCAATGATAATTGCCTCACTGGAAAGTCACCAGCCTTCTAAGAGGGAGAGAGAGGAGAGGTGGATGGAGAGCACTATCCATCATAGCGGAGCGCTCTCCCTCTCGCTCTCGCTCTCCCCCTCTCTCGCCCTCCCCCCCCCCCCCCCTCGTGTCATGCTGTCTCACCTTGACTAGTGTAGGCAGGGCTGGAGAAACACTGTCAACATGTGTCTGAGGGCGAGATATGCAGCTGCGCCCCCCGCCTCCCCCCCCCTCGCCAGCGCCGGCCTATCAGGGTCCGTCCACTCGGGGGCTTTGGCTCACATTGGCACAGTTACCCGTGACACCCCATCTGTTGTAGCTTTGTTGGGCAGGGCGGCGCAGCGCCGGGATAATGGGGGCACTTTATTTTTATAATTAGCCCTTACCTACACTTCTCCTCTCTTCTCTCCTCTTCACGCTTCTCGCAGCACCCAAATCTAGTCCAGGTGCACTCGTTACTGCTTTTCGCTCAGCCCTCCCCCCACTTTTCGTGCGGCGGCGGCGGCGGCGGCGGCAGCACATCAACCGCGGCCTTCATCTCGGCCTCAGCACGCCCGCGCTCCCCTCCCATCACGCTATGATAGATACATTTTCAGCAGACGCGCCTTCCTCAAGGTTTAGGTCATTCGCTGCATGAAGCATTTGAAGGAGCCGGCTCAAAGAAAATGACAACTCGCGTCTTTTGAACTACAAAGACGCTCAGAAAAGATTTGTTTTTCCTCCCCCTCCGTTTGTCTCACCGGCTCTTGACTTTGACTTTGCCGTGACTTTCAGGCATCGGCGCGGAGAGAGCGGCGAGAGCGGCGCGTTGCGGCAAGCGGGTAGCGGCGAGCGCGCCGCGGCGCGCCGCCTGTTGACGGCGGCGGGGGACCCAGAAGGCACCTGCTGCGCGCCGGAGACAGCCGGCCCTTTGATCTGGGTTTAATGTCGTGCCATGTTCTGTCTCTCGTGCGGCTCCATGTGCCACGTCCGCGGGGATTACGTCAGCCCCACCTTGATGTGCGCCGATCGCCCCCCCCCCCCTCTCTCTCTCTCTCGCTCGCTCGCTCCGCCCGGGTCATTAGCGGCGTTCTCCGCTGGGGCGTTGACCCGTGGCCCCTCTCATTTCGCTCTGTTCGCGCCGGAAGTCCTCGCGTCGTATATATCCCGCCGCGTCGTTCGAGTCCGCGCCGGCGACACGGCTGCGGGGACGGCCGGCCGCGTGGGTCAGTCCGTCCTTCGCTTTGGTCCCCGGTGAGTTATGGCCTCCGCTGCGAGATGGATGGCTGCGAGATGCGATGCAGGCCCGGCTCTGATTATGCGGCGATAAACTCCGAGCAAGTATGTCTACATGCATGTTGTTTGACTCCACGTCCATAGGTGGCGCTGTGTCCTGCAGAACACAGTGTATTGAACTGGCGGTCCACCTGAGGACAGAGAAAGATGGTGGCGATTGGTGCTGTTGTCTGACTTTAGTTCCCTCAAGCATCTTCTGCTTCTCGGTTGCCGTGGCGTCGGTTGTTCGAGCGTTACTGCGTCGCCAAAAACCAAAGTGCCGATACGTCGTCGTCGTCGTCGTCTTCTTCTTCTGGCGGGTTCGAGTCCCGACGAGCTGAGCGGATCCACGTCGCCGTGTTGGTTGCGCTTCCGATGGTCCGATTCGAATCGGACGCGGCAATAATTCGATCTCCTGAAGCGGGACGCGAAGCTGCCGAGTCTCGTTCCGGAAGGCTGGATCAAAGTCGCATCGACTCGATTAGATCGCTCAAACTGCTGCAGGTGGAGTCGTAAATTACTGCGGGATCCTTGACGAGCCGCAGACGTTTGGGGACGGCTGGCGTTTTCGAGCGTCTCCGCCGCGGTTTCCGTCCCTCCGCCGAACGAGTCCTATTTTCACTTCGAATTTGCCGGCGTGTCAGCGGAGGACACGTCTACGTGCGCAGCAGATAAGTGGTCCGGAGGAATATCGGTGCGGTCAGCTTCGGCCATTTATTTGGCTGAGAGGGCAGCTCTGCAGAGGGCCGGGCTGCGGCGGCGGTGGCGGCGGCGGCGGCGGCCGGTCGTGAGCCCCCGCGCTCTGACTGACAGGCGCCGCTGATTGGAATTGACGTGGCGACGAGATGTGTGTCAGTGCTCTGACTGCTCATCTCACAGGGCGTCCAAAGACGGCCGCAGCCGCCGCCATGCTGCCACCACCGCGCCGAGATGGGTGTCACCATGATTAAATCTGCCCGCAAGCCAGCGCGCTCGCGCGTGTGTGTGCGTGTGCGCTCGCTCGCATGCCTCCGTAGTGCGTTGGCGTGTGTGCGTGGGCGTGCGCGGGTCCCTCTCCGTCCAGACTGTATTGCGGCGCTGTTTACCTCTGCCCCTCTCCGCCACCCACTCATCAGTCACTTCTCACCAACTCATCTCGCCGCTGCCGCCTCTCCCGCGCGCCCAAACAAAACGCCGCCGGTGACATCCGCAAGAGCGCCGCTCGGTGCCGCGCAAACCCTCGTTTCCCTTTTTTCCGTCTTCGTAATCCGACGCTTTGTTTCTTTAGCGTTCAACCGACGGCAGCTCGGATTCTCCGACTGTTTCTGTTGATGCCGGTTTTGCTCCACAGTGAAAATCGCAAATTGCCGCGAAGGCAGGAAGAACGTACCTGCACTTGGCTAACCGTCAGTGTCACAGGTTTAGGTGCGTTCGACTTCCTGTAGAGGACAAATGGTCACGTGACAGCCTCTAAAAAAAGAGGGCGGGGCTATAACTGTACTCGAGATTGCTGAATGTACAGCTTGTACCTGGATTACTATCAATTGAATACTTTTACACGAAACGATTCATTTATTGATCACTTTTGTATCGTTTGACCCACGTCGATTTTCGCCAACGCAGTCCGACCTTCTGTGGGATTCGAACCCGTGATGGAGTCACAGGTTCGAATCCCCGTCTTGCTCCTGCACAATAAAGAATCGGTACGCATTGAAACTGGACAGTATCTTTTATTTTTGTGGCGCTTTTTAGCGCTGCGAGCTAAAGCCGCAGGTCTATATCTCATTGTTTCTCCAACAATGCTAATAGATTGTAGTTTTGTCTCTCGTACTCGGGTCTGTTCTCCGGTAATCTGGTCCGTTCTCATCTAATTTGGTACAACATCGCGGCTCCGATACTCTCTCGCGAGGCCTTTTATGGCTGCTCTTTAACGGAGCGACGCCGCGAAAGGACAACGCCGCCATAACGGCGGCAGATCACCTGGAAAAGCAGGAGGGGAAATTGTTGTGGTTCAGCTGCCTACACGGCCTGAACTCTGCCGCCGCGCTGCTCGTTTTCCAGCAATTAAACCTTTTTTCACGTCTTTAATAAGCGGCAAACCGTCGGGCCACTTTCCGTCTGAGGTCTGAGGTCGAGCGATCGCCGCGCAAGCGAGCGAGCGCGGATCGCATGTGCGATTTGACACGTGAGGATAATCGAGGGAGCGCTGCGATGCAAATAACAACATCAACGTGAGTAATTGTCCGCCGTCCGACTTCTGTCGCCGTACAGGATTCGTTACATGTCGTGTGAAGGAACCAATTAGAGACGCGCGTTTGTTTTGACGCGACTGAGACGGGGTCGTTTGCGCCGCGTTTTGCGAGGCGAGGAGAGAATTTCTAAGTTATTGTCAGAGAGAGTTTCCTGACGGATTACGTGTTGATTGGAACAATTAAAAGTGCCGTTTGAAGTGTTTGAAGAGGTACTCGGCGTTCGGATGATGGATCCGATCGAACGCGTCGAGAGAAACTCGGAGCGTCGTCGGACGCCGGCGAGAACGGCTCCGATTCTCCCGGGCGCTTCTTTCGGAGCCGGGGGGTTCGTCGGGTCTCCGGCGGATCCTTCCGGAAGGCTCCGGTGACAAGTGGCGTTGTGGTGGCGGTGGCGGCGGCGGTGGTCGTGGCGGGCTTCCCACTGTTTTGTTCTAATAAGCATGGCGCGGGAGCGGGCTTGTTGTGACATCCTGTCAGCCTGTGGGCTGGACTGGCGCTCGGCGAGCGGCGCGGCAGGATGGACTCCCTCTGATTGTGCGCTGACCTTTGCATCATGGGGAAGATGACAGGTAATTTAGAGGCCTCAGGGACTGTGGAATCATACATCGGCTGTCCCCAAACCACCCACAGCAGCCAGCACACACTCACCTTGAGATGGAGGTGGCCGCCACACACACACACACACACACACACACACACACACACACACACACACACAGACACAGACACACACACGCGTGCAGGAGAGGCAGAATAAATCACATGCTGCGCGCGCTGCGGCACACATGCATATGCAGACGTGCTTTTTTGGGCGCATCCAAACACGCTTCTTCGCACTCCCTCACACACACACCCACACACACACACACACACGCAGGATGCGCCTTCGACACCCACCCGACACCCCCGTCATTGTCACACACTCTAATCACCTGCATCGTCGCGAGCCGTCCTCAAACAACCAAATCGCAGGGGGTGGCAAACTGGTAAGGCAGAGGGGGGAAAACCATGATTTAGAGTGATAATTGCATAATCACCAGTTGTGATAATTGTAATTGATGACTGCATAATTGCTAATTGCGCTCTTTACGGGCGCCTCTCTTTTCCGTTGTCTCCGTCGCTCAGCCGCCCTTCGCTCCCGCTTCCTTCTGCTCTCCTTCGTTCACGTCCGTCTCCTCGCGCACGCGCGGGCGCTCGCGAGCGGGTACTGTAAGCGTTCTCCGAGGCTTATCGGTGAGTATTTCCCAGCAGCCCCGTCCCAGAGGCTGCGCGCTGCCCACTCTGTTGCCGCGCGAAGAGTTATGGAGGAGCACTAACAGGTTTCCTTTGTCTCTCTCCGGCTGCCTGTTGTGCCCCGGGCTTTACTCCTGCTTGTAAAATCAACCTGCGGCCAAGCCCGTTCCCTCGGTGGCCGTATCCTTTATCACGAAACGGGCGGAAACAAAGAAGGCGCTGCGAGCCTGGAGGAGGAGGAGGAGGAGGAGGAGGAGGAAGACGAGGAGGAGGAGTCCCACCCGCAGCCTTCACCTCTGAGCTCCGTCTGCGGGTGTCACAACTTCCGCCGCCATTGCCACCCGTATTATGCGCCGTGGAGTGCGTTTGGTGATCGTGAGGGAAGGAAGGGCGTGTTTGCGCGCCGGGCGGGCACTAACGCGAGGAAAGCATCAGACGGGCGCGTGATTGATGCCCGCGCTGGCGTCTGCAGGCAGGTTAATGGTGTGATTGTGGAGGTAATCTCCGTGTTCTCTCGTTAAAGGATGATGGAGGGCCCAGAGAGACCCCCCCCCTCCCCCCAGCCCACCCTCCCCCCTCGCACGTCTCGGTGACGACGGAGCCCCCCGGTCGCTGCCTCGGTGGGGTCTCGCCAGCTTCTTACGTATGCACTCGGGAGGGGGGTTGGGGGGGGCTCGCTTGATGTATGCGCCTCAGGAGTGAAAAGCAGGCGGACCGTGGAGGAGAGTTGATGACTGGCGGTGGCGTTCTGCCACCAACGCCGAGGGTGCTCGAGTTGGCGCCACTTTGTGGCTTCGCCGTCGAAATGTCGATTCGATGAGACGCTCCTGGTGGTTTTCATCGGAACGCGACACTTTTTCGAGACGAGTGTGCATGCCAGGCCTGTAGGTGGCGCTGTTACGCGGCCGATTGGGAATATAAACAGAAGATGTAGAGATGTTTTCAGCAATCACGTCACTTTTGGGTTTTTTTTACCTTTATTTTGTAGGGCAATTATTACAAACTAGAAACAGGAAGTCCTGGCGTCCAACAGGTTTGAATGTAACCCATCAAAGAGGCTTTTTTGATGAGTCGTCGGCTTCTCTTCGCATTTCTTTGGGTTGAGAGAAGAACCGATCAGAGGAAGAACTGGTTGGAGGGGGAATCTGTGAGGTTACTCCCCCCTCCTCCCCTCCTGGGTGGGGGGGGGGGTGAGGGTGGGGGGGTTAAACTGGGGTAAAGCTGAGTGAAACAACAGCCCGCTGTAGAAGGGAGTTGGCTGAGAGCTGCAGACTATTGCATCTGTATTGATTTGGCTCCAGCCTTTTCCATTTTCCATGAACTCCTCTGAGCGGCTCCAAGTGGGAGTGATGGCGACGGGTGGGGGGGGGGGGCGTGTGTGTGTGTGTGTGGGTGTGTGTGGAGTCAGAGCGATTTGCATATGGATGTGCTTTTTGCATGCGAGTGAGTATTTCCGTAATGGGCGACGTCAAGAAGAGTGACCGCATTACAGTTTACATGTATGCACTCGTGTGTGTGTGTGTGTGTGTGTGTGTGTGTGTGTGTGTGTGTTGTGTGTGCAGATGTTAGTATGTCACACACACGCCACTGTCCTTTGTTAAAATTAGCATCGCTGCACGCTGTCCACTGGCTCCCGTTTGATCTTGTCTCGGTTGAACTGCGTCTGACCTGCCTGCCGCTCCGTCCGTCCATCCACCCCTACCTCCTCCCTCCACCCGGACTCGGCCAGGCGGCCGCGGTTGCTCCGCTGTTGCTCGTGGCGGCGCTAATGGCTCCCCGTAAAGACCTCGGGGCGGCTCGGCTTAACCGGTTCTAATTAAATGGACCGTCGCTTACGCGAGCGTCCGCGGAGATTATTTATTGAGTCGGGAGCCGCTCGGCGGGATCAAACCGCCGTCAACAAAAAGCCGAAAGCTCGGCGGAGGAGGAGGCATTAAATAAAGGAGGCGAATCAAAGACGCCGCCGACGCCGACCGCCGAGTGTCAGTTTAAGCACACCAGTATCCAGGTACATAAGAAGACTTAATCAAGCGGGGGTATTTTTGGACTCGGGCAATATCCCAGACGGGCGAGCGAGACGTCTCGCGGCACTTCAGAGGGGAAATGCGAAGCGCGTTCCGTCGAAGCCAGGGAACGTCTCAATAAGCACGGACGCCGCCGCCGCCGCCGCACGAGGAACACAAGCTGGGGGAAGAAAAAATAAATAAAAAACGTCGGTTTTGGACACGTTTGCGTCTCTCCTCGTGGGCGACGTCCCTCCTTGACGAGGGACGAGGGGGGGGGGCGGCTGCCGAGCACTTCGCGTTTTTGTTACCGCGGTCTCTCCTCTCCATCACGTCACGGCGCAAAACGAGGGAGACGTTTACCCCTGATGAGATAAGATAAAGTTCCTTCCTGTTCCTTCCCCCCTATTTTTGCCACCCCCCACCCCCACCCCTGGGGGGGTGGGGGCCGTCTAGGTGCGAGCGACAGCAGCGGGACCCCGGGGCCTGCTGTCTCAGGGCTGCACAGTGGTGGTTATGAACGTTGAGGTGGATTTATGAAGAGCGCGGGGATCCAGTGAGTGGAAAAAAAAATGCCTGCTCGTATATTAAAAAGAAGAAGAAGAAGAAGAAAAAAAAGAGGCCGCGGCTATAATCGTTCTCCCCGACGGGAGGCCTTTAATTTTCTGTTGGCCCGCACAGCAAGCTTTATCATGCCTGAGAACACCTGGCTGCTGCCACCCCTCAGCCATCTTGTCTCCGTCGCTCACGCGGCGATGCATCCGCCCAGGACAGCGGCGGCGGCGGCGGCGGCGGCGAGCACGTGGGCTGTTTACTTGGCTGGATCCTCGCATAACACGCGGGCGGGGGGTTGCAGGGGTTTGTGAGCAGCAATGCGAGGGAGCGTGTCAGCGGTGTAATTGGCGTGTAAAATCGGGAGCCCGGCTAATTGATCTAAGTGTTGCCCGGGCGGCTCGGCGGCGTCGCCCTCGGGCCCTCGAACCGTCGTAAATCACAGCCAGGGAGGAGGGGCGAGGGTTTGTGCGCGTGAGCGTGTGAGCGTGCGAGCGTGCGAGCGCGTGCGTGCGCTCTGTCCCACTCACCCGGACGCCGACGTTGATGTTGTGGGCGTCCACCTGGGCCCTCAGGTCCTTGCTGACCCGCTTCTGGCCCAGGAACTTCTTGAGGAACTTGGTGCTGTACTTGAGGTTGTCGCCGCAGACCCCCCACTGCCACGCCTCGCGGTGCTGGAGGCCGGGCGAGTCGTCGCACGTGCAGCGCTCCATGCGGCCCGAGCTGCACGCCTTGGCCAGCGCGTGGGTCAGCGCCGCCGAGGACACGGCCAGCAGGAAGGCGGTCTCCTTGAACGCTGGGAGGAGAGCAGAGGTCAAAGGTCACGCGCGGGTCCGACCCCGTTGTGGGCGCTCTAGCGTCAAGCGTCCTGACTCGCAGCCTTCAAAATAAGACTCACGTCTCCTCTCAGCCAACGCGAGACAACATGTTTACAGGCGCTCCGCGTCGTCATGGTTCGAGACCACATCAGCTGCTCCGCTGCCTTTCTCGCGTGTCACGCTTCCTCCCCGCGACCTTTCCCGCCGCCGGCGCACTGTTATTTGCTTCACCCGGGGTATATTTTGATCCAATTAATTATTATTTTGACTCGGAAGGATTTTTTTTCTCCCCCCCCCCCCACCAGATGAAAAAGTGGGTAATCACGCCACCCTTTTCCTCTGGGAATGGCCACACTCTGCCCCCCCCCCCACGCCCCCCCGAGATAAAAATAACCACAGGGCTGGAGCGCTCTCGCGCCACCGCACTTTTCTTGGCTTCTTCTACTCCCTCATTACCGCCGCTGCTGACCTGTTCGCGTTCTCCCACACGCTGATATCCATATGCTGGGAGCCCCCCGAGGATCCCGAGGGCGTTTGGCGTGCACGGCCGACCTGCCAAGAACGGGGGTGGGGTTGGGGAGGGGGCTTCGAGCCGTGTGCGAGATGATGACCCGAGTTTATCGATGATCGATTAAGAAAAAGAGGGAACTATGCAGGATTCAAAAGGGCGCCTTCAGGGAAACGGCTGCGTGAGGGATTAACTTGCCTGATGGTAATTCGAACAAGATGCACCGCAGTGGGCCCAGACGGCCAAATAACAAGGGGGCTCACCAGTTAACCTAAACTGGCAATTACTCCAAATAATGCACTGCTAAATAGTTCGACCAAACCAAGCTCAGGAAACGGCTCGGAAAACCTTTGAAGTTCCCAGATGAAGCAGGAGCGCCTAAATATACTCCAAGACACTTTTCGGGAACTCGGAGGAACGTGTTGTGGAAGCGCCACGAACAAGTTGCGCCAATAACAGCTGGTCTTTTCCCAGAAGTACTTTTTTCTCTGATGTACAAATTGAAATGAAGATTTCTCTCGTTTCTAAAAGTGAACACATTAATTCAAACTTGGCTTGGAAGTGAAGCAGCTTTGTCAAACCCAAGTGGCAAATTTCAGGGAAACTTTAAAAAACATTTTAATCAGCCAACAAGTTTGATCATAAACTTTAAAGAGCTCATAAGGTGAAAAAATAATCCCCCTTTTTTCTGAGTCCCTGTCCTTCAGTAAATGTGCTTGGTTAGTCGCCTACAGCAAACAAGAGGCTTTGGCTCAACACGTTTGTCTAGGAAAAATACCTCGATGAGTATTTCATAAAAAAGAAATAAAGGAGACATGCACCTGTCTTATTGGATGTAAACAAACGTCAAGACGCAAAACGAAGTTCTGTGGCCCTCACTCAGCAGGGACCCCTTCCATAAACCCCCCACCAGCAGCAGGACGGACACTTTGGTCCGGGCGTCTCACCTCTCTTCAGGAGGCTCCCGCGGCCGTCCAGGCTGCAGTTCCAGCGCTCGTTCCTGAACTGGTAGCGACACTCCAGCAGGCTGAGGCGCACCGACTCCCGGAGCGTCTCGGCCAGCCCGGGCTCCCGGCGGCACAGCCGCTTCTGCCGGCGCGTCAGCGTCATCTGCTCGCACTGCTTCAGGTGGGCCTTCCCCGTCGGGGCCTCATTGGAGAAGGGGCCCGGCAGGAACACCAGCGGCTCCCGACCTGTCAGCCTGCGGACGGGGAAGAAAACGCCAACAACGACGCGTGTTTAGAAAGTTTGTAAGGACGCCATCAATTCACCGCGGCAACACCGAATGACAATTATTCTGGCACCGCCGAATTTGCATGGCAAGTTATTTTGTTGAATTTGCAAGAACACTACTTTTTTTTTTTTTTTTTTTTTACAGTAAATTATATATTTATTACACTCCAATTAATTAACGTATCATGAAAACAAACTCTGCGTCGCAACTTTTTAGACAACTATCAAAGCACGTTTTATTCCAGGAAAAGTCCAGCACTTCTTCAAAATATAAGTTTAAAACCAAAAACATTTGTCCGCGTGCGCAATTTGGCTGGGCGAGCGCGCGCGGAGGAGTTGCGCTCGAATTCGCATTGAGGCAAAACCACCTCAGTCCTTTTTTATTTTTTCCTTTTTTTTGCTCGCTGTGAGCCAAAGTGAGAAGGTGAGTGAAGCGGTCCGAACCCAAAGTAAGCTGCAGTGTGAGACAGAAGGATGCAGAGCGCGACGAGTCGCAGTAGGCAGGCGGTCCTCGGCAGCCTGGAGCGCATGATGCCGGCTCGGCGCTGTTCCTCATCTCGCTGATTCTTCCGAGTGGAGAAAGTCCGTGCGGTCCGCTCGGCGCGTCTCTTTAAGGAGGGGGGGAGGGGAAGGGGAGGAGGGGGGGGGGGGGCGCACAAATGAGCCCGGGGACTTTCAGC
>JASSRZ010000011.1:1039484-1056867 GCA_032164315.1 Malacoctenus gilli
ATGTATTTTTAATCTTTTGACAGATGCAATTATTCTTTACACGCCGTGCTCGTTAATCTTAATGCAGTTATTACTATTCATTGCGGGACGTTTTTTCCCTCCTATTATTTCATTTGAAAAGCGCCACCGCCGTCGCCGCGTGTGCGTGCGCACCCGCCCGCCCGCCGGCCGGCCGTCCCGCACGCGTGCTGGCTCCAGAGGGCTGTGGTCCAATCAGAGCGGACCACTGGCGGAGTTAATGAATGCAGAAGGCGAACAAGGGGAAGGAAGAGGAAGAGGAGGAGGAGGAGGAGGAGGAGGAGGAGGAGGCTGCAGCTCAATATGTGACCTGTTGTATCTGGATATCATTAACATCTGGTCACATATCAGTTCTCCCACTATTGAATCCACAACGTGAGATTCCAGCCTGATAGTGTTACACTTTCTTTCTCCCCCCTCCCTCCCCCCTCCCCCCCCCCTTCCTCCACCTCGGCGCAACCTCGGAACAGGAATAACTCCTCGACGCGGGCGACTGAAGCGGCTTTTTCCGCCGTCTTTCATGAGGCCCCTCAGCCGAGGTGTCGATCCGCCCGCGTGTTTCATTAGCGTTCTATATTTTGATGCGTGCGTGACACGTCGCCACGCTGCGCACTGTACCTCCCACCCAGTCTGGGGCTTGAAAGGGGCCCGTTAGCGGTGCTTCCCTAACAATGTTTATATCACCTCCGCACAGTTTTGATCAGGGCGCATAAACACGTCCGGATCACTGAACGCGGAAAAACAGTGGCAGCTTGTGCCCAGATTCATCGGTTTCCCAGAGATGCACCTAACTTTGTCTTTTTCCTCCTCCTCCTCCTCCTCCTCGGCGCCGCCGCCGTCTTCCTCTTCTTCTTCTTCTCTGGGAGCGTGCGTGTGCGTACGCACGCACGCGTGTCTGCGAGCGGCGTTTGAACGTCGGCGTTTGTTGCCACCTCTGTGAGAGCAGCGAGGCCCTGTCGCCAGGGGCGTAGCCCTGAGACTGACGCTCCAGGTGTTTGCTCTTCCTCGCCTCCTCTCAGTACACACTCTCATCCCTCAGGATCCCGCCCGCTCCCCCCCCCTCCTCCTCCCCCCTCCCCCCTCCCTCCCACCCCCACCCTCCTTTAGAGCGCAGCTCCTTTTATCTGAGCGGGGAGCTCACTGAGACTTTGTGAAGATTCTGATCTGAATACACCCCTCTAAGTGTGTGCGAGAGTGTGTGTGTGTGTGTGTGTGTGTGTGTGTGTGTGCGTCAGGGCCTCAGGCATGTCTGAGGAAGTGTGTACGTGTATCTGTGTGTGTGTGAATGCTGTGGCAACAGCGCTTGCTAGTGGTGACCGGCGGTAGTGCGCGGGAGAGCCGGCGCGGCTCCTTCTTCTCGCCACATTAAGGCGCGCGTCGTGTCGCGTCGCCAGGCGCTTCGAAGTGGCGCTCGCGCTCCCGTCAGACGCTTCCCTTCGGCTCCGCGGCGATCTGAACGGAACGCACTGACCTCCGTCGCACACACAGTCATTGAAATGCACGCAGAATGGTTGTCCTTCTTCAACCTCCTCCTCTTGCTCCCCCCTCCCCCTCGCTGGTCCACATAGAGCGAGCGAGCGAGCGAGCGAGGGAGGCCTGCGAGGCACGGGCGAGCCGGCTTTATTGTAATTGTGCAGCTGAGTACCTTGGAGTCAGGATGAGAGCGCGGGATGAAGTGGCGGGCGCGTTTCGGCGGCGCGCTGTTGGAAAATAAGGGCGTCTGGAAAGCTGATGGAAAATGAAAGCTCTCTGGGCGGGACCAGATTATGCACAAGTGATTAATAAGAGCAGTAATAAACAAAGGCCCAGGAGATGTTTGAGGTGCTTAATAATGCATTATGTTCATAAAAGAGCCGGGCCTCTCCAACCGATCCCTGCGGAGCACCAGACCCCAGAGGGACCGCGCCAGAACAGAGAGTGTGTGTGCTCTTAAAAGACGGCGCGCTCCCATGTGTGTGTGTGTGTGTGTGTGTGTGCAGGAATGTGTGTGTGTGTGTGCGTGCGCGCACCTCAGACCATTCAGAAGTGTTCACTCGCAGACAACATGTGATGATGTTAATTCGTTGTGATTTGTCTTACAAGTGTGATGGGTGCGAAGTGGAAGCAGGCGGCGGCGGCGTCTCCGTCTTTATTTCAGTCGTATTTCCCGTCAAGTCGCGTTTGGATGTCGCCGCCGCTCGCGTGTCTTCGCCGCGGCTTCCCGTGTTAATTTTAAACGCCGTCTCGCTCGGCGTTTTGTTGCGCCGGCTCCGCTCTTTGTTCTGAGCTTTAAAAAAAAAAGAAAAAGAAGAAGAAGAAGAAGAAGAAGAAGCAGAACCCCGTCTCGGTATTGATGTCACTCCTTCTTCGTCCTTCAGTCTGTCAAACAAAAGACGCGAAGCAGCGGTGAAAAAGAACAGGTTAAAAAGTTTCTCTTTCAGCTTTTTTTGTTTTGTTGGCGCACAAAAGCCGCCGCCGCCGCCGCCGCCGCCGCCGCCGCCGCTTCCCCCAATCATACTTCCCTCCTTCCTCCCTCCCTCCTTCTCTTGCCGCTTTCTCGTCATTGGAGTGTTTTCTCACTCCTCGTGCCACATCAAGGTAAAAGTCAGACTCGGGTTCGCAATCCGAATATCAAATGGCGGTTGGTTTAAAAAGACAAAAGTGGGTGTTTTCCCGCGTTTGTTGCGAGCGGTTGGCGGCGCTTCTAATCGAAGTCGATCCCTGACAGGCGGCGGAAAAGAGGCGGCAATTTGCGCGCGGCGGCTCGAAGGTGAACGCGACGACTCGGCGTTCTGTCAACCCACTTTTGGGCCTTGATGGCGATGTTACGGCAGTGTTGCTGTTTGTTGCAGCAGCGGCGGCGGCGGCTGCGGCGGCGGCGGCGTGTTTATGGACCTTGAAGTCCACTCGGAGGGAGGAGGAAAAAAACAACAAGAGTGTTTTGAATGAGAAGAAAAAACCTTGGAGCACAGCCTTGTAAATTAATTTGTTCGTGTTGTATGATGGGAACACAGCTGGCCTCATTAACATGCGCACAACAAATAATTATAGCGTTTTTTTCCCCTCTTCAGCCAGCCAATGCTCGGCTAATGGGCTTGCTGGGTTAATTATGTCAGAGCGTAATTACACAGGGCCCAGGGAGACATAATGGCGCACCCTACTGCGCCCACACCGACTAATGATGGTGTATCGCTGACAGGGCCAAGACGGACCGCCCCGACACACCTGCTTGTCTTGGCTCGCTCGCTCTCTCGCTCGCCCACCCAGTCGCTCGTACCCTCAACCTGCACCCCCCCCTCCCCCCTCCCCCTGGGGTCCTCCGCCACAACACCGTCACCGCTGCCTCGGACAGAGAGGCTCACCCGGATACAGTAACCGCCCCCCCCCTTCCTCCTCCTCCGCCTCCTCCTCCTCCTGCTTTCAGATGTGCAACAGCACCGAAACAGTGACCACAGAGCGGCGGCGGCGGCGGCAGCGGCGGCGGCAGGGTGGCAACCTCATTATCGCTCAGCCAAAAGTGATGAAACTCGATATCAACGCAGCTGAGAAAGCACAAAAAACTTCAGTCATGTGAACTTTGTTTGGATGTTTCACTCCCCGACTTCACTACATTATAAACACGCCGCTTGTTTTGTGTTTTTTTTCGGCGCCGTTCGGGCCGTCTCTCGTCACAAACACACACGTGCGCACGCGCGCAAACGCAACAAAGCAGATGTCAGAAGCGGCAGAATGCAAATCTGTTTCCCGACACGTTTGCGGCGCTTTTTTTTTCAGCCGTTTGACTCCAAAGTTCACTTTTCGACGACTTTGAACGACTTGCATGTTTCGCGACAGGAGAGCTCGCTCGCTCTCGCCGCTCGCCTCCTGGAGGGGGCGCCGCAGCCGATCCCGGCTGACATTGGGCGAAGGCCGCTGCCTGATTAAGGTCTCAATATGAAAATGAAAGGAGAAGAGCTTCTGGAGGCTGAAGGACCGAAAATAGTCCCCGTGAAAGAACCGTTCTGTGGGGCGTTGCGAGAGCGTCGTCCAGCTGCGTCGGTGGTCTGCGGTCGCGGCAAATGAAAGGTGCAAAGATTCAACACTTCTGAGAAACTGATGCAACGTTTCATCATTAGCAGAACTTTACGCGGCAGGATTTGGTCTCTCGACGGGACCCAGGTTCGATTCCTGTTCCACTTTTGCGTCCTTTGGCTCCAACTCCAGTTTGCACCGGTTTCAAGCCCTCACGTACCTCCACGTGTCGCCGGGACTCATTTCTGGAGCGACGTGGTGGCGCAGCCGTTCGCTCTGACGAGTTCAGAGATTCCTTTTGCTTATTTCAAGCGCAAACACGCTCGTTGAAGAGAAGAAGCAAGAAAAGACAGAGTTTTAACTTAAAAAGTGTCAAGTCCCTCATACGATTCTGGTTTTATGCTGTTTGTCTTTGACCCAAAACAGCTGATTGTGTTTAGGAGCTCCTGGACAAACTTTCTTCTCGATTTAACACTTTTTGGAGAGCTTCAAGTTTGCCTTCTCCTAACAAACAGGAAGCGAAGTTCGTCGGCTCCAACTTTCTTTCATTTCTGCGTTCTGCTCGCTCGTTATCGTCCCGACCTTCACCTTCGGTGCCTAATCTTCCCCCCGAGAAACTCCAGGATGTCCTCAAACGCAGAGAACGATCGCGTTGCACACGTGTATCGGTCTGTAAGGTGGTTGCCTGGAATTCAGCGAGAGTTTTGTCCGAACTAGAACCAAACTTTTCAGTCAAAAATGCACGAAAACTCGAACTGAACTTTCCGTGCTTCAACTTGAATGCTGGAGCCAAAACACTCAGCGGAATGTCATTTTTCATCGTTCTCTCATGAGCGAGTCACGATTAAGACGGAGTCGCGCGTTCGTTGCGCCGACCCTCGACTGTCCTGCGAGTTTCATTCGCAAAACCCCCGTTTGAGAAGCTGTAGCGCCATCGGAGGGTTAATGACGAGGCCTCTCCAGGGCGGAGGGAGCGCGCCGCCTTTCTGTCCCCGGCGGCTTCGATCCCGGCGAGTCCCGAGCTGACGTCGGAGGGACGACGCGTGATTTATGAACGCCGTCGCCCCGATCACTTACGCTGACCCCGGCGCCGACACCCAATCATCCATAATTAAGATAAGGGACGAGCGACAAAGCGAGCCGGGGACCGACGCGTCTGGGCGTGACGCCTCATCGGCCGGCTGGCGTTTTCCTTCGCCGGCGCCGCAGGTTTAACTCGGGCGGATTTAGGGCGCCGTCAATTAGCCGAGTTATCGGCGGTCTTCGGTGGACTCGCGGCCGGCGACTGTAGATCCCGGCTGCTCGTCCTCGGAAGGGAGGATTTTCCGTTTGATGGGGGTTAATTTTGTGTACAGACTTAAGTTCTCTGCCTTGCGCTTGAAATTTGACTGCACTTTGCTCCCCTGGCAGCGCGCGATAATCCCGGTTTGTGGGTGCGCGAGAGATCCCGACGATAATCTGCGTCCTTTGATCGTGGAAAGTTGAAAGGATATTTGGGAAAGAGGCTGATAAAGTGATTTCTGTGACAGCGGGTCGATGGGACGGCGCTGCTTTAAGTCATCCTGTTTGTCTTGGAAGCGCGGCGCTCTTAATAGCGACGTCCCCCGTGACTGATGCAACTTCTCCACACTGGGTGTAACAGTGGATGCAGACAGTGTTTGACTGTAAACGGTCCTGGGAAAAATAGCGCCATCAATTAAATGGCCCAAAATGTTTGTCTGATGAAAATGCAGATATGGCGAGCTGCAATGTGCGAGCGGGATTTCAACAAATTGCGCGTCGCCGCCGCCGCGCCGCGCCCTTCCTTTCTTTTTTTATCCTCCGCGTCTGATGAGCGTTTATTTTCGTGGCCTGCCGGTTCAGAGCTCGGCGGGCTTTTTTCCCTCCCCCCCTCGCCGCCCCCCCCCCCAACTCGCTCTCTCCGTGGCATCTGGCAAAGTTTAAACGTCTGTGGCTTCGACTTCTTATGAAAAGTCACTTCAGTCGGTGCCCATACTGAAAGAGGGGATCCAATTGGGCTGCGCGCACAAGTCGTAAGATGAGCGGATGAAAGCTGTGGGAGAAAAAGTTTGTGCGGCAAAGCAGCGATTTTCCTCTTTTTCGAGTTTTGAAGGGCTGCAGCGTGCGCGCGCGCGCGCGTGTGTGTGTGTGTGTGTGTGTGCGTGGCTCCCCATCGCCTCCCCCCCTCCCCTCCTCCTCCTCCTCCTCCTCCTCCCCCCTCCTCCCCACCTTGTCAAGGAGCTCCCCTGAGCTTCCTTCTCTGTGCTTTGGCACTAGAAGTCACCTCCTTTGGTGTTCGGCAGGCAGGTACACAACAGGAGCAGCTCTCTCTCTCTGAGCTGTTGAACTTTTCGGGAGGGGAAGAAAGGGAAGGGGAAGATTAAAAACAGCCCTGTGATGTGGAGTGCCGAGCCGCCTCCTGAGAATTCCTGGCATAATAATTTAAATGATCAAATGATACAGAGGAGACTTGTTAGCTGAGAAACAGCCTCCTAGTTGGCCCCATGGGCCCGCTGCTGCCGCGCATGCATTGCAAAACAGCTCCTCTGTTGTGCTAAATAATCCCGCTCCCCCCCCCGCCCCCCTCCCCCCCCCCCCCTCCCTCGTTTTTTTAACCCCCTTTTCAGGAGCTGACTTTTTCTACTCTTTGCCAAGGTGTGTGCTCGGGACTTAAGTCCCCGCCACACACTCATTGTGATCTTTCCGTCTCCCGCGCGCGAGGACGACTCATTAGATTAGGCCGCCGCGCACGTGTGTGGGGAGGGACGGCGGCGGCGGCGGCGGGGGCGGCGGCGGCGGCGCTGGTGTCATTAGGTCCAGCCTGGTGAAGATTTTCAAAGGCGGCTGAGTGGGGGGAAAAGTCTAAGAGTCACTCTTTGGAAACAAGTCTCGGTGGAATAGTCTGTCTCCGCTGCACACAACCCTGTAATGTGCTTTACCGCCGCCGCCGCCGTAAAACAGCTATTTTGCTTTTTTTGAAAAGTGTGCGGATGTCGTGCAGGTCTCAGAAGTTCCCCGTTCTGTCTCTTTCTTCCTCCCCCTCGCCCCCCCCCCCTTTAGATCCGGCTCCCGTGCTGGAGGCCTCGCACTCCCTGGAGGAGCGGCTGCAGCAGCTTCAGAGCGCCGCTCCGGACGGCAACGGCGGCGGCGGCGGCAAGGCCCTGGTGCGAGAGATCAGCGGGCACTGGAAGAAGCACCTGGAGTGCCTTGAAAAGACAGGTCGGGCCTTCCTCCTCCCCCTCCTCCCCCCCCTCCTCCTCCTCCTCCTCCTCCTCATCATCATCACCATCAGATTTTCTATTCGGTTTCATCCGGATGGCGCCAATTACGGCCTCGTCCTCCCACAGCACTTTGAGTTAACCCTTTCACGCCCTGCTCAATCAGTGAAGCACCTCTGCAGTGAATCAACGCCAGCATCATACTGTTTGAATCCTTTAGAAAAATACAATTTTATCACTTTATATTCGTTCAAATGTGTTTTTAGCCTTTTGCCACCTGAAGCTTTTATCTGACGCATCAAATTTGATGAAACAGATTATTTAAACTGCCTTTATTTTATAATTCTTTTCATTAATTTTATATAGTACAAGTTTTTTTCTGAATCATATTTTTTCAAAACTATAAATGTCATTAATTTACAGAAAAACAATTCGCATTTATTTATATATAAATAGGACTTTAACAACTTTTATTTCAAATTAGAAATTAAATAAAATAAAAATCTTCTAAATTCAAAAAATAAATAAATAAAACTTCAAAAAATAAATAAAATATAATAATAAATAAAATAAATAAACAGAAAAATCGTAATTTCAGTAATTGCAAAATGATTCGATTTGGATCAACAGTTTGTCCCAAAAAATTGAGGAAATGTAGTTTTTGCTCAACCAAACAGGTGAGCGGGAGGTGAAAGGGTTAACGGTCCAACTCTGACCAAACACGTGTCGCCTCGAGAGGCTCACGGCCGTCCTCTCCACGCAGAGTCCTCGGAGGACGGAGCGGCGGTCTCAGGTGCCGGCGCCACGCGGGAGGCAGCGGGATCCAGCTCTCCGGGCCCCCTGATGACTCCCAACAGCACACCGGCCCCCGGGGGCCCCGGCTCCCCGCGGCAGGGCCACCGGGACCGGGCCAAGGACCGAGGGTGAGAGCCCGAGTCGTCCTCTGGCACCAGAACGCGAAAGAACATGCGGACCTCTTCTTGCTTCTGCCGCCTCCGGAGAGATTTTCTTGCGAACGCTCGACAGACGAAAGCACGAAGCTGATTCTTCGGATATGACGCTGAAGCGCTCTTCCTCGTTCCTGATTGCGCAACAGCGACTCTGTTTCTTCAGTTCGTGACAACCCAGCTGCCTCAGAAAAAACGTTCCTCTCATATGAGAGTAAACACAACATCAGTGTTTCCATTATTCACACAACAAACGGAGAAAATCAGACGCTCTTTTGTTTTCCGCAAGGCCGAATGTTTCTCTCGTTTCAGACCGAAATCCTCTCGGCAGAAGCTTCTCACTTGACGTGTTGAGGGTCATTTTTGGGAGATTTGCAATGTTCAGAAGCCTTCTTGTGCTAAACTGTTCAAGTGTCCGTTGAGGTGGTGAAAATGTGGTGTTTCTGACTCGAGATGCGTTTTTTTGGGGACTCGTGAACTCAAACAGTCACTAAGAAGGGAAAAAAAAGAAGTCTGGATGGTTTTTTGTCTTTAGGCCTAAAATTTGCAATTAAAATGCGTCATCGTGAGGCTGATGTGAGTTTCTTCTCTCAGGGTCGAGGAGGAGGAGAAGCAGCAGGAGCAGCAGCAGGAGGAGGAGGAGGAGGAGGAGAAGGAGGAGAAGGAGGAGCGCACTGACGTTACTTTGGCTGACAAGCTATCAGAGGCCGAGGAGAAGATCAAGGTCCTGCACTCGTGTAAGTGGTTTCGGACGCATCGCCGCTCGCCACCGCTGCAGTTTGGTGCCCCCTGGTGAGCCGCCGCCGCCGCCGCCGCCGCCCCTCCGGTGGTCCGCCTGCAGAAAAGGGTCCAGTCCACCAAAGAAAGCCGTGTTCCACCACGTTTTGCCAGAATCGTTTCCTCCGTTAAGAACGTCCGAATCATAAAGAAGCGGCGTTTGCGAGGAGTCGGCCGCAGGTTTCGGCGGGCGCGACCGGCTTGAAAGGCTCCGTTTTGTGGCTTTCAGGTCAAAGTTTGTGTTTTTCGGAGTTAATATCTCACCTCGCCGCTCTGCCTCCCCTCCAGCGCTGAACACGGCACAGGCGGAGCTGCTGGACCTGCGGTGTAAATACAGCCGGGAGATGACAAACAAGTAAGCGTCTGCCTCGCCTCCTTCTGACCACCTTTCCCGCACCCCCATCCGCCCCCCCCCTCCCCTCCGCCGCCGCCGCCGCCAGCGTGGCCTTCCCCTCGCCGCTCTGGCCCGCATAAAGCGGCGTCCCCGCGCGGAGCGGAGGAATGCCATTGTCGGCGGCGGCGAGAGTGACTCAGCCGCTAATGCGGGTCGATGAGAGAGGTCTGTGTTTGGCTGCGCTGGCAGCTGGGCCTTGACAGCCCTCAAGAAGAATTGCTCCATTTAAAGATTGCTTCAGAAAACACTCTACCTTGTCCTGGTCTTTGAGCGCAACGTATCCAGCGCCCGCGCGCGCGCGGCTGAAATGAATCTGAGCTCGTATGAAGGATGTCGATAGACATTCAAAGTAAACACTCCTTTGTTTGGCTTGTGCTCCAGAGCACAGTCAGCCGCCGCTAATGGATTTCTCCCAGGCTTAATCCATGGCGCGATTGAACTGATGTTTCTGGACCCGCCGCCATCCATTTTCCTCCGATCGGACACATTTTCAGTTCGGCCTCACCTTCCAAAGCCCATTTCTGCCACGCGCTTTGTCATACGCCGCCCGCCCGCCCGCGTGTGTGTGTGTCGGCGTGCCCTGCGCCGTGCCCTGCGCCGCGCGCGCCCGCCCGCCCCGCTCCTCCGGGCCGACCCCGGCGCTCCGGCGGCGGTTATCCCTCGCCGACCCTCCGCGCGTCCAGCCGGCCTCGATTACTCTCGCTGACTGTTTCCTCAATGTTGATAAGAAAGACTATTTGTCTGCTGGGGCTTGAGCGGCTCAGCAGCTAATCAATACAAAACATTTTCCGTAGCGCACGAGTTCATTAAACGCGGCGCCGACACCTGTTAGTGTCGGCTGTCAGCGGGGGGCGCCATCTATCCCGGGCCGCGTCGACGGGACCCCGGCCCGGCCCGGCCCGGCCCGGCCCGCGCCCTCGCTACGCTCCGCCGAATCTCGCCGGAGACGCGACGATCCTGTCGGATTGATGACATCGCAGGTAATCGTGCCGCTTGATGTGAGACAAAGCGGCAGACGGGCGCAAACATGAAAGACAACAAAAGGTTCGACGCGGCGCCGTTTGTTCGACGTCGGGACGAGCGATCTCGCATCGTTTTTCTTCTCTGTCCGCGCGATGAGAAGGTGTTTTACTGGAACGCCGGCGAGCGATGCGCGTATTCAAATCAGTCGCCGCGTCCTCGTTAATTCCTCCTTATCTACCTTTTGAAAAAGCGGGTCCCGTGCGAGCGCGAACCAAACTGTTGCACTTCAAACAAACCTCATGAATAATCCCGCCGCCGAGCTCCCGTTTCGAATTCGAGCGCTCCGGCGAGGAGCCGGCCGGGGTCCGAACCGGAGGCTTCCCGGGACGGCGGACGTGTCGCGTCTCCACGGCGACCGGCGAAGATTTTGATCGTTTTAGATGCTAAACAGTTTCAGTTCTTCGCAGCAACGAGAAAAAAACAATCAATACTCTTCTATCATATTTATTTCTACGCTTCTCTACTCGAGCCTGTTCTACTCCCTTCAAGTCTGCTTTCCTCTCGTTTCGTCGCCCTCTTGTTTTTCATTCTTTTCTCTTCCATGCAAGAAGAGTCCTCTGTCGTCTGTTGTGTTCTCTTCACTCCTCTTTTCGGTTCAGTTTTCTCATCTAGTGACATTTAATCTCACCATTTCTATTCTATTCTACTCGTTCATGTTCTAGTCTTGTCTCTGTCTTCTATTCTTGTGGATTTTAGTCTGTTCCTGTCCAGATTATTCTACTTTCTTCCAGTTTTGTCTGTTGTCGATTCTATTCCTGTCTGGTCTCGCTTTGTCCTTTCCTTTCCTTTCTTTTCTACTTTTTTCTCGTCTAGTCTCGTCCGGTCTCGTCCGTTCTCGTCGAATTCCAACCAGAGATTCGTGCTTTTATCGGTCCTGAGAGGAAATCGCACAACCGGCAGTCGTGTGATCGTTCGTCAGATTCGGCAAACGTCTGAACAACGAGAATAACTTTCATTTCTCTCTCGCAGCTAAAAAAAGAAACACGTCGAAGCATTTAAAGTGCGAGCGAAGCGTTAATGTGATTCGTGAAATTGGGGAAAGAGAAAAATGACACGTTTGGCTTCAGGTGGGAAAACGCTTGGCTCGTGGGAGTTTTGGACACACGGTGAGACTTTTCCATTCGGGACCTTTTTGTTTCAACCATCCTGGCACCACTTTGAATTTCTGGCGAAGGAAGAAAGATCGATGGCGAGTTATTACCAAAGACGAACACTTAAAGTCTGATTCAAACGGGTGATTAAGCGTTACATGACTGCCGTGTTTGTTGTGCTGGCTTTTGTTCGAGCAAACCTGAAAGTAAGCCTGCGATTTCGTCCGTTTTTTGTTTGAGGATTCCTGCTTTGAGCCTTTTCGTGTCGTCGCTTTGCCAGTTGGACATATTTAAGCGTCAACTTGTAACACTAGAAGGCTTAAACAAAGGAAAGAGTCAGCCGATACGCTGGGCAACGGAGTTTCTGTGCAGTTTTCAGGCCTCCTGTCGAGGATTTTGCAGTAAACAAAGAGTGGCGCTTGTTTTTGGGGTTATTTTTTCCTCCCTGTTTTGCTGTTTATCAGGAAGCCAGACTGTCTGCTCAGTGATCCCGCCGTTTTCTTTGTGTGTGTCTGCGTGCGTTCCAGGGCAGAGGAGGTCGACGCCATCATGGCGAATCTCGAGCAAGCCAACCAGGTGAGTACCGTCCTCCCGCGCGCTTCCCCTGATTGAGATGCTCCTTCGTTAAGGTAATCACTCCTGTAATCAAGCCTCGGCTTTAATTAGACACCCTCCGTCCTGCGCTCTCTCTCTCTCTCGCTCTCTCCCCCCTCCCCCCTCCAAGTCCCCCCCCCCCCTCCCTCCCTCCCCTGGGTGTGTGATTAGCGAGTGTAAAGCCGAGCCCCCGTCGGTGGGCGCGCTGTGGCAGCACGGCTCCACTCAGCTGAGAACAGGAGAGCGCCGAGCGCGATTGATGCGGGCGCGCCGATCGCCGGGGTTGCCGGTTATCTCGTTGCCTTGATTGCTTCCTATCCTGGTGATACCTCTTTTCTTCTGTTTTCTTTCTTCTTCTCCTTCCTTCCTCCTCCTCCTCCTCCTCCTCCGCCGGCCCCCCCCCCCCTCGCACTCTTTTCCTCACTCGGCTGCTCTCTGCCAGCAGCTCCTAGATAAATGTTCTCAAAATGAATCATTAATTAGCAGGCCGGGTGTGACAGAGCAGGTAAACAGTTTGGGGAATAAAGTGGGCCGCCGACTAAACAGCCCCCTCAGCAGAATGAGCCGGTGGCTGCGCACTCGTCCGCGAGGGGCCCCGGCTCTGCTCGGCTTCGCCGCCACCGCCGCCGCCGCGCTCCACGTTCCTGGGCGAGGGCGCCTTCCTGCCTCCCCGCCTTCCCGCCTCCCTTTTGATTTATGTACACGCTCTCACCTTGATCATCTCATTAGCCCATTGATGTGGCTGCCGCGTGAGAAGCGTAACGCCGCCATGCCGTGTCTGTGCGCAGAGAGCGGAAATGGCTCAGAGGGAAGTGGAGAGGCTAAAGGAGCAGTTTGCCAGCGGACAGAGCGGCGCCGCCGGGAGCTGCCGTCCAGCAGAGGGCGCCGGCAGGGTAAGAGCGACGTTCTGCCGGCTGCGTCTTCTTTTTAAGGTGACGTCCTGAAAGCCGTGTTGACTTCGAGCGACGTTTGACGACTGACCTCTGGATGGATGGACGAGCTGCAGTTCCTCATGTGTCCACTCGAGGTCAAGAGGACACGCTGGGACTCAAAAACTGATCGGAGATCAGTGGTGCGGCAGGGAGCTCAACAGCTTTGCAAAGGAAGTTAAATTTGGGCCAGTCAACCAAAGGACAAAGGGATCCTTTGTTCTGTAACGTCGCGGCCAATCTCAACATCTTCACGATGTGTTTGAATGTTTATTTTGCGTTCAAATGAAGAAATTTGGGGACGTTTTCGGTATTTTTAGCAAGATAAATTGCACATTTTTATAACTTCTCATTATTTTAGGAATCTTGCACATTTCCGAAAAGAAGTCGCCATTTTATTGGATTTTGACCCGCCAACGTGCAGCATCTACGTTTTACTCATGTTGGGAAACTCGCTTTATTTTTCGCTTCTTTAACTCAGTCGTTTTTTAGAGAGAACTTTGTTATTTTGAGCTCCTTTTGCCTGAAACATTTCAAGCGACTTCAGAGTTCACAGCTGTTCTACAGATATGTGGAGCAGAATAGAGAGCATGGCTGCTCCAGGACAAATATTCTCAGCATCTTTGGAGAAAAACAAACAAATAATCTTCATTTCACGTTGCTGAAACACCGCAAATGAAACCTAATTACAAAAAAGGCGTTTTAATCAACAAAATGAGTAATTTTTTGTGTGTACTTCATCAGAGCTCCTGTAATTACCTGTGAAACAACACCTTAAATAGGGACACGGGATGATCGGGTGTCAAATAGCGGCAGATACGTTATTGCTTTAATAAGAACTCGATTTCCGGCGAGTTTCAGGACGAATTCGACAGTTTAACTCGACAGCAGAAAAAGCGGATTGTCGCCGCTTCAACTTGCAGCCGTTTTTTTGCCGACGTCTCCGACGTTATTGCGTCTGGCGTCTGCGTTCGCCGATGGGCCATCACCATAAAAACATGTGTAATGAGCTGTTGGATCCTCAACCGGAGAGACTTGATGTTCTCCCAGATGAAAGCGGAAATATATGTGCATGTATCAGTATCCGTAATCGACCATAAGAGCCGGAAAATATTGACGCGCCGCTCGTATTATGCGGCCTCCGTCCTAAATAATAATCAAGTCGCATTAACGAACGTGCACGCGATGATCATTACGAGATATTTCTGCGCGCAAATCATCCGATTCCAGCAGACGCGCCGCCGTAAACACGCACGGCGGTAAATCTTCGTCTCTTTGTGTCCCTCTCGAATCCGTCGAGCGGCGGTTTTGCGCCGTAACCACGGTCCTGCTCGCTCGCTTCCCAGCTGTCTGAAGGCGAGCGGCGGCGCAGAGGTTGCGATGATTCACCGGCTGCCTCGGCTCCCTTCGTCACTCCTCCTCCTCCTCCTCCGTTCGCCGTTTACACCTCGCTTTGGTCTCGCCCCTGCCAGGAGAAGAGCGAGAAGGGCGACGCGCTGCCCTCCCAGCTGGAGGCCGCCGTGGCGGCCAAAGACCGCGAGATCCTCCGCCTCCTGGAGAACGTCCAGCGGCTGCAGTTCACCCTGCAGGAAGTCCAGGAGACCTCGGCCAATCAGATCCTGGAGCTGGAGCGCCAGCTGGCCTATAAGACGGAAGCTATCGAGGTGAGGGGCGGGGCCGGGGGGCGTGGCCGGGGGGGGGGTCAGGACGCGGTCGGCGCCAGGTGACGGCGCGCCTCCTTCTTCTCGTCTTTTCCAGAGATTAGAAGCTAAACTGCAATCCCAGATGGACTACGAAGAGATTAAAACGGAGCTCAGGTGAGCTGCAGCGCCGCCGCCGCCGCCGCCGCCGCCGCCCAAGCGCTTTGGCCTCCACGCCGCCACGGGCTCCAATCAATGACCTCTCGTTTTGTCTCCGCCCGCAGCATCCTAAAAGTAATGAAGCTGGCCTCGGCCAACGGCGGCTCGTCACAGGTATCACAGGTTTTTATCGGTCACGCTGCACTTTCGGCCGCGCTCTCATTTGCCAGAGTGGGCCCTTGCTTGCCTCTTAATGTTCTCTCAGTGTCAGGCAAGAAAAAGTACGGCGCTGCCATCCGACGCCGCGCTGATCCATCACTCATTATAAGCGTATCGACAGCCTCTGTCATTGATTAATCGAAAATTAACGGCCGCGTGTGCGCGCACGCGCGTGTGTGTCCGTGTGTGCAAGCAGGATTCCTCCAAGGCTGCAGAAGCGCTCCTGCTGGACAAAGAGGCCTTTCTTCCCTCCCACAAGTACCTGGTGGAGAAGAGCCGAATATTGCACAGCAACGGTACGAAAAAAAAGCCCGCAAAGCTTCGTTTTTCTCTCCATAACTCAGCGTTTAGTCGCTCGGCTGCGCCGAGTCGCAGCCAGTTTTTTGTCATCTTCCTAAAAACTCCCCGTAGCTCACTTAGCGCTTGGCGCTCGCCGGACCCGCGGTCGATTTCCCTCCCAGAGTTGAATCTCGGAGCAGAAACTGCAGCGGCAGGACGCTCGACAGCCGTCGTGTTTGGTGACTTCCAATTAAAGCCTTTGAATATATTGAGATGCGAATGGCACCGGAAGGAGTGTTTTGCTTTGACATTCCCAACACGAGACGGTTCCGCGTCTCAGTTTCCTTCAAAAGCCTTTTACTCACGTTCATTTTCCTGCAATAAACGTCACTTTTTTCAAGATTTGAGCACAAAAGTTGGAAAATCAGGTCAGGGAAATGTGTCAAAGGTTCGACGAATTAAGGAGGTTAAATGGAGGAATATTCGGCGGACTTTTGTGTATTTCAGAGCTGAATCGGAACGGTGAGTCAAAGCGAAGCGATGGGAAGTGGCTTTTCAGCGGATCCTCACCGGAGCGCCGCCGCTCCTTGTGCTCGCCAGGTGACGAGCAGTCGGAAGACGCGGGTCGGGAGTCGGGCCGACCGCCGGGCTCCCATTCGTCGTCCTCGCAGGCGGAGAGCCAGGCGTCGGCCAGCCCCGGGCCGCCGGCCCCGGACGGCCCGTCCTCGGGCCACGACGCGCCCCGCCCCTTCTCGGCGTCGCCGTGCTCCGGGGAGCGCCTGTCGGCGGACCACGTGCTCCACAAGCAGCTGCTGTCGCCGCACTTCAAGAAGGACGGCCTCATGGCCTTCCCCACCGCGCTCTATGCAGCCAAAGTGGCCCTGATGTCGGCCTCGCAGGGCTCGGCGGGGGCGGGCGGCGCCGACGCCGGCCTGCCCAGCGACCAGTCGGAGAGCGGCAGCTCCACGGCGGGCGACGACGACCAGCTGGACACGGCGGAGATCGCCTTCCAGGTGAAGGAGCAGCTGCTGAAGCACAACATCGGCCAGCGCGTCTTCGGCCACTACGTGCTGGGCCTGTCGCAGGGCTCGGTCAGCGAGATCCTGGCCCGGCCCAAGCCCTGGCGCAAGCTGACCGTCAAGGGCAAGGAGCCCTTCATCAAGATGAAGCAGTTCCTGTCCGACGAGCAGAACATCCTGGCGCTCCGGACCATCCAGGTCCGCCAGCGAGGTGAGCGGAGGGGTGTGGGGGTGGGGGGGGCTGCCGAAGGACGCGGGACCACCAGAGCGCCAGACGTAGAAACCTCAAGCCGTGACTTTTGTTCCGTCCCGGAAAGAAACGGCTCAGATGAGCGTCTCCCCGTCGTTTTTTTTAGACAGACGACGGACTTCCCTCTCTCGGTATTCCCAATAAAACGCGACCGGAAAAGCCTCCGGCAAACGTTTGCGGTTTCACACCTTTAAAAGAGGAAGCACGACGGGGAGAGATGAGTGGGCCTGATGGAAAAAACAGGCGTTTCCTGGTCCCAGTGATGTTTTTCGTTGAGTTCTTTGTCTGCTCTCGGGGAGAGCGGCTCCCGCACCTCACTGTCTCCCCTCGTTAACGTTGCAATCGAAGCGTCAGCTCGTCGTCACCGTCCTCCCCGCGCGACGAAGTCGCCCCCCCCCCCGTCTCGTGCTCCAGATTTACCAACCTGTACAAAGCCACCAATACGGCGCCATCGGGGGTCCCGAACCACCGGTGTGGCCAAAATCCTGTCAACGAAATGGGATCTTTTTCCGCGTCTTTGCGCCACATTTGATGGCGGCGTCTGGTTCCGGTGGCGCCGCCATCTCGGACCGGCGCGCTCTAATCTACTTGGACCCGGTGCTCGACTGGCGCGCGGCTTCCTCTGCCATGTTTAGAGTGTTACTTTTAAACTTTGTTTTCTCCCCAGATTCGCAGCGTTTGAAAGTTGAGCTTCCCGTATACTGCAACCTCAGACAGCACGCGCTCAAAGGCAGCCATTGATCTAGCAGTCAAAAGCAAAGCCTTGGAACTGCTCTCTGATCACCCCTCCCGCTCGGGGGGGGGGGGGGGGGGGGGGGGGGGGGGGGGGGGGGGGG
>JASSRZ010000011.1:1056967-1099120 GCA_032164315.1 Malacoctenus gilli
CCCTCCCTCCCTCTCTCTCTGTTACCCTCTGTGGCAGGGAGCATCACTCCACGCATCCGAACTCCTGAAACTGGGTCAGACGACGCCATTAGGAATATCCTGGAGCAGGCCAAGAAGGAGATCCAGTCCCAGAGGGGAGGTGAGGATGAAGCGGCGAGCCGTAACTTCCTCTCCAAAGCCCCGTCGATCGCCCGGTCTATCGGCGGCGATCTTTGCTTTTTTTCCGTTTCGGTGGCTGCGTCTGAATTTTGAGGCTGATCCCGGGGTGCGCCGGCGTCTTTCTCGCGCAGGTGACGGCAAGTCGTCCCTGAACAGCTCGTCCGGGAGGAGCAGCAACGGCGGCGGCGGCCCCGGCGGCGGCGGCGGCTCCGACGAAACCATCAAGAGCATCCTGGAGCAGGCCAGGAGGGAGATGGAGGCGCAGCAGCAGGCGCTGATGGAGATGGAGGCCTGCGGGAGGTCCTCCTCCGTGGGCCTGGGGGTGCAGGTGGAGCGTCTGGGGCCCCCGGAGCGCTCCCGGGGAATGGCCCTGCCCATCTCCATCAAGCAGGAGGAGGGGGGCTGCGTCAGCGTCTGCATGGCCAGCTCCATCAGCAGCCCCCAGACGCCGCTCAGCGTGCTGTCGCCGGCGGCGTTCGTGCAGAACATCATCCGCAAGGTCAAGTCGGAGATCGGCGAGGCGGGCACCTACTTCGACCAGCACTGGTCTCAGGAGCGGGGCCCCCTGGGGCTCCTGGCCGGCTCCCGGCCCTTCAGCTCCGTGTCCCCCTCGCTGTCCTCCTCCTCCTCGGGACCCTCGGCCATGCCGCGCCCGTGGCCCCGCCTGGAGAACGGCGAGGGGCTCCCCAACAGCGAGGAGGCCTCGGCCGCCGAGGACGAGCCGGGCCCCGGCCCCGGCCCTGGCCCCGGCCCCGGCCCGGGCCCCGGCCTGGGCCGGCCCGTGGAGGTCAAGGTGGAGTCGGACACCTCGGTGAGCGGCGAGTCCCCGGGGCCCGTGCCGGGCCGCCTCTCCTACTACCCGGCGTACATCCCCCGCGCGCTCAAGCCCACCGTGCCGCCGCTGACGCCCGAGCAGTACGAGATGTACATGTACCGCGAGGTGGACACGCTGGAGCTCACCCGGCAGGTGAAGGAGAAGCTGGCCAAGAACGGCATCTGCCAGCGGATCTTCGGCGAGAAGGTGGGCGGAAACAAACGCCGGCGCGTAGACGGTCGGGGAATATAACAAAAGTCTGAAGTCGCAGCAACTTTTAAGCTCACAAGTTGCAGGAAAAATGTCACAAAGTGTTTGATATGCGCACTCAATGTGTTTATTAACATATTTTTTAAGGTTCTTTCATTGCAAAGACATTTATTTTGAAAGTCTAACTCCTTTTTTTTTACATTCATGCAGAAGTAGAATTATTTTGCTTCTGATTGAAATCCTTGGAGAAATTTTGAAGCTCAAAATCTGAAAATTTCACAGATTTTTGTGCGTTTTCAGGAAACTTGAATTCCTTAATTTGCAAATATTTGCATTTATTTTGGCAGAATCTCATCAAATCTTCACCGCGGTGTCACTGAAAGGGTTAATCTGAGCTCACACGCGTCTGTCCTTTCGCTTCGCGCCCTCGGACCGCACGCGCCGCCGGAGCCCCGCCTCAGTAAACAACGTTTAATTATTGGCCACAAACGAGGGCAGACCTCGTCTGCGTGAAGTGCTTCTAATTGCCTCCTTCCAACCTCATACCTAATAATAATGGCGCCGCTTTGCCGGCGACGTCTGCAGCCCCTGCAGCTCCTCGCCGTCTGATGAGAGCGGCGTCTCAACCTGCTCTTTAGAAAAATTTCGCCTGGCACGGCGCCGCGTGCACGTGGCGTCGCATCTTGATATCGAGTCCCCACGCCATCACACCTCAAACATCACATTTGACTGTTGATACGCTGATCAAACAGTTGTTTTGTGTGGGCGGTTCGCCGTCGTTAAGCATCCATCAGGCGGAAATGTTGCTTTTGCACCACGCGGCTGAAAACGTACCTTTTTTTTCAAATATTTTTCTATTTTTATTCCCTTCTGCACACCAACGTTGTCCTGAAAGCCTCCAGGTGTTTTTATCTGAATGTTTTGAGCTCTTTTTCCGACAATCTTCCTTCTGAATCGGCTTTTTGTGTCTCGTCTCTTCTTTCGCCTTTCGAGTCTCCGACAGTTTTCAGTCGGAGGGACGCGTTCGCGCGAGCCGTCGCGCTTTGGATCCGCAGAAAAGTCTGAGAGGTCGCAGGTTTTGCTGCACCGCAGCTCGTAACCGCGGCAATACACACCTCGTTTATTCGAGTACAAGTACGAGTAGTTGTGTAAAAAATCCAACCTGGTGAAGCAAGAGTACCGATTCTGCGTCCGTAGGTAGGACAATGTCCAGACACCAAGTGAAAAGTTGTGAATCAATAAATGATTAAAGTCATAAATCAATGACTCAATCAATAGTTTAATAATTTAATGATCAATAAAAAAAACAATTAACTTATAAATCAATTAATTGAAATGCTAATTATTTTTGCACAATTACAAAACACTAAAACACACAAGTAAAAGTCACAAAACAACAAATCACAAATAAAGCTGAATACCAACACTTATTAAAGGATTTTTCTATTTGTCAAAAATAATGGGAAATTAATAAATTGATACAATTATGAAAAAAATGTAAAATTATATCTGTTGAGAGAAAGTGTGACTTTTACAATTTAAAGTTAAACTGAAATAATTTTTAAAAATCCACTCTTTCATCATGAGATAAAAATTGCTTCAAATATTGCAAAAGTCAGACTGAAAATAAAGTTAAAAAATGAAAACAATTCCAAAGAGATTTCAGAATAAAAGGCTCAGAGGAGTAAAAGCGTATAAAATACATTCATCCTTCCCTTTCACATTTTCTTGTAAAAATCAATTAAGAGTCCAGCTGAAGAGTTAAAAGACTGAATTTTCTGTTTTTTATCCTCTATTTCTGCTCCACTGTTTCCTTTATTTATCGTTGTTTTTTCTACGTGTTGCATTTTCCCACATCCTTTTTGTTTCTTTACACCTGCTGTGAAGGAAATCCTGCGACGGACACAAAAACGCGCTTTTTCTGCGCTTCACGGTTTCGTCTGTTGACGTCAAACTTGGTCTCTCGGAGGACAAATTCACTCATTCATGCAAAATAAATGAGCGCCTATTGCACAAATTACACTATCGTGTTAATTTTATAGTCGTCTTTTTCCTGATGTTAGGGTCACTCATTTAAAAACACCCAAAACATTGTAATTTAACGGTATTTTTGAGGGTCTTTTGTACTTTTAGGAGACTTTTTCACGTTTTTTAGATTTTACGTCAGTAAAATATACAAATTTTGCAGTTTATCGAGACAAACGTTTTTCCTTTTTTATATTTAATTCCACAGATATGAAAGTTACCTTCCAGACTTTGTCTTTATCCGCTTCTTTGGATCGTTTTGAAGTCTGAACAATTAGAGAAAGTCAAAGATGAAGTATCTCTTCTGACTGGATGAAGTATTTCTCTAATGTCCGTCTGAAGATGCAGATTTTCAAGCTAAGAATGGCCTCCCGTTTTGTGGCGCGCGCCGCCACGGAGGAGCTCGCGACAGGAAGCCTGTAAATTTTTACAACCGTGTAGTTTGTTTGCGTTTCTTCTGCAAGCAAACTTCTGCATGTTCGACATCACTTTTGCTGGTTTAGCCCCAGAAAATCTTCCTTTATTTCCAGAAAAAAATCCCCCGGGGTCTTTTCTCAGGCACCTCTGTGATGTGTCAGGTTTGCTTTCGCTCTCGAGTGGATGAAATGTAACAAGTTTTCCTGGAGTAGATTTGGAACTTCTCTCCCCCCCACCCCCTCCGCCCCCCCACCTCCACCTCCACCTCCACCTCCTGATGAAATATTCAGCACAAAGAAGCTTCGCTCCGAAGGAAATCAATGCGAGGATTCGTGGCGCGTTGTTGCCCTCTAGCGGTGGTTTTCTGGAAGTGCAGGAAATAAACGAGAAACGACGTGAAAATGTTTTTGGCAAAGATTTTAATTTAAATAAGGAGTTCAAGCCGTTTTTTTCTGAGTCTTATATCAAAATTTAAAGAAAAAAAGTTCAACTTTATAAAATCAAAACACTTACGTGAAACAATCGTAATAATCTGCTGCTGGTCGCCGCCTAAATTGTCGTGTCGCATCTGCTTTTTAATCACGTCTTATGTGTACTTAATTTTCAAGATGATTCCTCTTGTATTGAGCGCGTTGTCCTAGTTGCAGTATTTTCTTTTATTTTGAAGAACTTTTCTTGGTGGAAAACTTATTTCAAGGTTACAAAGTGAAGAATATTCAAAAAAATACATTTTCAGATGAAGAAAAAAGAAAACAAAGTTGTTCCAGCGTTTATCTGATATTAGGAACCCTTCAGTCTTCTGCCTGATAGCATCGTCCGTCTCTGTCTCATTCGTTTGTCCCAATTGACGATCAAATGTCCCCGTTACCACCGGGGGAGCAGTTTAGGGTTTAACGGGCGGGTAATTAACCCCTGGGTGTGTCTTGCAGGTGCTGGGCCTCTCTCAGGGCAGCGTGAGCGACATGCTGTCTCGACCCAAACCCTGGAGCAAGCTGACCCAGAAGGGCCGGGAGCCCTTCATCCGCATGCAGCTGTGGCTCCTGGACCAGCTGGGCCAGAGCCTCAGCCAGCCGCTGCCGCCGCCGCCGCCGGGCCACGCTCAGGGTGAGGCTGCGCGGCGAAGCGGCGAGCAGCCAGTTGCTGTGACGGAAGTGACCGCGTCTGAACCCACGGTGTGTTTTGTGCGTCCAGACAAAAGCCCGGTGACGGCCCAGTCCTCGCCCTCGCCGCCCCCCAGCCCCTCGGAGAGCCACCCGAGCCCGCTGGCGGAGCCCGTCAGCCTCTCCCTGGAGAGCAGCAAAGAGAACCAGCAGCCGGAGGGCCTGGGCCTGGGCCTGGGCCTGGGTCTGGGTCTGGGTCTGGGTCTGGGCTTGCCCCCCCACCCAGAGGGGGGCAAGTCCACGCCCAGCCTCATGGCCCTGCACCAGCCCGCCAACCCGCTGGGCATCCAGGAGCTGGTGGCCATGTCGTCGGAGCTCGACACCTACGCCATCACCAAGAAGGTCAAGGAGGTGCTCACGGACAACAACCTGGGTGAGTGCGGTGCGCCTCCTCCCCCCCCCCCCCCACACACCCCACCTCCGCCCCCCGACCTCACGTCCTCATCCCGCGTGCGCTCCCTGCAGGTCAGCGCCTGTTCGGGGAGACCATCCTGGGCCTGACGCAGGGCTCGGTGTCGGACCTGCTGTCCCGGCCCAAACCGTGGCACAAGCTGAGCCTGAAGGGCCGCGAGCCCTTCGTGCGCATGCAGCTGTGGCTCAACGACGCCCACAACGTGGACAAGCTGAGGGCCATGAAGAAGATGGAGAAGAAAGGTGGGTGGCCTCCCCCCCAGCCCCGCCCGCCTGCCCACCGTACCTGTACTTCCTGGTGTATCCTGACCCCCTTTGCCTCCCCCTCCCCCCCTCCCTCCGCGCAGCCTACCTGAAGAGGCGCTACGGCCTGCTGAGCACCGGCTCGGACAGCGACTCGCCCAGCACGCGCTCCGAGTGCGTGAGTCCGGCCCTGGCCTCGCTGGACCTGTGCCCCTACAGCCAGGTGAAGAAGCCCCGGGTGGTGCTGGGGGCGGAGGAGAAGGAGGCGCTGAGGAAGGCCTACCTGCTGGAGCCGTACCCGTCCCAGAACACCATCGAGATGCTGGCGTCGCAGCTCAACCTCAAGACCAACACCGTCATCAACTGGTTCCACAACTACAGGCCAGTCAGTCGCCGCCGCGCTGGCTTCGCTGAGGGGGCGGGGACGTAAAATCCGTTGGCGGAAGCATCGCCATGGAAGCATTTTTGATAAATAGTCGGAAATCCGGCGCGGTCGCAGCGGTTTCGGGTGGCCGCTTCCTGGATCTAAAGCCAGTCTTCAGTCGTCCGTTTTTTTCGTGTTTTCTTGAGGAAAGTAACAGCGATTAGTCAGAAGTTTGAATCGTAGCCGTCTGGATCAGAAGCGAGTCGAACGTCAGATTTCCATCCCTTTTCTCTGCTTCCAAAAATCTTCCTACTCGGGTGGTTTTGCTTTGTTTACTTCCGTTGAAGTCAATTGCGCGTCCTGACGGAGGTGTTTGCGTGCAGGTCCCGGATGCGGCGGGAGGTGCTGATGGAGGGTCTCCCCGACAACGACACGGACGCCGAGCACCTGAGCTACTCGCCCTCGGTGACGCGGAGCCCCCCCTCGGACGGGGAGGAGCGCAGGCCGCCGGCGCCGCCGCCGCCGCCGCCCTCAGGACATATCCACGCCGGCCTTCCTCTCAGCGCCAGCACCGCACTGCCTCATGTCAAACAGGAGGCGCCGGAGCGAGAGGACGACGGCGAGGACGGGCGGGAGCTCAAGCCGTCGAGGGTCAAGGGCTTCCCGCCGCTCGTCTCGTTCCCGCAGGTGAAGAGCGAGCTGGAGGAGTCCGGCGCCGGCGTCCGGGAGCCCCACGCCGCCGGCCAGCACCTCAGGCAGGAGGAGGGGCCCGGCGGGCAGGCTCAGGGGCTCTACGCCGGCGCCGACGGCCCCCCGAGGGCCAACCAGTCGCGGCACGAGGCGGAGGAGTCCGGCAAGTCGCCGGTGGACCCCGTCAGCTTCAAGGCCTCGTCGGAGCCGTGCCGCAGCAGCCTGGAGGTGTCGCTCAACTCGCCGTCGGCGGCGTCCTCGCCCGGCCTCATGATGTCGGTGTCGCCCGTGCCCTCCTCCTCGGCCCCCATCTCGCCGTCGCTGCCCAACCCCCCGTCTACGAGCACCAATCACAGCCTGGACGCCAACCCGCCGCCCCCCTTCCAGAGCCCCAAAGTCAACCGGAGCTCTCAGAGACGCAACGAGAAAATGGCCAACCTCAACAACATCATCCACCGGCTGGAGCGAGCCGCCAACCGGGAAGAAACTCTGGAGTGGGAGTTTTGAACGCCCGCTTCACTCGTATCGAATGACCCTCACGGCACATGGCGGGGAGGGGGCGGGGTCCCAGCGAGAAGCCCCCCCCACCCCACCCCCCCACACCAAGACTCTGCACGGAGCCCCGGCTCCCCGAAAAAGCCTCTCAGACTGAAAACCCCCCAGCGGGGAACGCCGAGCCAAACACGCGGCGGAGAGAAACACTCGAGAAGAAGAAGAAGAAGAAGAAAAAGCAGAACAGATTTCTAAATGTGTATTTGTTTTTGTTTGTTTTTGTTTTTCCTTTTTGATAATGCATAACTCCTTTGAATATAAACGCGGCGGCTGCGGCGGCTGCGGCGGCGCCGGCTGTCCTTTTACCTATTGGACTTGACGTGAAGACTTTTGCAGCTATGGTGTCATCAAATGCACACTGAAGTTCTGTAGATTGCCACTGGGTGAGATTAAAAAAAGACCCCTGTCTGTCTTAAGCCATCAAAAGCACTGTAACTATTTGAAAAGAGACGCTGACCAAATTTGCTACTTTTTGAATAGCAATTTTTCAGATTTTGTCTGTAAGACTGGACAGTCGAAGTCACGGAACATGAAATCCACTTACTGGCTGAGGGATAGTCCTTTAAGACTCTAAATATTCCACCTCTTGTATGTACTTAGTTTCTTGGTGATATGTTTTGAAACTCTTTGTAACTCACGCGTATGAAAAAACAAAACGACAAAGAAAAAATGTGGTTGTACATGTTGTAGAAATTGTCTGCAATAGCCTTCTCTAAACCTGATGTAGCATGGTACTCACCTGACCCCGTTATCCTCCGTAGTTAGTCACCTGTGATTATACCTGAGCGAAAACACGTGAAAAAAAGGCGAAAACGCGGCAAAAAAAAGGCGAAAAAAGGAAACCTTCCGTCGAACGAGTAGAGTACTTTCCGGTGTTTTTACCTTGTCTTTTCTTTCAGTGATCCTGCAGGTTGACGGTTTTAGGGCCCCTTTGTGCTTCTGGCAGGAAGTCAAACGTTCGCTGCACACGAAAGCACAGTTTACATGGTTTCTTTCAGACCCTCGTACCTCTCCAGGACCCCCCGTCCCCGTCCCCGTCCCCGTCCCCCCGAAGGCACTGGTTCTCAGACTGTAACGGGCCAAGACACAGGACACCTGCTTTACCTCAGATTTTGTTGATGCACATCGCGCTACGTTTCATTCTTCAACATCAACACACTTGTTTGACCCGGCGGAGGCGCGGCGCGTCAGGGGGGGCCGTTTTCCGCCTCACAGGCGCCGCCCCTCCTTTTTTTTTAAAATCGTCCACGCCGCTCGGAAGAGGCGGGACTTCGGAGAGGCGAGAATAAAGCGCGTCCCGACTCGCGCGTCCCGACCGGGCGCCGCCGCCTCCCTCCGGTCTGCAAACCCCCCCCCAATCCGTGAGTTCCTGGATCGGGGGGGCTCCACAGGTTTCGGCACCCCCCTCCCCACTCCCCCCCCCCACCTCCCCCCTCATATTATCTTTGACCACTTGTGTATCGTGTCCGTAGACGTTATTTTTTGTCATGCTTGCGAGATGTTCTTTATGTATTTTGCCTCTATTTTATACTCAGAACAGTTAAACTAGATATCCAATACCTCGTGTATGAAGTACTTACAGCACTTAGATTTTTGATAATTGTGAGGACTCGAGAAAAATTTCAAATATCAACATTATCCTAACTTAGTGTCCACAAGTCTTTGCCTTTACTGTATCGTTGAAGTTGGTAGTAAACACTTGCACATGTCTACATAGTTCAGAGGACTTGGATTGTATTATGTAGAGATATATATTACACAATGACTAAAAAAAAATGATGCTATCTTACATTCTTGGAACAAAATGTGCTGATTATATTGAGATAGAGTGTACAGATTTAATAAACCAAACCCATTCAAGCCAGTTCTGGTCTGGCAAGCTTGCCCACGTTTTAGACCTTCTCTCAGGGTAGTCTTGCTTTTTAAAGCTTTATTGAAACACTTGCTCTCATCGGTCGCGGCCATCGACAATGACTCTGCTGCGTCTTCGAGCGCGTCGCTCGGTCGCCGGGATCCCAACTCGGCCTCGATCGGGTCGGCCAGGACCAGGCTGATGGGTTGCATTTTTGGAGACCAGTAGACTCGGCGCTCGTGAAAATACTCTTTGCTTTGGTTTGTTTTCCTTTCCCTTCCTGGGAGCCGCCGAAGGTTTCCCCGCTGGTTTTTCGTACCACCATATTTTGTGCATAATATACTGTATGATTAGAAGTGGCATTTCTTATGTGGAGAAAAAAATTCATCGTCTCTCATGGTAACACGGACATAGGAGTGAAAAAGAAATGTATTTACCCAGACCGTCACCTCTCCATGTGGAGCTCATCTCATCGTTTTGCATGCCAACTCATTCCGGTCACGCGAGAAGGGACGGACCGTCGTTTTGTCTTCTTGTTGTTCTGCGACAGGGACGTCCAATCAGCACTTACGAGTCTTCTTGCATGGTGCAGCTGATAGATGTGGCGCTCTCGCACAGCCGCGGCGAAATCGGACCAGCCCGGGCGGCAAATTTTCCAGGTTAATATTCGAAAAAGTCAAGATTATTTTGTGCCATATCATGAGCCTCACGCATTATCCTGGCTGGAGAAATGCCTTGCGGTGGGAGTGTGACCGAAGACGTGCGCTTGGGGGTTTTCTTGTAAACCACTTTCAGAGAAAAAAAAAAAGCCAAGCTTTTTTTTTAACGATGACAAGCGCCCTGCACGTCGAGGAGTTTTATTTTCTAATTGACATCAGTCACTAAACAAAGAAAAACACCTGTTCAGATGAAATCGAACGACTGCATCGGGGAGTCGTGGATGTAGAGAAACCCCGAATCCACGCTCGTTTCCTGAGAGTTTGTCACTGGACGGTCAGAGAGAAGTGTCCTGCGGGCTTGAAGTACCGTCTCACGCCTCACACGTCAGGCCACTCAATGTTGAAGAATGGACAAAGTGTCTTGGAAATGAAATTGCATATGTAAGCCATCAGTCAATACATAATTGTTTAAGATCCTGCCGTGTTGTGTTTTTATTCCCTCACGAGGACCGAGTCCTGCTGGAGTTCCTCTTATTTCTGCAAATAAATTCATGAACGTACATGTATGAGAAAAAAAAAAAGCAAAAGCGCTCTTCTGCACTTTCTTTTTCTTCCGTTGTTTCCTTGACTTTGCGATTCGGAGTTACTTTTCTGTTTGTGTCTCTGCTGGAGAGACTGACGTGATGAATCGCGCCACCCGGCCAGGAGATGCCCCGTCCTTCACCCGCCGCCAGCTGGGAAAAAGCTCCCCGTTCGCCGTGACCTTAACTCGGATTAAGCAAGTGCAAAAGATGGATGGATGTAATAATGCGCAGGCAGGCAGTCGCTTAGGTCAGAGGATGATGGAAGACGACGGTAAGGACAGAACACCAGGCGCTTTTCTTCATGTCGGACATGTTTAAGCAGCGCAACACATCTCAAGATGGAGCAAAATAACAAGCAAAACACCTAAAAGAAATAAAGATATTGATTTTTTTTGTCTTTACACAAACATCATTTCAGGTTATGTGCTTTTGATGCATGCACACTGTTGTTCAGAGCACTAAACATGAGTTAGCGTGCTGTTTTTTTCCTTCACTTTTAATCTTAATCTCGCCAATTTAATAGAAACTTCCACATTAAGGTTTTATATTGATGGCATTAATTTCAAGAGGCCAAATGTTGAAGCTTTGGCTTATCGACTGGCGTTTCTAGTCAAATTGGCAAAGACTGACATATTTATTGATTTATTGTTGCTTTTGAATCTTTGAGTTGATTGAAATGTTTATTGATAGTTATCTTAGAATATAATCCTTTTTGCATGGCACAATATGAATGATCGTATTCTAACTTGAAATTATAGCGTCATAACCACTGAATAAGTTGGTTTGATGCGGAAATACTCATAAAACGTCACAATTTCACGTGCTGCGCGGCAGCAACAAGCCTCCATTAATTTGAGCTGTTTCCTCTAATTGGAGTCAAGTAGCGTCACTTCAGCAGACTCTTTACTTCCCATTCATGCCGGTTGTTTTGTGCTTCTTGCTCGATAATATGCTTCCAGGATTAGACCGGGGGGCCCCGGACTCGGCGGGCCCCTGGCTCCGTGCCCGGTACGCCGCCCCGGTAATCTCTCCGCGCCTGTTATGTAATATTTGATGATCTTCAGCCCTGGCAGGACGCGGCTCAATGTTTACATGGTCGTACCGCGTGGTGCCGCCGAAGCCCCTCCCCTTGCTCGTTCATGCGCCCCTCCTCCCCCTCCGCCGCGTCGCCGTGACGCGATGACGTCACGCCTACGTAGGGTGTAGGGCTGGAGAGTTCGCGGCGATGGCGACGACGGCTCTGTGCTGGAAAGGGACGCGGTGAAGCTGGCCTCGGCTCGGATATGACTCATGTCTGTTTGATCCAGGTCGCTTTGCTGCTCGGTAGCTGCACGGGCTTCGGGTGAATCTTCGCCTGCCGACTTCCCCACGCCGGTTTTCCTCGCGGGTGAGTCCGCCGGCGGCCGCTGCTCGCTCGGTGTGTTTTGACAGAGGCCTCCGCGCTGGGGTCCGCCCTCCATCTCACAACAACAAAAACAGTTGCAGAGAGCGGCGCTAGCTCGGGCAGCTAATGCGGGCTAGCCAGCTTACTTTGGCCGCGCTTTCCCGCCGCTTCACGGACACTCGGCGCCGCGAGGCTGCTCCGCCGCAACACCGCTGGCCGAACAAGCAGACACCGGCGATTTGCACCTCGAAGAACCGCAGCTGCAACCCGCTGGCGCTACTTCACGGCCGAGCTAATTGTTGTTAGCGCGCTAACAGTTGACGTTCGTGGCAGTCAGCTGCATAAACTCTATATTTACGCCCCCCACGGAGGAAAAAAAGCAACCCACAGTTTCGTTCCCGTTCACTACCTGGTTCCGATTCTGTCCTGGTAAGGCTCGCTATCTCTCCGACCAACCTGTTGGCTAATGTGCCGTTAGCGGGCGACTTTTTTATGGGTAAAAACCGATTTTCCCCACATCTGGTAGCCGGTTAACGTTATTTCGCAGAGCGTTGAGTTTGTTTGCACCCGTTAAAAACCGCTTCTGCAATTTCAGTGTCTTTTATAGAGGAACTGGCTCTCGGTACGTGTTTTATTAGATTATGCTCACGACAGGCTGATAAAGTAAAGCAATACTTGTGTTTATTGCAAGTTTGTGGGAGAAAGTTTGACTCCTGACATTTAGAAAAAAAAAAGTTTGAGGAATGTAGTTGCAATTGCATCACTGGAAAAAGTCCTGCACGGAAGTTTGAAGCCTGGAGCACGAGACAGCTAAACGAAAAGCGTGCCAAGAAAAATCACTGAATTACTTTAACTGTTGGTGAGTCCACTAAAAACTACAGTTGCATGCAGTGTGGGTCGTATAGACTGACCTACGTGGCTAAAAGACAGTGTAGGTTTATTTGTAGAGCATCATTCAGACAAGAGGTAGTTCCGGTGCTTCACAATAAAAGGTGAGACTTCAAAATAAAAGAATAGACGCATGTCAAAGTGACCTTTCACATGCATGTAAATAGAGGTGCAAAAGGCCTCATAGATAGTGAGAAGATGTGTTTTGGCGGGCTGGGTGGGGGGACGTTTAACATGTTGCTGTGGCCTCATAATCTGACCAGTCTCACACCAGTGCGTCATGTGTTCGGCAAGTACAGATAGGCGACCATCTCTGATCAGTTCGTCACATGTTGGTCCTCTTCTGGTTATTTTCCACCCGTTTATAGCCCCTCGACACTTTATGTGTGTGCTTTTAAGTCACTGCATGGTAAAGTTTTACCCTCAAGCGTTTGTACAATAACATTTCTATTTTTACATTTTTATTTAGCATCACATTTCTATTTTTTGTCCAAAGAGATCAGCTCTGCAGGAATTAAAACAAATAATTCCAAAGAGCGTCTTTTTCATGATTTTTCTTGTTTGAAGAGTAAAAAGAGCGAATGGAAAATTGGTCAAAATTTTCTCAGTCCACCTGAGTGGCGGCGCTCATCCGTCCGTGTGTTTAACTGACTGTGACGTGCAGCTGTGCTTGTTGTCGATCACGAGCTGAGGCCTCCAGTCACTATTTCCTGTTCAAACACCTGCTTAATAATCGTGGCGGAGTCGCCGTCTCCATAACGTTGCGGCCTGTTATGCATGTTGGCCTGTCACGGGACAGGAGTAACGTTAAAGCTCTCAGGGGCTTAGCCTTCCTTGTGTGACTGTATGAACGCGGATCCAGACTGAGCCGCAGCCGCGGGTCATGAGCCCAATGATGTAAACAGAGCCGTGCGCCGGGCAGATATGCTTTATCAGGTAGCAGCAGCGGCAGCAGTAAAAGCTGGACTCCTCACTCGCGGAAGTAATGACCTCCCTCGGCTCGATCGCGACGCTCCCTCTCGCTGGCTCGGCCGTGCCGAGTCGCGGTGGGACTTTGGTCTCGCGACCGCATCTCAAGTCGTCCTGAGATGGTTGCGCTGAGCTCCTGAGCTGCCCATTCACTGACCTTCTTAGATCACATTTCAGTCTCTGCTGGAGTAGCTGACCTTTACACCTACTTGCGAGCCCGAGTGCTGAGAGATCCCAAACAGGTTGCTTGTTTTGAAAAGAAATACAAGGAGATACTTTGAGAAAGTAGCAATAACAGGGTTCCTCTCGATAGTTTGAATCCACCTGAAACGGTTTTGTAGTTTTTTTTATCCCAGATACGTTTTTCCGCTGCCTCAAGGGCAACTGGGTCAGGAAATTAAACCCCTCAACCAGCCGTGTGTTGTAAGTGTGTGGCTCTGTTCAGTGTGTGCTTGAGCAGCTTTTAGAGCAGCTATTGTTGAAGAGCTTAGACGCGAATCGTGCTGCCGAGTCCGCGCCGACGTCCTCTCTCGCTGCAGGATGTATCGGAAATTTGTTCTGTCTCATTTTCAAAACAAAACATCTCGTGTTGAACACGGATGTTTGTGTTGAGCAATTTTCATTAGTGTCGGATGTATACAAACCTTTAGGAACATGTAGTTCAATCACACCAAAGTAAACAAACTCTACAAAGTAGCATTGTACGAACAGAAGGGATTAAGTAGAATGAAGCAACATGAAACCAGATGCCGATCCATATGACGGCGATTCTTTAAATCCTACTTACGAGGATCGTTCACTCGTTCAGCAGCTTTTCGACAACGATCGTGTTTCACTTCCTTCGTTCAGTGTTGTGTCTCACCTGTTGCCGATTATTTAGAAGTCAGAGGTGGAAAAGGCACAAAAATGTGGAATAAGTGATGTGAAATAACAAGATGAAGACTGTGCTGGTCGTGAATCGCTCCTCCAGTCGTGCACGTGACGGAAAAACATGACCAGGTCTCGTCTCGTTTATGTTTGAAGAAAGAAAAAGCGCATTGTTTTCCTGACGCACAACCCCAAAGCATTAAGACGCTATCATCCTGTACTAAAGTGTTTGTCAGTAAACTGAGTCATATCACAAGCGCAATAATCAACAACATCGACTGTGCGGCTCTGACGTCTTCGATGGTTTCCATGCAGACCTCCAAATCAACCTCCATCAACTGCAGGATCTAGAACAGTTTCCTGTTGGACTAATGATTCCTGTTTGCCTCCACGTCGAGCATCACGCCGTCACGTGACCGAATCCAGACGACTGACTTGCTGCTTTAAGAAACAGCTGGCTGTTTTGTTTTTTTTTTTCGGCTTCCCATCCACAGCTGAGTTTAAGTGGTATCTCCGAGCGCACATGAAAACCACTGCGACCGCCAGGACATCTATATTTGCCGGCGAATCAAAAGAGCTTCTGTCGCTCGCATGTCCCGGTGAAGTAGTGTGCTGTTTGCGGAACGCAGAGCGACTTGTCGGCACAAACGGTTTTTTTTCTAATCGCTTGTTTGTTTTCCCCCGCACAGATTTCCATGTCTTGCTTGTGAGAGTTTCCCAACGCCATCATCCGGACTGCCTTTCGTCGATTGTCAGTGGTGAGTCGATATGTATTTTGGAGCGTTTCGCGGGACGTCCTCGAACCGCGGCCATCGCTTCGCCTGCCTTTGACGCAGCGAACCTACCGGGGGCCTGAATCCTGCTATTGAACCCCGTGCCCCCCCCCCCCCCCGTAGCGCCATTTCATGTCGGATTGATTGGCTATTGAGCGTTTCGAACATAACTGCCCAACCAAGGCCTCGCAAGCCGATAGTCGATGATGAGCTGCAGTCAGTTCACTGCCAGACCTTTTCCCCGAGAAAGTGTTTACACGTGAGTACACGCAGTATGATGAGAAATATGCAAGAAAAGCTGCATGTTGCTGTGACGATATCAACTTGTGATAAAAGCACAGGAAGTTGGGCGCTCGGGGTTGATGTCTTCTTATTTCAGATTATCAATTCGCTTCAAGAACCAAGAAATTAGTTCATTTTCCTGCGAACGTTGATTGCTTTTGGACTGCTGGTCTAAATACTGGTCAACCGCTCACAAGTTACTTTTCACACACATTTTACTTTCACGTCTCCGTTTTGTTCCCCCGATTCTCCCGAATATCTCGTTTTCGCGTCTCTTCCTCTCACATCCACACAGAAGGCGGGATGTAGGGCAGTAGGACTTCATCTGATTGGTCGGCTACAATAACTGCAGCCTAAGAATGCAAAGTCCACTGAAACATGATGTATTGTAGTTTTTTTTGGTTTGTACTTTGCTCATGTTGACGTTGAAGCTCTGCTGAAGTTGTGCGGCTTCTCTTCACGTCCCGCCGCTGGCTCAGAATACAACTGAAACAGTGGCTGCAGGTTCATGCAGGAAAGGGCTTCAGTCCAGTTGTGGCTGCCAGTGATGTGACCCAGAGGATGTGTGCCGGCGTCGTCGCCGAGATGTCAACTTCGCTCCCGCGAGAGCAAAAAACAACAACAGGAATTACATAATTGAAACGATAAAGAGGTTTCTGTGCCCTGTCGAGAGCAAACAGAGGAGTGAAAGGAAATGAGTTCGGTGGGGGGGATTAGGAGTGACATGCAACACAGTTCCCTGGCCAGACTTTAAACCGGGGAAACTGCAGCTTGTGATCGGCGTCTTAACCCTCTGAGACGTCACGGCTCGCCGTAAACACAGATTCACGCCGTATAGCTCATGGATTCATCGTCTTGTTTAATGCAAAATTGATGTTTCTTGTCACATGAGTGAGAATCGTGCAGAAATGCTGCAGGTGGAGTGAGTTACAGTTGCATGCAGTTTGAAGTAACTCCTCTAGGAGTGACGGTACTGGGAAGTATGCAGTGTACTCACAGTATACGTTCCACCATTGAACAACAATATTGCATGTTTTCCAACATGCCTGATATTTGTTGCGATGTTACAATTTGTGAGACTGTTTTTCTAACGTTCAGTTTTGCAAACTCTCTGGTAACATTTTTGTTTGACGGCGACTCATTGAAAGTAAAACGAAATTAGTCCCACTTTTCCAAGTTTTGCAAACAAATGAAGGCTTCTCGCTGAACATTGACAAAAGAAAGTATGTGAAAAGATAAATAGAGCTCGTTTTTTTTCTCTCTGCATAAAGCGTTGTGGTTTGAATGCGTTTCATCGAGTTCATCATTTTTTATCAGAATCGCTCAGTGTTTCCTGCGTCTCGTTTTTTCTGCAGACTGAACGCGGCCCGAGTTCCTCGTTGGGTGACCCGCACTCCTTCACAGGGGCCATGGTAAAGTATTTTCCTTTCATGCATTCTTGGAATAATACCGCGTCTGCGTCCCGTGACCCGGCTGCAGTGCGCAGGACTGCGTCTCTCTATTGATTCTTCGCGTTTAATCAGCGCTGTTTACCACTGAGGGAGACAGTTATGTCAATCGCAGCAGTGCCGAAGGTCCTCCAAGGCTGCTGTCTAAGCAAGGTGGCTTTCAGCCCCCCCACCCCCCCCAAACGCTGCAGAAAACTGCGGTTGCATCACAACATAACAGGCGGATCGGATGCTTCGGCCGTGTTTCATTCCTGGCATGCCGCTGCCGGGCGGCTGCCCCCGGCTGGCCCCGGCATCGCTCCCATGCCGCCGCCGCCGCCGCCGCCGCTCGGGTGTATCGGCAATGCTGCTGCTGCTGCTGCTGCTGGTGAGCCAGCTTCACACAGGATGTGCTGCTGCTGTCCCGCTATCTGCCATCTCTCTCTTTGCAACCACCCTAATCTTCCTCCGCTCAACGCGCAGTCTAAACTCCGACACCGACCCAACGCGAACCAAGTCCTTTCCATCTGCACAAGGACAGACGTTTCTCTTCTCCGCCAGCCCCCCCCCCATTTAAAAACAAGCCTTGACTGTTGCTTGTGTATCCATGATGCACATTCCCAACTGATACACATCCTTCGTGAAATATGTTTTTCTTGCATAAGAGTAAGCTGACCTCCAACTTGTGGAGCTTGTGAAGGAGCCCAGACTTGCGCTCAGACGGCACTCAAGCATAAACTCTTGATGTAGATATTTATTGTTCCATCTAAATAAAGGAGAATATGGTGCAACAGGAAGCTTTTCCCCAAATTATCCCTCAGTTACATAAAAACAGTATTTGGCATGATCAGAAAACTGAGAAGATGAGATCTTTTGATGTTTTTATGATGCGAAACCTTGAATATCCCGATTTAAGTCAGAAAAAGGAAAGAAATGGTGCGAATTTAGACCAAACTCTTGGTTTTTGTTTGCTTTAGCGACGCATCTGTACACGCTGCCGTCGTTCGCAGTGCTCTGCGATGTTGTACAAGGGGTGATTATAGTAAATTAGCCTCCGTTGCACATTACAGTGTGGGTGGGAAAGAGGAGACAGCCACACAAAGTGGCATAAACGCACCACTGTCGGCTTGGCTTTAAATCAACTCTGTCACAACAGGGGGGGTTGTGACACTTCAGCCATTTCCAAACAGTGTGAAAGGCAGTCACATGATACGATGGCAAAGCGAAGAGGACGACGAGCCCGTCTCTTCCTCTGAAACGAATACTACAGTGTCCTTGAGCAAGGCTTTTCAAGCCGCCCATAAATCCTACAAGGAGGCAGCTGTGAGCGTCTGCGTCGCCCGTACGCGAGTGAGCGGCAGGCGCGGCGTGATGGATGGGAAAGCACTCGGCCAAATGTGTCAAACACGACGTTTGAGGCGAAATATGTGCCCGAAAGAATGATGTGGTTGTCGAAGGCCGCGGCCCGCCTCGTAAAGACCTGACGGGGGTTTCTCCTTGCAGGAGGAGGAGGGGCAGCAGAGCCTGGAGTGCATCCAGGCCAATCAGATCTTCCCCAAGAAGTCCCCCGTCCTGGAGGAGGAAAACATGCAGGTGAGGGCGCCGCGTGGAAATGCGTTGGAAGCGGCGTCGCCGCTCTGTAATCGCTTACATAACCTCCGTGACAGCATGTGACTTAAGCTCGCTTTCAGTGCGGGCGCTCTGGGAGAGAAAACTCGCTGAAATTTGCCGCGAGGAAACAAGTTTGTCCTCCATCTTCCGGGCGACGCTTGCGACGTCGGCCAGTTCGCCGCTCAGAGTATTTCTGCTCTCTGTGGTTCTGATCCTCCTCCTTTTCTGCGCCGCTGATATGTCTCCAGTCAGCTGTTTACTGTTTTGGCTGGTTTATCTGCCTCTGTGGCGCCGAGCCACATGTCAAACTGTAGGCTGCTTTTGATTCCTGCTTTTAACGACAATTGAGGAAGTACCGGAGAAATAAGAAGCCACATTTACAATGTTTTGAGCATGTTTTTTCACGGTTAAGTTGGTTTTGTTGCCAGGACTGCTGGTCAAACTGTGAGGTTGGACAACTTGTCGTTCTGGAACTGTGTCTCTTGTGTGTGTGGTTCACAGCAGCCATGGTTTACCTTGTGTCTATCTCTTTATTCACTTCTTTTTTGCCCAATCTGAAAACCTTTTTGGTTTCACGTGAAATCACAACACGGCAAGTTATTTTCACTAAAGTTGAACCAGATATTGGAGGTCATTTCTGTATTTTGACCACAAGATGAAAGATTTCCCCATTTGGTTCATATATTCCTGATTATATATCCTTGTACCTCAGTCAGTGTGTGTGCAGACATGTCTGGTTCAGCTGTGAAGTCTGGAACGGGGCTTTATTCTGTAGCTGCAGTTTGAAGAACACAAATCGCTCCAGAAAAAGGTCTCCCTGAGTTATTTAATGTACGAGCGCAGGTCTGGTCTTGCTGAAGTTTCCTCACTTCACACTGAAAGAGTCGCTCCGTCGCATCGCTCGTTGGATGTGTTTGCTCGAACCGTTTCCTCCTTCGGACGCCTGTTTTCTAGATAAATTGAGTCTCGTCAAGTCTTTCGAACAGCCGCAGTTTATTTAAAGGAGGCGAAAACTTCCGCAGGCTTGAAATGTTGTTTTCAGCGCGGGCCGTGCGATTGTTTACACCTGGTGATCTGCATGACTCTGCACTTTGTGTGAAAGGCTTTATCTGCTGCCGTTGCTAGGTGCCCTTTCCTGAGCTGCACGGGGAGTTCACCGAGTATGTGGGGCGAGCGGAGGAGGCCATCATCGCCATGTCCAACTACCGCCTCCACATCAAGTTCAAAGAGTCCGTTGTCAACGTAAGTATCTCTGGAAAGTCACGGCGGGCCTCAAGGTTGCAGATCGGGGCGAATCTCTCGGAGGCAGAGCTCGCCGCGGCCGCCGAATGAGCCGCGTTGTGTCGATCGGCGGCTGTGCGAAAGTGTGTGTGCGACTGTTCTGTGAAAGGACAGCGAGACGGGTCGCCGCGACCGGGCCTTTCAGCCCTGATCTCCGCTGGCAGCGCCGCCGTGTGACTCTTCGTCACCTCTGTTTCTCCACCCGCCGGCCCGCTCCCCTTTCTCTCTGCACTTGCCGTTGCCATGGCGGCGGCGGCGGCGGCGGCTCCAGAGGGGATGCATAACAGTCGGGCCCTCTCTCCCTCTGGGTCTCTATTCACCGCGTCAAAAGAGAGACGAGCTTTGTTACCCAAATACGGAGCCTCTATGAAACAAAAAAAACAGAGATGCTCGCGCCACTTTCCGTCAGGCAGGCTCGTCTTACCCCCTTAATCCAGCCTGCGGGGGCCCCTGAGCCAGCGGCTCGCAAGCGTAGGTCGAAAGGCAGGGCGGCCCCCGCCCCCAGACAGGTCAAATACAGACTGACAACAGTGACACAAATCTGCACGTCACTATAAAAGAACATGCAAACAAACACAGAATTGAACCAGGGACCTGTTTCTAAAGGGGGGGCGACAGAGATCGCATGGGAGGGGGCAAAAGGCTGTTTGTGAAGGGAAATAAAAATGCTTTGACGCGGAGCAGACTTAAGAAGCAACCCAATGCTTTTATTTTGAAACATCCTGTTTTCATTTTGTTTGTTTCCTCAGAGATTGAGTTTGTTTGTCAATGTTTGGCTTCTCTGTAGTATTTTGCCAGAACAGGGAGGGGAGCTGGGGGGGGGCAGAGGGGGGGCAGCCCCACATCGCTATACAGCCGTGTTGGCCATATTATTTAAAGCTTTTATGATATATATGCAACTTGAGAGCTTAATTTTAGCGAGATGATGTATCACCGATGAGTCAATCTACTTTTAAAGGTGTGTGTGCACACACGTACGCACACACACACACACACTTTCTTGCAGCACTGCACAAGGTGTGCTCTTGTGCTCTTGTCATGCGAAGTGTGATATTTCTCGATCCACTTACATTTGATTTACGTCTCCTCTTAAATTAAACATTCGCCAACGTCCGATAAGGAAATAAAATCCTCGGTGCCTCGGGCAAAGCGAAGGCGCTGACTTCAGGTCTGCGAGCTGCTTTGCTGCCACAGCAGAGAAGTTGTGCAATGAGCGACGCCGCGCTGTGAGGAAGACGTTCAGTCCACTCACTTCCTGTGGTTGAAAGTGTCGAATTATTTGTTGATCAGTCGAACTTTGAGTCACCGTGTTTTGACTCGAGCTCTTGAAAGCCGACTCGCAGGCGTCGCAGCAAAAAATAAAACTGCCTTGTTCATCTTTCACAAACTGTTCTTGCTGGAAATATTCACGCGATCACCAAATTTATCCCCAAAACGGACACACCGCATGTCCCCGTTTGTGTCGCTCCACACTGCAGGGCTTGTTTGTTTTCGGAAAGTACTCGGCTTTTATTTTGTTAAAGTAAACTAAACCTGCACTGTGTATTTCTGACCCGCCTCGAGAGGTATTTGTTCGGACGTCTCGTTCGCTTCACGGCTTGTTTTGCATTTTTCCTTGGGATTCATTTGCAGTTTGAAAATAAATACGTGAAGCTGACGGAAGGAAAGTTCACGTCAGTCGTTTTATTCACTTTTAGGTCCTTTTGAAGCTCTGAAACGATAAGATGAATTCCTTTCAGTCCTACAAACAGACGTGCTCTCGTTTTGGATCTTTGTGTGGCTTGCGGGGGTCGAATAACCCTCCGGTCTGAAGCTCACACGCGCGTCCTCACGTTCGCAAACCCTCAAACAGTCGACGAGGCCTCTTGCGTCTCAGGGCTCGCAAACCAGGGGTGGGCGGTGCTGGAAGCGAGCGAGCGAGCGCGCGTTAACAAGCTGCCCTGGAATTTTGATGGCAGCCAGATTAGAGACGCGGATCACAGGACAGGAAGCGACGACGGAAACGTCCGGACGGTGTGCAGACTGCAGCCCCTCACTTTCACTTTTGTCCCCTCTGCTTTGTCTTTTGGATAGACGTGTTGTTGCGAGGTGTCTGTAAGTACCCCGCGGAGCTGCACGGCGTGGAGTGGGTGACTAAAAGTGTGTGCGTCCATCTGTTAACCTGCTGTTGCCTTGGGGAGCAGAATCATGCTTGCGCATCCTGTTTAACACGAGGTGCCGGATTAAAGGACGCACCCGCAGAAATACGGTCACGCGCGCACGACGCGTCGAAGCTGCCGACCTCATAATCCATCCGCAGACTGTAACCCCGTCACAGCTGGACCTGCTCATAAACGTCACGCATGCCTCCGGACCGTGTGAACTCCAGCCACACCTTCGAGCAAAGCCCCTCCCCCCCCCCCGGCGCTGCTGAAAAGTGCTGCTAACTAATTAACGGAGCTTAGTCAGAAGCCGCATTGGTCCATCCCTGCAGTATTCAAAGTATGCCGTTAAGTCATAAGCACCTGACAGCGCCGCACTTTGGATCTTGTTTGCCTATCGGAGATAAAACTGCGGCCGCGCGGCCGAAAGGGAAACGCTGATACGAGTTCTGCAGGATCAGGTATCGAGTGTGTTTGTGCTCCCACACGTCCAGCTAAGAGGATTATGTACATTTTCAGAGCGGAGGGAGAAAATTAATGGAAATGCACCTGGACAAGTCATCTGTGTGTGTATTTTTAGCGCCGTGCCGAATGAGGCTTCGGTTGTTGCAATTAAATGTTTTAATTAAACTTGGTGCGGCTCGAGGTTTTATTTTTGCACGAGGGCTTTACAGTTTGGAGCCCTGCTAACTGTCGGAGGGATCGTTCTCACGTCCTGTCCTCACTGACCGCATGCGTCCGCCCGGCGTCGCTCCGCCCGTTTCTGTCAACGCGGGTTTGACGGTTCTGTCTTTCCGTCCTGCAGGTTCCTCTTCAGCTCATCGAGAGCTCGGAGTGCCGGGACATGTTCCAGCTTCACGTCACCTGCAAGGACTGCAAAGTCGTCAGGTATGGCCAGAGAGTCGCTCCTCCCTCGTCGGGGGGGGTTTTTGCGCCGAGCGGCTGGCGGCACCGAAAGCAGCCGTTCTGTCCCGCTCGTGTCTCGCCGCGAGGTTGCGGTTGCCATGTCAACGTGTGAGCGCGGCCCATCATGAAGCCAATAAAGGCGTCGTGTAAAGCCGGAGACGAAACGAGGTTTGTTTGCGATGATCATCAATCAAACACAAGTGAAGCTGAATTACACGCCAACGTTGGTCCGTCCGCACCTCAATCACGCCACGGCGGTGCTTCGTCTTCCTCTTTGGCTCCACTCTATCTGAAGCACGGAGGCGATAGAACACAACGCAGTATACGGACTCTGAAAGAGCGTGCAGTAAAATAAAATACGTGTCGATAATGCAAAGAAACATGACAGTAATTCTGTCGTGCCACACTCTGCAAGCACTTTTTGTCCAATGTCTCTTCCTGACGCCCGCATTTGCGAAGCTCGCCGCTGACTCTCGCGTTTGCTCCCCCAGGTGTCAGTTCTCCACCTTCGAGCAGTGTCAGGAGTGGCTGAAGCGCCTGAACGCGGTGGTGCACCCTCCGTCCCGTCTGGAGGACCTCTTCTCCTTCGCCTTCCACGCCTGGTGCATGGAGGTGTACGCCGGCGAGAAGGAGCAGCACGGCGAGCTGTGCAGACCGGGTACCCGACCGCGTCCCGGCGTCGCCCCGCGAGAGGCTGGCGTCCGCCGTGTCTTGACGTCTGTGCCGTCTCTGCCCGCAGGCGAACATGTGACCTCATGGTTCAAGAACGAGGTGGAGCGGATGGGCTTCGACACTCAGAACGCCTGGAGGATATCGGACATCAACAGCAAGTTCAGGTGAAAGCGGCTTTCTTCCCGTGACACCGCGTTGACTTCCCTCGCTCGCGGCCAGCGGATTGATCCGTCCGGTGCTTTCACTGGCGAACAGCACGAGTCAGTGTGCGGGACAGCGGGCGGCTGTGTTATTGTACTCCACTGGGGCTGAACAGATAAGGGTCCAGCCCGGGATTAGGTGTCTGCAGACGGGCGCGTCTGTGGAGCCGCCGCCGCCGCCGCCGGCCTTTTGATGCCCGCTGAACTTTGTGCCCCTCTGCTCTGCCAGGCTTTGTCCCAGCTACCCTCAGCAGCTCCTGGTGCCAGCCTGGATCACCGACAAGGAGCTGGAAAACGTGGCCGCCTTCCGCTCCTGGAAGCGCTTCCCTGCCGTGGTCTACAGGTCGGCCTGCTCGTGTCTTCCTGAGCTGCTCTCGCCTCACTTGTTTATTGCAGATATTAAAAAAGTGACCTTATGTGGAGGAAGTGAAGCCATTGTTAGATAAAGTTTCCGGGAGGCTCGGCGCCACGCCCCAGCAGCCCGTATCGCTCCGCTGTTTGTTTGCTTCCCTTGAACGACCAGCAGCCTCGACTGACTTCACGGTTTAGCCGCCGCAGTCTGACTTCAAGGGGAAACTTCTTCAAACATGGCAGCTTTACGCGCCTGTTGGTGGTGAAATGACGTCATCTGTCCGAACATTTTATTCGTTATAGCCGTTATCATAAACGCACAACAGGCAGCGGCTGAGACCCGATTCGTCGGGGGATTCCACCAGCAGTTCTCGGCTCTCCTAAGCTTGAGTTTAGCTGTTCCCAATTTCTGCTGTCAATTACTTCGTAGTATCTACTAGCTGGGTTTCCAGGTGAGCTGAATTCAACAGAAAACAGACCCCAGACCAGTGATTAGTCACTTTTTGCAAGAGTCACAGAAGTTTGAGGCCACGTCAGCCCCCCTCATGTTGAGTCGAAATCGCTTCTTTCTAGCAGCTTAAACTGATCGTTGATGGCATTTCTTATTGGAGTAATTTAAAGTGGAGCTCAGACAACGCGAGGCAGTGGACTGACATCGCCATGGCGCTGCTGCCCCCCCCCCCCCCCCAGGCACCAGTCCACGGGGGCCGTGATCGCCCGCTGCGGCCAGCCGGAGGTCAGCTGGTGGGGATGGAGGAACTCGGACGACGAGCACCTGGTTCAGTCCATCGCCAAGGCCTGCGCCGTGGACAGCAGCTCGCGCCGGCACGTCCCCAACGGCAGCTACACCAACGGCGCCGACCTGCCCGACACCGACTTCGGTAGGAGCGCGCAGACGGCTCGCCGACGGAGGAGGCAGACGCGCTTCCAGCTGAACACACACACACGCACACACCCACGACGCTCAGATATTTCCAGTGTTTTCTGCAGCCGGCTCTGTTATTCAGTCCGACGTGTCGGGACCCGTCTGAAGCAGCGGGCGTACGCAAACACCGCCGTCACCGGGACTCCTTCCTCAGACCGCCGGAATCGTCTGGCTCACTTCACGATTAGCTCTCTGGTTTTCATTCACATTCTGCTTTCTTCGGTCGTAACTTTACCGTTTGACTCCGGCAGAATCCTCCATGACGAACAGCGCCGAGGTGGAGTCGCTCGCCATCCAGCCCCACAAGTTACTAATCCTGGACGCCCGGTCCTACGCCGCCGCTGTCGCCAACAGGGCCAAGGGGGGAGGCTGCGAGTGCCCAGGTGGGTCCCGCGCGCCGTCGCAGATTTAGGTCAACGTGTGCTGTGGACTCAGGAGCTCAAATGCGATTGTTCTGCGTGCTAAAATTAAAGCGTCCACCGTTCTCTCTCTCCCCCCCGATTTCAGAGTACTATCCGAACTGCGAGGTGGTGTTCATGGGAATGGCCAACATCCACTCCATCCGCAAGAGCTTCCAGTCTCTGCGTTTCCTCTGCACTCAGATGCCCGACCCAGCCAAGTACGTGGCTTTCTCCCCTGCCTCCATATTTGCTTTGTCCTCACTCTGTGGGGCTGAAGCCACGACACCCAACGCTGGCGTGTCTCTGGTGCACTGACTGGAGGTAGCTAGTAATCACAGCTGCGTCTGGGCCTCGGCCATACATCTGTGCCTGATTTAGAAGGCCTGGCCCGGCCCCAGAAGGAGGATCTCTGCCCCATCGCGCTCCAAGACTCCATGTTACAATGCCGTGTAATCGAATCACGCCGGCTTAGCAGCGTTGAGCGTGGTTACGAGATCGAATCGGGAGACAATAACCGCCTCCGAACTCGGGATCCTGACTCAGCGCGTTCAGCGCGGGGTCAAACTGAGGGCGCTCACAGCTTGTGCGCTTCTTCATTATGCCGTCACTGAAAAGAGGCTTTTAACAGACTTTTACTGTGTGTGTAAAATCTGTCTGCTGGCAGAGTTTGTTTTCCCTGCGTCGGTCACGGACTCGTTTAAGCGGTTAAACGTTAACTCGCGATGGAAGTAGGTCAGGGTGAGCGCTGACTTCCTCAGGCTCAATAATATCTTCAAGTATTACATGACCATAACACAAGCAGTCAGCTTTCTTCGACCACGCCTCAACTTCGAAGCTGCTGTTACCAGTTCGGCCACCGAGGGGCAGAAAAGCGCCCCGTAGCGCCGTCTGCATCCTCATCTTTGAAGTTTTCAGCGTTTCCTGAACATTTGAGATGAAAAAAAGAAGAAATGCTGCAACGATTGTGTTGCAGGAGCTCGACTCTCCTTTGATGTTCTTTCTGCTCTGCTGTTTGCAGCTGGCTCTCTGCCCTGGAAAGCACCAAATGGCTGCAGCACCTGTCTCTGCTACTGAAGGCGGCGCTGCTGGTGGTCAACGCCGTGGACCGGGACCACCGGCCCGTCCTGGTGCACTGCTCGGACGGCTGGGACCGCACGCCTCAGATCGTGGCTCTGTCCAAGCTGCTGCTGGATCCCTACTACCGAACGATCGAGGTAGTAGGGATCCAGTATCACTCTTTTGCCGGCTTCGTGACCCGCGAGTTGACCCGAGGCCTCGCGCCGTCTCCCCGCAGGGCTTCCAGGTGCTGGTGGAGACGGAGTGGCTGGACTTCGGCCATAAATTCGCCGACCGATGCGGCCACGGGGAAAACTCGGAGGACCTGAACGAGCGCTGCCCCGTCTTCCTGCAGTGGCTGGACTGCGTCCACCAGCTGCAGAGGCAGTTCCCCTGCTCCTTCGAGTTCAACGAGGCCTTCCTGGTGAGGATGAACCAGTATACTGTGGTAATACCACACGTGGCCTTCAGGTGGCAGTAGTGAGACAACATGCCGGTTTTTGCTTGGTTTTCTGGACTAGACCGGCTGTAGTGAGCTACTTAGCTTGGTAATGACCGTGGCTTTCCCCACAACACTGAAACATCATTGAATTTCATCGATCATGTCGGTGCTGTTTGGTTCTTTTGAGGTTTTCTGTTAATTTTAATGAAAGAACTTATCAAATGTTCACATCTTCGCTCTCAGGCCGCGCAAACTTGAAACTTCAGGTCATCTCGTCTCCGTTGGCGCTTGATTTTCAGGCCTGTTCGTGTCGGTTTTCGCCCGCAGGTGAAGCTGGTGCAGCACACCTACTCCTGCCTGTTCGGCACCTTCCTGTGCAACAGCGGCAAAGAGCGCGAGGACCGCCACGTCCAGGAGAGGACGTGCTCCGTGTGGTCGCTGCTGAGGCCGGCCAACCGCACGCTGAGGAACATGCTCTACTCTTCGCACTCCGAGATCGTACGTGAGCCGCCCGTCCCGAGGGATCTCGCTCCGCCTTCTTTGTGTGTGACATGAAGACAATAACGTTCTGTGTCGCCAGTTTGCGACACGACAAGTTGCTTTTGAAAGAAAACAAGCGGGTGGGAGAGGAGTCTGCGACTGATTTCACAACATGCTTGGATTTATTGCTCATTGATTGTGGGCTCGTACTTGATTCATGGCTGTTTACGACTCCCTTCTGACCGCAGCGTGTTTGTGGGTTTTTCAGGCGTTTCTGGACTTAGATTGGAGGATCGACTTCAGATTTTCTGAACTTGCGTTACATTCAGACTCTGAATCTACAACAGAGATCCTTGGGGGAAAAAGTGTCTTATTTATTGGTTTGTTTTTGTCACATGCAATTGAATTTGTTCCTCGGATCACAAACATGTCAATTATTTTGCCAGCAGCTCGTCAAAGACGTCTCAACAGTTTCACGCTCCATTTGTTGGTTTTTGGCTCTCAAAGGCCTTTGTTTATTTTTTGTCCTCCCACGTTCGTTTAGTTGTCACTGATCTGGCAGGAAGCGTCCTCCGTTCTTGTCTCTTATTTTGAAACTGTTGAGGAAATGCTTCACTTCCTGTTGTTCCTCTGGTCCAGGTCTGATTCAGGTGATCGGCGGTGTCGCGTTCCAGTCTGGCCTCGCGTCTATTTTAAGTCGGTGGGCTCTTGTTGCAGGTTCTCCACCCGGTGTGTCACGTGAGGAACCTGATGCTGTGGACGGCCGTCTACCTCCCCAGCTCCTCGCCCACCACCCCCTCCGACGACTCCTGCGCCCCCTACCCAGTGCCCGGTGCCAACGCGGAGGATGCGCCCCTGGGCAGGTGAGCCTGGCGCGCTGGCACCAAACCCCCCCCCACCGCTCCCCCATGTAAGATAAACAAAGTTCCAGGCCTCCCGCAGCCACAGGGGCTCTCAGCCCGCAAGCGCCTGAGCAGACTCTGTTTTGTGATCGGCTTATCTCCCGTCTCATGACCGTCACGACGTCCTGGAGAAGCAGCCGCCGTGTGTTTCAGTCTGTCGGAGCGCTTCGCTTTCAGCATGTCTGTCTTTGTCTTTTCTGTGTTGCTTTTACATGTTGACGAAACATCTTCTCTCCGTGCGTTCATTTTCAGCGTCCCGTCGCGTTTCTCCGCCTGATCGCTCTTTCGTTTCCTCCTCAGACGTACGAAGACTCGTTCTTTTGACAACCTGCCGAGCGCCTGCGAGCTGGGAAGCTCGCTGCCGCCCAACCGCCGCTCCAGTGACCCGAGCCTCAACGAGAAGTGGCAGGACCACCGGCGCTCCCTGGAGCTCAACATGGGCGCGGGGCCGGAGGGAGGTGGAGCCCCGGACCAGGAGGGGCGGCCCAACGGCGTGGGGCCCTACCCGGACGGGCTGGACGGCGAGCTGGACGACAGCCCGCAGTCGCAGGCGCTCAGACCGATGGCCCCCGTGGACGCGGCGGGAGACGACGCCGAGGAGGCGGAGCTCTCTGTGGCGGTGGGCGTGGCCGAGGGCCAGATGGAGAACATTCTTCAGGAAGCCACAAAGGAGGAGGCGGCGGGAGGCGACGCGCCGAGAGAGAGCGCTCCGGCTGCGGCCGATGCCGTGGACGCCGAGGAAGAGGCGGAAGCGGACGTCGGGGCGGAGCTTCAGCCGGAGAGCGTCAACGAGACGGAGACGCAGAGAGACGTCGTCACAAACGGGCACCTTCCAGAGAACGGCGTGACGGAGGCAGAGGAGGACGGCGACGCGTCTCACAAGGACGAGGAGGCGGATCGCGAGGAGGCCGAGGAGACGCCGGACGAGCCGGCCGAGGAGAATGTAGAGACCGCCTCGGTGCCAGAGGAGGTCTCGCACGGACCGTCTGAGTCCAGTTCAGGCGAGTCGGAGGCGCCTCACAGAACTTTAACCAACGGCTTCGCGGACGAGGAGGAGGAGGAGGAGCCGTCGTACCCGGAGCCGGACCCCGAGTCCGATTTGGAGTGCGGCGGCGCTCAGCCGGAGGAGCCGGCGGACAAGCGGGTCTCCCTCATGGAGAGCTCGACGGAGACTCTGACCGAAGAGGCCTGCGGCCGGCTGGAGCCGCCCGCGCCGGCGGCGGTCTGTCCCAACCGAGCGCCCTGCAGCAACGGCAGAGGCCCGCCGCCGCCGCCGCCGTGCCCCAGGAAGGAGAAAGGGGCGGAGCCCAGCGAGCAGGGCTCCATCAGGACTTTAAACGGGGGCTGCAAGCGCCCCCTCGTCAGTGCCTTTCAGTGCGCGAGCGCGGACCTCAGCAGGGAGGGGCTCTGCAACGGCGACAGCTCGGACGGCGAGCCCTGCGGAGGCCCCCACTGGGCCAAAGGGAGCGGCGAGCGCGCCCCCCTCAGTCGACAGGTGTCGCTCGCCAGCTGCAACTCCCTGATCCTCCACCCGCGGGGCAGCTGCTCGCAGCACCGCTGCTGCTGCCACAGCGTGCTGGGCCGGGCGGCGGTCAGCCCCGAGCAGCCGTCCCGCAGCCACCTGGACGACGACGGGCTGACGCTCCACACGGACGCCGTCCAGCAGCGGCTGCGGCAGATCGAGGCGGGGCACCAGATGGAGGTGGAGACGCTGCGGAAGCAGGTGCAGGAGCTGTGGAGCCGCCTGGAGAACCAGCAGCACGCCGGCTTCCACAGGATCAACGGGGACGTCGGCGACGAAGTGGTGAGACCGACCGCTCGCGCTCGGGACGTCGGGCGGGCCGCCGGCGCCGCCGCCGGCCGACCCCCGTGCTTGACGCCCGCCGTTTGTCTCTGCAGACCTCCATGATGGACTCCGAGTACAACCTGGACCCCAACTGCCTGTCGCGCTGCAGCACCGAGCTCTTCTCCGAGGCCAGCTGGGAGCAGGTGGACAAGCAGGACGCCGAGGTGAGCCGCCGCGCTGACCGTGCGCCCGCCAGCCCCCCGCCTCAGAGCAGAGCGTTGGTGATTGAGCCGCTCCGTCTGCCGCAGGTCACTCGCTGGTACCCGGATCACTTGGCGGCGCAGTGTTACGGCTGCGAGAGCAAGTTCTGGCTCGCCGCCAGGAAGCATCACTGCAGGTAGGTCACGGCGGCGCCGAACCGGAGCCGCGAGTCCCATCCGGACTGCGATACGCTCGGAACGACCTCTCTGCTCGTTCAGCTGAACGTCTCCTTCTCGTGAATTATCATCACGAGGTCAGAAATAAACTGGCGAAGCCGTTGGTTTCCTGCAGGAAGTCGCCGGTTATCGTTACATTTTGCAAGGCGAGGAAAAAGTTTCAGCATTTCGGGCGACAACCAGCCGGTCCGAGTGTTTCCTGAACGCATCTTCGATTCTGAAACTTCGCCGAATAGAGAAGTGAAGTTTCGTAATGTTTTGGGAACGTGACTGGGAAATTCCCACTGGGAAAGTCAAAGCTTTTGGGAATCTTCCTCGTTTGTTAAAGACTGTGTAGAAGTGAGGGGGGGCGGGGTTATTCGTATGTCTTCACGCGACAGTGGCCACTCTTCAGCCATATTGTGAAGGACTCCTCGCCTGGTCGTCGTAGCCGGTATCTGACCGCTGTCTCTCTGAATTCCCGGTTCCATGAACGCATCACAGTTTAGAGCAGTTTTTTTGGTGGGAGGAGCTTCGCTGCATCCGTGGTTGCTACTTCCTGTGACGTCATCATCCGTTAGCCGCCTCCTCGGCCGGCTCAAGTTCACCTCCGTTCGCCTCCGTTCTGGCACGGAAACGTGACGGCGCCGCGGGCAGACGGCGTCGTGACGCGCGTCCCCAGCAGGGGGCGTGTTTGAGTCTGTTGTGTGTCCTCTGCTGTTCCGGCAGCTCTTATCCATCCTCTGCCGTCTCCTCCTCTACAGTGGCAGGGAGCCTGTCCAGGAGGTCTGGTGAGATCCGGCTCCCTCCCCCCCCCTCCCCCTTTTTGTCCCAGCATTGCTGCACCTCCGTCTCCTCCTCCCTCCCTCATCCTCACCCTCCATAACCCCCCCCCCTCCCCCGACTCACCTGCTGCACCTGCCCCCCCTCCACCCTTCATTCAGGAAGTCTCTTTCTCTGAGGTGTGCTGACTTGAGTGTGCCCCCCCCCCCCCAAACCGAGGAGTGTGTTTCCCACTGAGCTGTTTCTAACTGTGAGTGGGTGCGCTGTGATTGGCTGAGGGATGATTGACGAGCCACCTGCCAAATCTAGACCTTCAGAACCTGCCCCCCCAACCCTCCTCCTCCCATGGCCTCCACACCAGCACCCTAACCCCCTCCCCACTACATACACACCCTGGCAGCATGCTGCCCAAAACTGCTCCGCCCCCCTCGCATCCCCCGCCACCCTCACCCCCTCCCTTGGCAGCATGGCGTCGCAGGCCTCTCAGCCACCTTGTAGGCGCGATACGGCCGTCAGCGAATTGGAGGCGGCGGCAGCACCGCCGCGGAGAGACTGGAGGCGGGCGGACGGGCGCGCTGCGTGTGCGAGTGTGTCAGCATGGCCTCACATCTCAGCCACAGCATGGGGGGCTGCAGCCTTCTCGTCCAGCGCCGGCGTCTGTTGCTGCGCTGTTGTCACGGCGCCGGACGATCCCGGCTCTCGCCGCCGAGCCTGCATGTGGCGAAGCATCGGCAGGGCGAGCGCCGCGCGCTTACGCCTGTTTTATCAAACGTCTCGGGCGGTCGGATTGTGACGCGTCGCGGCGCCACCTCACGAATCTGGAGGAAGTGCAGCACGACATAAAACCCCGAAAACGGGAGCGACACGCTCGTGATTCTGTCTGCGGGATCCAGACGAGGGCGGAAACGGAACCTCATCAAGAGGAGGAGAAGGCGATTGAAATTTACGAATATAGAAAGTAACGATATATTCTGGTTATTTTCAGACTTTACGTAACAGCAGCAGGTGTCTGCAGGGACGTTATTGTTGTTTTCGGTGGTTTTGGTCCAGAATCCACCTCGGTGGCCTTCCTGGAGTCCAGATCGTCCCGATCGACCCCCGTCGTCAGTCCGATCCCACAAACTCGCCCCCAAACGCTGTCACGTGACCTCCGACCTGCCGTGGAGATGCACGATACCTGCAGGTGTAACGAGGCTCCGCCTCAGACCCCCCCCCGCACTGACCCGCCTGTCCCCCCCCCCCCACCCTACAGGAACTGCGGTAACGTGTTCTGTGCCAGCTGCTGCGACCAGAAGATCCCAGTGCCAAGCCAGCAGCTGTTCGAGCCCACCCGGGTCTGCAAGACGTGCTACAGCAGCCTGCAGCTAGGCCCCGCCCCCCTGGACAAGCCCATCACGGCCAGCTCCAACTGAGGGAGGCGGGACGGCCGCGCGGCTGACGGGCACGGGAGCTCCGCCGAATGTCCCCGCGAACTGTGTGTGTGCGTGCGCGTGTGTGTGTGCTGCAGATACGGAGGCTCTTGTGTACATACGGAGGACGACAACGGCGGCGGCGAGGAGCCGAGCGGCGCGCTGGTCCGCGCGAGGGGAAAGGAAAACCCCACGCGGCGCGTTTGTGGCGCTCCGAGGCCGGAGGAGCGAGGATGGACGTCACGGGCGGAGGAGGAGGCGGTGGCGGCGGCAGCGGTGGCGTTTTCGCCTCACGCCGTTCGCCGCGATCCCTCGGAAGACTTCCAAAAAACCTCCCGATCTGACCTCAGAGTGTCGTCATCTCTCCGCTCGGACGGCGTCTTTCCTCTGGAAGACCGGAAACGACGGAGGATGTCCATCAAGCGGTCGCCTAGCAACGCTGAGAAATGGCCTGGAGTCGTCGGGCCGTCGCCTAGCAACGCTGAGAAACGCTGACGGGAAGATCGAAAGGGTCACTTCACCCAAATAAACCAGCGTCCACACGAGTCTGTTTTCGGGACGGAACAAAACGAAACTAAAAGATCAACGACAAAAATGTTATTTTTTAATTCCCGCCGGGTTTTTTTCGAGCGATGTTTTTGTTTGACTCCTTTGTTTGTTTTTTTTAACATTTGTTGCAAATTTTATTTGAAATTTTCTGAGAAAGTTTCAGAATTTGGAGCCGAATTTTCAGGTGTTTTGTTTTAAAGAAGAAAAAACAGAACAGAGAGATTTTTTTTATCCAAAACGTCCCATTGATGCTTGAGTCTTCTTTAGCATTTCCCAGCATGCTTTTCACTCCCGCAGAGTCTGAGCTGCTAAAGTTTCGATTTCAAGGTCCCACCTTAACATCAATTGTCATCTTTTAACCATTTGAGCGGCTGCTTCCTCGTGCGAGACGTGACGACGCGCGACTGTGACGTCATGTTTTTATTTTTAGTGGGAAAGAGCAAAAACGTCCTGCTGCTATTTTGTTCCGTTTAAAATGCAACAATTGGATTTTTCTGCGGTGGCGGCGGCGACGCCTCCAAACTGAGAAGAGCGAGTTGGTGCGAACGCGAAGCGACATCCACATTGGCTTCCACTTTGTCGGACGTGACGACCCTTTAAACGCCGCCGCCGTCTGTTTTCCCTCCACAAACCTCCTCCGTGTTTGAGTGAACTGACCCTTTAACTTCCTGGAGCTCTTCCGTCTCTTTCGGCTTTCGTTGGCACCGGCTCGTCGAGAAGACGGAGGGTGAACGGCGGCGTGACGCACGGATCCGAGGTCGGCGGACATTCAGCTCTGATTCGAACGGAGCTGCGGGACGTGGCGAGTCGGTTTTGAAACGCCGGCGGCGGCGGACCGACAGCGTTTCTCTTCACCGCCTGCTGAAGCGAGAGAAAAAGGTCCTTCGGCGGCGAGCTGGAACTGATGCGGCGGCGTCTGCAGACGAGCGACACCTTCACTCACTTCTTTGTCACCCAGCAGGCTCTGGGAGCTGGACGTCTCGCTCTCCTTTGAGTCCTCCGGTGGAAATCGGAAGTGCCGGCGTGACTTCCGCGCCGTCGTTTTTCCTCCACGATGGACTGAAAGTTGAAGCTTTGCAGCAGAAAGGGCTTCTTTTTTTTCCGCCATATTTCCCCGCAAAAAAGTCTGAAGTCTGTCCGAGACGCCGGCTCTGCCTCACACTCGTCCGATGACCTCTTCACACGCACGCACGCACACACACACACTGACACAAACACGCACTCGTTTTGTAATATAAATGGATAAAATAATATATTCAGATACCTATATAGCATTTAAGAAGAAAATGTATAGAATCCTCGAATAGTGGCGCACTTAATTAGTCACCAAATGTTTCTCTTTTTTTATTTCTTTGTTTTCTGATGTTGAGTGCAGAAGAAGACGTCTATTTTGTGACCTGTTGAAGACGACAGGAGTGTTTATTTTTCAATAGAGAAGCAGGGTTTCCTGTTCTGATGCTGCAGTGGCCCCTAGCCCCGCCCCCGCCCCCGCCCCCCCAAGCCCCGCCCTCCCCCCCTTTTTCGGCTCTTATTTATTGAGGGTTTTTTTCTGGCGTTGAATTGCTGTTTCAAGAATCCGCATCATTCAGTTTGCCGCAGGATAATCAGTGTTGGAGAGGCGAGCGACGAGCGCGTGCGTCCGTGTGTGAACATCGGAGGTGTGGTTTCGCGTGAAGAGAAGCGAGAAGCGTGTCTGCAGCCGACGAGACGTCTATGCACTGAGAGGAAGGCGCTCCCAAACGAGCCTGAACCCCGAATCTGCCTCTGAAACATCCCCAACGTTACTCCATTGAAAAAACACTACCTCTGCTCACACACACACACACCGAAAACACACACACACTGAGTCACACGAGCATAGACTCAAATCACTGATTGTGTCATGTTTTTACATCGTCTTACGTCGGCTTTTAGACTCCGCCCACACAGACAAAAGCATCTTATTTTGAAGTTTCCTCCCCAAATGTTGATTTATATTGTCGTTAAGCCACTAAAGCGAATAAACTTGGTCTGCAGGTGGCGCTGAAACAACGTGAAACTGAAGTAAACAAACAGCCAATCAACCCGCGACGTTTCTGGCAATATCATGGCGTCGTGTCTCAATCACATCTGGAGCTTTAGCAGAATAAAAGCTTTTTTACGGTCAGTTTTGCAGCTTATTTTCCCTTCAACTCTTGAGTTTCACGACATTTTTTGGTGGGAAGTTCAGAAAACTTTAAATCGGAAAACATTTTCCTAAAAGCAAATGTTGGCCGTCAATCAGTTTGGAAAGTTAGCCGTGTAAATATTAGAGTAATTGAATCTCGTGTCATTTTCTCGCAGCACTTAAAATGCCTTGAAACTTTCAGACTGCAGTAACGAATCAAGCCACCAGGGGGTGCTGCGAGCGGCGCCCTTCAAAATCAGGCCAGCAGGTGTCAGCAAAGGACCTTCAACACACTAGAACGAGCCTGAGGTCGCTCCACGAGGTCGCTGAGAGGTCACCGCGCGCGCACACAGTCTGACAGCGTCTCACTCCGAGTTTTGTCTCGTCCAACAATCCGTGAATGTGAACTTTTCGAGACGAGTCAAAGGAAACGAGGCTTTTTTTTTTTTTGCACATTAAGTAGACACTGCCAGGGTGCGTCAAAATAAGAGCTCAAGCTGAAAAGTTTGCTGTGCTTCTCAGTATTGTAACCGAGGGTAACGAGAGACGCACATACACGCACACACACACATACACACACCCACGTTGCTGTGCTGTTTTGTTTTCCCTCCCAATCTGCATTTGTTGTATTTTTGTTTCTTTTCTTCACGCTGACGTGCTCCATCAGAGGCATCATCGCTGCAACGGCCCAGTTATCGCGTGTGAGAGTGTGTGTGTGTGCGTGTGTGTGCGTGTGTGTGTGGATGCATCGAGCAGAGTAAGCGCGTGTGTGTGTTTGTGTTTGTGTGTGTGTCTCTTGGTGGAGACTGGTGCCAAGCAGTTTTATTGATATTACGGGTCTCTGATGAAGGGATCCTCGTGCTTTTGTTTCCTTCTCTCTCCCCCCTTCCTCCCTCCCCCCCTCCCCCCCCCTCCCCCTCCCTCTCTCTGTCTGTTTCTGTTTGATAAGCACTTTGAACCGTCTCCTGTCTGTCCGTCAGAGGAGTGTGTAGCTGTACATAGCGACTTCCTGTAACAACAAGTGCTCCTTGTTCGGTCTGAATATTTTGTTTTTTTTGTTGGATTTTACTTTTAAAGAGCATTACATCGTTGTAGACTTAAAGGAGAAATAAAGTAGGTGAACCTTGCTGTGTGGCTTTCGAGCAGCACCTGAATTATTCATTCATTCATTCACATACTGACCGAAAACTCCGGCCAATTTAGTCACAAACTGACTTGATTATTACGTTAGATTCTCAATTTTTTTACTTAAACTGATGCAAGATTTTAGTTTTAGTCGAAAAGTAACTTTTAGTTTAGATTGCTAATGCTAATCGCTGAAGTAACTCGCAGTGGAACATTTGTCGTCATAGCAACGAAGTCGTTTTAAGGATTTTTCTTCCCGTAAACTGGAACTTAAAGCGTCACAATCGAAAGGGAAGCCAACCTTCAGTTTATCTGTTAATCCAGTCACGTGTGAATGCGACTCTCACTTACAGTGAGACTGAGGAAGTTCGTGAAGAACTAAACAGGAGTTCAGGGAAATAGTAGCAAGAGAAAGCTCTGAAAAGTTACAGCGAAGCGGCCTTAAAGCTGCTAATGTTAAATGTTAAACGCAGAAGAATGAGAAGAGGAGTCGGACACTTTAATCATGTTTAATGCATGTAACTGTTGACATCTCTAAAAATGAAGGAAACCGTAAAGTCACTGTCTCAACATCAACGTCTACTTATATGAATGCAAAAGTTTAAGTGAACACGTGACGGAAAAAGAGCAACCGAGAGAAAGAACCGAGAAGCGGCGAGTGCTGCTCTAAAGTTAGTCATGCTCAGCCAATGGGACGAAGGGAGGCGGTCTCACGGCCTCCGCCAAACAACACCACGACGTGACGACCGCTGACGCTCACTAGACTTCATTTCACTGCACAGAAACGGGACATCTGTACCATAATCAGCGGCGGCAGCAGCGGCGGCGGCGGCGGCGGCGGCGGCAGACTAAAAAGAGGAAGCTGAGGCGGTCCGGCGTCAGAGGGGGCGGAGCTGCGGGAGGGGAGAGTCAATCTTCCGCAAAGAAACCCAAAACGACACGAAGGAAAAAACGCTCGGAGGCAAGAAAAGCGGCGCTCGCGGGGTGGGCGGGGCGACGACGACGACGACGGGGGGCAGAAAGCAAAACCGGGGCCGTTAAATACCGAAGGCGGTTCTGTGACGAGAACGAGCTCGCCAAGTCCCGCTCGGACCCACCGCGCTGCGCAAAGTGCGGCCTCCTCCCGGAACCGCCCCCTCGCCCCCAGTCAAGCGGCGGGTCCGGCCGCGTCCGAGCGGACGGCGGCGCTGAGCTCCCTGCAACATCTTTACAAACGCATCGTTTAAAAAAAATAGACGAGGCTTTTCCAGCCGACTATTCCCTTTGTCTATAAAAACTCAGGCGGCCATATTTACAACTCTGTTGGACCTTATAAAGTGGACTCTGTGCGTGTGCGTGTGTGTGCGAACGAGGAGTCGAGGCGGAGCACTATGCACAGGCAAGGGGGGACAAGGTCAGCCTGATGGTTCGTGTGTGTGCGCATGTGTGTGTGTGTGTGTGTGTGTGTGAGTGTGTGTGTGTGTGTGCTCGCACTCAGAGTGGTTTAAGGTTTCTCTTCAGGCTCTTCAATCAGAAACGGCGCCGCGCTGGATTCACACCGACGACTGATCCCACACCTGCAAGACCAAAACGAGGGCAAAGGAAACCTGGAGTCAGCCTAACAAACAAATTATTATTATTATTATTATTATTATTATTATTATTATTATTATTATTATTATTATTATTTTATTATTAATTATTATTATTATTTTATAATTTTTTTGGTTTAAAAAAATAATTTTTCTTTTTTTTTTTATAGTCAAAATCAGAACCTGAAAAGAAGAACGATAAGTAATGAAAAGTGACGTGAGCATCCGCCGCCTGTTTGGGACCCACCTTGTTGACGGGCGCCAGCTGCGTCCGCACGGAGCCGGCGTGCAGGCGGCTGCTGTCCCCGAACCTCCCCGGCGAGCGCTCCCTGCGGCTGTCCAGCACCCTGCCGGGCGACTTCTCGCGGTCCAGCGGGCGGGCGGGCGACTTGTCCCGCCGGAACTCGGTGCGGCCCTCGCGGTAGCGGTGGGGGGTGCTGGGCTCCCGGTGCAGACCGTCATGGCTGCCGGGGCCCGAGGTCAGACGCTTGGTGATGTGCTCGGTGTAGGTGGGCGGGCAGCGCTTACTGGGGCTCCTGCAGGGCAGCGAGAGGGGGGGGGGGCGAGGTCAGCAGGAGACACTCAAGGCTGAGATTATAGGACTGGCCGGCAGAGGGCGCTGTTGGCTTTTACAGTCAACCAAACTGCTGGTTTAGTCGATTATTCCAGTGAGCGGTTCTAATCTTTCGAATGTTTCAGCTTTTATTTACAGGAATTTTTGTGAATAATAAATCCGGAGAAAAAATTGAACATAAAACGCATAAAACAAGTAATTTTTGTATTTACTCTTAATTTTAACAGCAGTAATATCTGTTTTTACAATTGAAGAAATTTGTGAAGTATTCCAAAATTTAAAAAAAATTACATTAAACAAATTCTAATTAATAATTTGATTAAAATGAAGCATCCTGGGAATTTAGCTGAAAAATAAACAAAAAAAATCAGGAAAATTATGTCAAATTGAGGCAAACTCTCCTTTTAAATATTTATTAAATTGAAAATATTTTTTTTTTAAATCCTCTTTTATTCTCCAAATTTCTTTGTTGCCTCAATGTTTTCAAATTCAAGGTACGACGGGGTGCGCGCTGACCCTCGGCTGGAGCCGGTCCTCTGCAGCTCTCCGGACTCCCTGATCAGGCTGCCCTTGCAGCAGATGACCCTCAGCTTGTTCTGGTAGGACGACGCCAGGTAGATGGCGCCCGAGGAGATGGCGGGGCCCAGGTAGCGGGGGTTGGGGATGTCCAGGTGAGCCAGGACCGCCGGCCTGTGGGCGACACACCATGCAGCCAATCGGACAGTTTCCGCGCGAGACGGCAGGAAGCGGGCGGAGCTTCTCACCCCAGGGCGGCGTGTCCCTGAACCTCGATGACGTCCAGAGAGTTGAAGTAGGTGACGAACAGGTAGGGCTCCCGGTAGGCTGCGGCACAGCGAGAAAAAACCACGAGAAAATCAGAACCTTTTTGCAGAAAGTTGCCGTCGGCTGAAACTTTGGGCTTCATGAGGACGACTCTACCGAAGGACAGAGGGAGACGGCTCCACTTGATTTCCTCGGTGCGGCTCCTTCGTCCGTACGTGTCCACAAACACGCCAAACTCTGTCACACAGAGAAGAGTCACCACCGCTGAGCGGACGCGCCAACCGCATCGATTCCTCGTCTGGAAGACGCTCGACGGCCGGCGCGGCGCTCACCGTGGAAACACAGCAGGTACTCCTCCTTCTGCAGGCTGCTGGCCACCTGCATGATGGCGATGGGGAAGCTGTGGGACGACGCGGCGAACACGGCCGAGGCCAGAGACATGTCGTTCTTGTCCAGGAACTCTGCGGAGGGACGAAAAGCGGGACTTGAACCGACGAAACGCTGACGACTCCGAATGGGTGAGGCCGACGAGAGACGCGCCGGCGTTTCTCACCCTCGAGCACGAACTGCTTCATCTCGATCTCGTAGAACTTGTTGGTGCCGATGATGATGCTGTAGCTGGTCAGGTGGATGCAGCTGCACGGCTCCAGCGTCTCGATTTCCTGTCGCCAATCCGTTGAATTACAGGCACGCTCACACACACACCTCCGCGCCCACACACACACACACACGCCTGTTTCTTTGCGCGCTCACCTTACGGATGCAGTACTTGTTGAGATTGTCGTTGTAGCGCAGGATGGTTATTTTGTTGGGCATGGCGGCGCATATACACGGTCCGTTGTCTATCTGCGGGGAGGAAGGAGGCGTCAGAGCGGCGCTCACAGTCCCGACACAAAGCGACTGAGCCGCTGAGGAGCGCAATGAGCGAAGCAGCAGAACCACAACTAATCCTACGAGGGACATTCGGAAACAGGAGGGACCAGATGAAGGTTTCACAGCGTAACGAGACAGAAAAAGAGCCTCCAAGTGAAATCTGAATGTGAAGTGTTGGTGGAGGAAGTTACTGAAGAGGAGACGCAACGGGAGAGAAACAGAAGAAATTAGGAGTTTAAAAAAGAGAAAATCTCTTAAATGTGATAAAATGTGGCGGAGGAAACACATCTGAGCTCAAAACCAGTAAAAATTGAGCTGGTTTGTGGCTTTTTTCCCCCTAAAGTGGTCAAAAAAGCTGCAAATCCTTCAAATGTCGCTCATCACGTAGCAAGAACTCCTCCCAGGTTACAGTAAAAGTACATATTTGTGAAGGAAGACGTGCTAAACGGACGGCCTGCCCCTTTTCTGCACAACACCATCCTCAGTGCACCCTGTTGGTGAATCGGCATCGCGTTCCGAGGCTCTCCGGTGGCGTCGGAGGGGCGCGGACGTACTCTGCCGGCGGCGAACAGATGGCAGCCCTTGACGGTCTCGAAGATGTAGGGCGTCAGCTCCGACTGGGTCAGGTGCGACTGGGCCAGCGTTTGCTTCACGCGCTTGATCTCCACCAGGCACAGCGCCCGCTCGTCGCCTGCACGCACGCACGCACGCACACACATCAGCGGCGGCCGAGTCACGAAGCCGTCACGTGGAACGAGTCGTATCGCGGCGGCATCTGCGGCCTTTCCAGCGCCGACGAGCGAAGTGCCGCCGGCGCCTCTTACCGACGATCATCAGCAGCTTCTCCTGCTCTTTGATGATGTGGATCTGGAAGACGGAGCCCAGACCGGGGATGTGGGTCAGGGAGTTCTTGATGACGTTCAGCGCGTACAGCCCCTCCTCCGAGCCCACCAGGACGATCTGACCGGGGGAGGCGGAGACAGTTTTACACGCTGACCTGCAGGAAGTTGTACTCTGAGACACGCCTGCGACTCTGCAATTCGAATTCCTGCACAAAGTCCTCCAGAAATGCAGCCAATTTCTGTTGTCTCTACTGTTTATTTGGCATTCATAATTTAGTTCATATCAATTATTAAAGTCGGTCTTCCTACCTGACGTATTTTAATCACACTCTCAAAGAAGTCAGTTTTTATTTCACTGATTCATATTTTGAAATTAAATAAATAAAATTTTATCCTATGAAATAAAATGTTAATCCAAAATCTTTATTTTTTAAAAAAATGGAGATTTTTTTTTATTTTCAATTGATTTAATTATTTAACACATTTAATGTAAATTTAATTTGATATTTTGTTTATTATTATTATTATTATTACATTTTTTATTATTATTATTCGTAGTAGTAGTCGTAGTAGTAGTATTTTAAATCATTATTATTATTATTATTATTATTATTACATATTTTTATTATTATTTTTATTATTATTATTATTAGTAGTAGTAGTAGTAGTAGTATTTTAAATCATTATTATTAATATTACATATTTTCATTATTATTATTATTAGTAGTAGTAGTAGTAGTATTTTAAATCATTATTATTATTATTATTATTATTATTATTATTATTATTATTATTATTATTATTATAGTGTCTGGAAAAAGTTTTTCTAAATTTTAAAATTCAACTTTGTTTTTGCTTAATTTGTATTTAGCTTGTATGAAAATCAGACAGCTGAAAACACATAAAACCAGCGAATCGAACTGGAAACCAAGACGTGAATTTCAACTTCGTTGTTGTGTTGAGTTATTTACTAATTCAAGAGTCAAAATTGTTTGTTTGTTGCACCAAACGTCGGTGGACGTCAGTCGCAACTCAGATAAGTCCGAGTTGCCGGTTTCCCGGCGTTCCCCTCTGACGGTGGGCTCTACCTGGTCCGTGAGCGGCAGCGTGCAGTTGATGTCCAGCCGGTCGTCTCCCTCCAGCTTCAGCAGAGAGTTTCCCAGCAGCTTCTGAAAGAGCAGAAAGCACCGGAAGGGAA
>JASSRZ010000011.1:1106544-1120304 GCA_032164315.1 Malacoctenus gilli
CCCCCCCCCCCCCCCCCCCCCCCCCCCCCCCCCCCCCCCCCCCCCCCCCCCCCCCCCCCCCCCCCCCCCCGAGGCGGAGGCGCCGGGAGCCCAACTCACGGTGTCGGCGAGGCTCTCGGCTTTCAGCTTCTGGTCTTTGAGCGCCTGCTGCAGCGCCAGGATCTCCGCCTTGTGCTCCTTGACCGCCTGCTCCACGGCCTGACGGGACTCCGAGCTGCGCTGCTCCGAACGAAGCCTGGAGCGGGAAAACCGGAGTGAATGCGACGTGTTTTGAGCTTTCATGATGGTACCAAAGGTGTCAATAAAACACAAATAACAGTGTTACAGTAAAATGTAACATTAGAACTACAATTTATGGTTAAAGGACCAATTTATCGAAAGTAAACACTCAATTCTGACGTTGGTGAAGCTTTTTTGCTTGAAAATGCTTATTTGTGTGTGTGTGTGCGCAAAAAAATGAACATAAGCAAACATTTCAGAGTTTCTTTATATAGGACAATTGTTCATGCATGTGTGCACGCATGGCAATTGCCGCTTTTCTGCTTTAAAACACTTATTTGTTGGTGGTTTTCCATCTGTCTCAGTCAAACCTGACTCCTTTCCCCACCTAGTGTCCATTTAGCGGTACTGCACGTGAACACAAAGAGGCTTCGCGCAGCAGGACCGTTGAAGTCTCTCAAGACATTCGATGATCGAGCGGAGGTCATTCGACAGTCTTGGGAAAAGTCACGTCGGCCCAATCTCCGTGGCCCGGCCCCGCCCACGTCAGCTCGGAAAATAATTCCGCATATTTCCCAGAATACCTTTGGACGAACCCACGAGAAAAAAAAACGGCCTGATGCCGTTGCATTGGGTGTGTGTAGGCGCAGCGAGGCAGATCCAACAGTGGTAGCAACAGAAATATTCCGAGCAAAAAAGACTTTTTGCCTCCTTCGGAGAAAAAAAGAGCAAAAGAAACTCATAAATCTTTCCTAAAATACGAGCAGTGGCAACCAACCATCGCTGGTTTACTGCACTGCGGATAAACAAGCTGTTTTCAAGGACCAGTTTATTTTTATGTGCGCGTTTTATTCTCGATGAGAGAAATCAGCGCCGCAACTTCATCTTTACGCCAATGAGGAGGTTGTTTGTGGAGGGGTTCTGGTAACCGTACAGAAAAAGGACCGGAAGCAAGTCGGCGGCGCTCACCGGTTCTGCTTCTCGGTGTCCAGCAGTCTCTGGATCTCCCGGGTCCTCCTCTCGGCCAGGTTCTTCTCCTCCTCCAGCGTGGACCTCCAGGCGTCCCACTGCCGCTCCTTCTCCAGCAGCTCGTCGTTCAGGTTCTCCAGCTCCATCACCTGCTCCTCCAGCATGGTGCAGGTGGTCTTCAGGGTCTCCAGGTTCTGCGGCGGCGTCGGCGGCGGAGGAGGAGGAGGAGCCAAACCTCGTGACGAGGACCCGCCAAGACCTCCACTTTGAATGTTTGGTTTGTTGACGGACGCTCAAACACCCAAACTGAAGCAGGGCGAGGTGACGCCGCCACCACGCCGAGAGGATCCAGCCAGGAGCACTTTGCCCAGAATAGACTGAAGACGCGGGGTCTCATAAGGACCACTTGACGGCGGTTTGGACTCATGTCACAACAACTCCCGCCGGCGACAAAAGGTGGCGGCGGCGGCCGCCGGCGAGCCCGCGCAGGTGTTTACGTGTTTGGACGCGTAACGTTTGGCTTGTTTTTGGGCGAACAAAGCGTTGCGCTTCATCTGGCAACGGCGGCGCTTGAAACAAACGCGGCGGCGGCGGCGGCGACGGCAGACAAATATAGCCTCCGCCGGCGCTGCAGCAACAGCGAGGCCCCTCTGAAGTCCGACGCTTCCACAGCTGACACGACCTGGGAGTGATGGGGATGACACATCCCTGCCTCCCACACACCACCCCGTCCCTCGTCTATGACTTCCATCGCTGGTTACGCAACCGGCAGGACTGAGAGCGCTACTGGACACCCACACACATATCCTCCCACAGGGCCAGTGCGCACATCACAGCCTCCTCTCTCTCTCTCTCTCTTGCTCGCTCGCTCTCTCTCTCTCTCGCTCACTGCATCCACAATACAACACATAACAAGACTGAAATAATCCCAGGGTCTCTGCTGCCTGATTTACACTTAACACTGTCAGAGCTGGGAGAGATGTCTAGGTCACCTGTCGCAAGTGCTGTGGAGCTAGCACATAATGTGAGTAAGTGAAAACCTGATGTCTGCCTGCGAGTGGGCGGTGGGCAGCGTCGTCAAGGAGCCCGAACCGCCGACAGAAACACGGAAACGGGCCCGTTTTCTCGCGCCTCTCAAACGCTTTGAGACCGAAGATGTTGGAGAAGAAGTTGGACGTCGGAATACGATGTTTTCCACGTGTCGAGTCTGAGCTAAATATCGCACCCTTCTGAAGCATTTCTTCCCTTGACGTTTGTCTTGTTTTTACAAGTATGCATTTATTGAGGTGAATTTTAAGAACTTTAAGTCAAGTTTTACATAATCTGTTTTATGGAGTCGATACAAGCGACTTCTCAAGACTTTTTCAGACAATAAACAACGTTTCAGGGATGTTTGACTCGGTCCAGGCTACAGTCTGACTACAGTCGCCGCTATCGGGGCGAACGATCAATACGATCAATTGCTGCTGGTCTCTGATGACACAGATCACTCCGCCTGACCAGCGGTTTAAGAGCCGGTGAGTGCAAGAGGAGGATTTGAAGGTTGTTGCGAAGTTTTGCTTTATTTTGCCCTAATCGGCGGTGACAAAGCCGCGTTTCGGAGTCTGTTGTTTGTTTGTCGACTCGCTGACAGACCGGCGACGCCTCCAGGTGCCGCGGTTGCCGAACGTTTCCGCGTTATCTCGTCACGCCGGCGTTCCGACTGTCACTGAGGCCACCTCGGCTTCCTGCCTCCGCGTTTTGTCTCCCGTCTGATTCTCATTTCGCAGAAACGCCGTCGCTTCAGCCCGTGTTGTTCGTGACCATATCCTCGCCGTACTCGCGGCGCTTTTGTGCTCCACTCGACGAGTTTTTGTCAGCCTGACCTTTGCCTGTGTGCGTTTTTTTCCTTTTTTTTCCGCCTGTCAGCTCTTTGTCTGACTGCCAGCCAGTTCCAGACGCCATCCGAGCAAAGAAAAGAGCCCCGTGGTTGTTACCTGTTTCCAGAAACGGCTCTCGCATGCAGTACCGACGCATCGGATGAGTGGTAATACAAGGCAACTGTCAGAGGTCCAAATATGAACAATAGAAGATGAATTTTGATCAGAACGTTCAGTTTCCGTCAGATTAAAGTGGGAATAAGAGACTATCGAGCATCTGAACCAGTTTCAGTGAATTTCCTTCGGGCATTTTGGACAATTTGTCCACGTGTGGACATAGTGTGACCGTGACCTTTGACATCTGACACCCAAGACCTAAATCGGTCCCGTTCACGTCACTCTTGACTCTCCTAAATAATCTCCTTCGATATTTCGTATTTGGGCGATTCGAATCCTGACCTTTGACCTCGGAGACCCCAGTTCCCTCCGATTCTGAGCCCCCCGAAACTGAAGTCCTCCGCGAGGGTCCGGTACCTGTTTCTGGTTGTTCATGTGCATCTCGCGGTCGGCCACCTCCCGCCGCAGCCGGTCCACGTCCTGGCTGAGCTGCAGCCGGTCCTCCCGCTCGTCGGAGGCCTCGTCCAGCTGCTTGGACAGGTAGAAGTTCTGGCGGTTCAGCTCGGCGTTGTCCTGGGTCAGCGTGGTCAGCTGCTCCTCCAGGTCCGTGATCACCTGCGGGGGAGGAGCAACACTCGGCTTACGGAAACATGGCCGGAAGACGTCCCGTCCACGGAGGACGCCCGTCCCAGGCCAGCTCCCCCCAGCACGTCCGGAGTCTTCCGTGGTGGGACCGTCCCTGAACGCCTCCTCAGGGAGGTGCGCCAGGAGGCATCACCATGACTGGTATTACCTGGAGGAGCAGCGGCTCTACTCAGAGCTCCTCCCATATCATTACAGTGGAGGAACTTTTTTAGGTCGCTGTTACTTCCAGTTGAGATCAGAATTCTTGACAGAGGGTGAGAGACCGCTCCTCCTCCTCCTCTCCCTCCTCTCCCTCCTCCTCCTCCTCCTCTCCCTCCTCTCCCTCCTCCTCCACCTCCTCTCCCTCCTCTCCCTCCTCCTCCTCCTCCTCCTCCTCCACCTCCTCTCCCTCCTCCTCTCCCTCCTCCTCCACCTCCTCTCCCTCCTCTCCCTCCTCCTCTCCCTCCTCCTCCCCCTCCTCCTCCTCCTCTTCCTCCTCGATGCATCAATCACTTCACTGCTACAGCTGCGCCAGCGTGTCGCACAGTCAACGACTTCCACAGCCTGAGCGAGAGTTGAATGTGTCGAAAGCCGTTTTTGCACTAATTTCCTGATTGACAAAAGGCGAAAGAGCCTCCGTGACGCTGCGCATACGTTCCTCGCGTTAGGTCGCCCCCGCGCTGAAAGTTGCCACAACACCCCACACAGTCTAAACTCTGCAGCTGCATTATTACATGATGCAGATATCTGGGTTAGTGACATAATGCTGCAATCATCGGCGGCGATATCCAGGCTACTCGCTCCGGCGCTCGCCCGCCTGCTCTCTTAATCAGCCGTGACGACGGCGCACGCGGCGGGGGAACGCGGGTTTCGGCGATGATCAGGCGGCCTCTCAAAAGCCCCTTCGGCTCCCCTCTTATGGGGAACATATGCGCCACACGGACCGTGGAGGTGGCGGCGTGGCGAGGGAGGGGGCGGGGGCAAAGCTTTTAAGCACATAAATTAGCTGTCTGCTCTGCACTGAGTCAGGGCTTGGGCTCCACCGAGGCTGGCGGGCCGAGAAGTCGACGGCGCGACGGATGCTGCGGCGGTTTGGCCACACTTCGCGGCGGCGACGCTCCTCATCCGAGGCGTCCCGAGCTTTTCATCCCCCGACGCCGCGAAGGCTGCCGGTGTCGCGCGATTAACATGAACACAAGACTTGACGCGGCCAAAGAGATCGGAGCAATTTCTCTCTCAATGAACGTCGTCGCGGCAGAAGTGACGAGCGAATCCTCCCGATTTCATCTTGCTCAAATGTCACCGGAAGAACGACGGGCTCCCGAGCGCCCTCATCATTACCCTGTCAAAATACCATGAATATTTCAGGACTTCTTCCAAACTTTGAATTATGTAGACGACTGACGAATGTGCGGCGGGTTTATTCTGAGCCGCGACGGATGAAACATTCATTCACAAAACAGGCTGAAAAAGTTGGGTCTGCTTTAGAAGACTTAGAGGCGACGATGAACGGACGAATCACAGCGGGTTAAATCCCTCCACGAGGATCTACTTTTTAATTGGCTTCGCTGGAATTAAGTCATGTTCCTTCAGCATTTGTTGTTTATCGCTGTTAAAACAGACGTTTATTGAACTGTTTTGTATTTTACTAGTTGTTTAGACACATTTTTCATCCTATTTCCTTCTATTTTTGTGAATTCGCTATATAAACATAAACGTTTATTGTTGTTGAATGTTTGTCTTGGAGTTTCTGCCTCGCTTGAATAAATATCAGTGTGTTTGGTCGTCGAAGGCCGACTGCATCAGGTCGACGCCCCTGGAGATGCGTTAAGTGAGCTTTAGATGCGATTTGTTGGATCAAACTGGGAAAAAAACGTTCCCACTGTGAATATTTAACACGAACGCGCTCAAGCCGACAACCTCACGACACGCCGAGGAGCCGCAAAAGTCCGACCTCCCTCCCTCCCGCTTTTTCCTGGGTTTCTTCTCGCCACGGAGAGTTCGAGAGACGCGGCGGAAAATAGAGTGGCATTTCAGGCTCTGCTGGTTGCAGGATTTGGCTGGGTGAGTCTGAACACCGGCCAGCGCAATCTATGGACCTGGCTTTGCGAACAGTTTGTGAGTGGGAGGATCTGGAAAAGTAGGGCAATCGGATAAACGAAGACCACGACGGCGCGGGTATTTATTCGCGCGAAAGAAATCTGAAGCCTTAAATGTGACAACATCACTTCTCAGGGTTAGTGGGACAGCGGAGCGCCGCCGTCCCACGTGTCCCACAGCCAAATAAACATCTCTGCTGGACAAAAAAAACCAAAACAACAGCAGTAGAACAAGTTTGGAACTCTTTGGCGTATCGGCGCGCTGAACCGCAGCGTTTCCAGGTAACGCCGAGAACACGGCGGGCGGAAAACAGCAAACAAAAAGGCCGAAACGTCTCCGGGAAGAGAAGCAGCCAAACCGCGACGAGCGCTGGAGGGACGCCATCATCTTCCCCCTGATCTGCTCCAGCTTTCGGTGGAGACCGAACGAGAACTCGCCTCCTTCTATTGTACAAACACAGAATCAGCGGCACAATATTTTGAGGCTCGCTTCCCGTTAAACGCGGCTTTGTTACGTTTCCCGACCCGACGTGACCAGAGCTCAGCCGAACTCGTCAGGTTTTGTCCTCTAACGGGCACCAAAGTGTCACAAAGGATCGGTTCAGAGCTGCCGTTTGTGGAGCGTTCACAAGAAAATCTCTTGCACGCGCAACGGTTCAGGAACTCACACTGAACAGCTTTTTAGGAGGCCTCACGGCTCATATTTGTTCCCGACTCTACTCAGGAGCATTTGTTTGTATTTCTTCTATCGTTTATTGGCCACTAATAGCGAGTAGCATCGGTAATCGACTTTGTGTCTCTCCCTTTCTGAACACAATCGCGGCTGTAAATCGTAAACAGACAAGTTGGGAAGCGGAGGAGCGAGCGGCTGTGGATAAACGTCTTTAAACGAGCTCCTCGTGGCGATGTGTGCCGAGTTAAACGAGCTGTCTCTTCCTGGGAAGAGCGACGGCGGCGGCGGCGGCGGCGGAGGCGGAAGGAGGAAGGAGAAGAACGAGCGGCTTACCGCACAGCTGTCTCTCAAGACATCAAACTTGCGTTGAATCTCGTCACGGTGTGCCTGCGAGGGGTGAAACAGAGGGACGCGTTTAACGGCGTGAACGGCGTCGGGCGCGTCCCCCCGCCCCCCCCCGCCCGCACGCCCCCGGCTCTCACTCTCAGCACGGTGATCTCCTCCTCGGCCTCGGCGGTGGTCTCCTCCAGCTCGGTCTTGGCCTGCTGCAGCTGGCTCTCCAGGGCGTGGCGGGCGGCCTGCAGGTTGCTGATCTGCGACTCGCGCTCCTGCAGCGACAGCGTCAGCTCCGTCACCTGCCGCTTTATCTCCAGCTTCTGCTCCTCGTGCTCCAGCCCGATCTGAAGGAGGCGGGACGGGGGGGGGGGGGAGACATCACCCGGGGCGTCGCCATAGATACAGATTAACGCGACTCCGTCGTCGACAGCGCTCGATGCGCCTCCTTCGGTCAGCGAATCGGAAACAGAGTCGCTCCTGACTGCTGAAAAGTTGACTCTGCTAATGCTCGTGCTGGGATGCAGGGCAGAGACAGCAGCTCTGCAGCTTACCATCACTGACACCTGATGTTTCTGGTGAGCGTTTGCTGTTTTGAAGTGCAGTTTCTGCCGCTCTTGAGCGGCGTGCAGCGAAGCTGTGCCGCTCACCTCCCTGAGCCTGGTTTCCAGCTCCAGCACTCGGCTCTTGTTGCTCTGCTCCTGCTGACTCATCTTCTCCAGGTGCTCCTCCAGTTTGGCGTTCTGGGCCTCCAGCTTGCCGGCCTGCGAGTCCAGGTAGAACTTCTGCTGGCGCAGCTCGGAGATCATCTCCTCCTGGGCTTTCCTGCGGAGGCCAAACGTCAGCGCGACCACAGACTCTCACGCTTTTTGTTGACAGGATGCCGCTTTGTCCACCTGCTTCTCCCGGGACCTTCGGTGGACGCACTCACATGTTTTTCTGGGTGTAGATGCTGCTGTTGGCGGCCAGCTTGTTGGCCTCCGACAGCTCGGCGATTCTCTGCTCCAGGCTGTTCATCTTTGAGTCCATGGCGTTTATGGTCTGGACGAGGAGTCGGAAACCAGTTGGTGCCGAGCACAACAATAACATCCCAAACACAGGAACGATGTCAATGCGACAAGAAGCCCGGAATAGTTTGCTTTCCGCGCTGGTCGGTGCTCACCGCCTTCTGCTCGCTGATGATGCTGCACTTCTCGCGCACCTCCTCCTCATATTTGCTCTGACTGGACTCCAGCATCTCCTTGTCGGCCATGTCCGCCTTCATCTGGGCCTCCAGCACCTGCGCCGTGCCAGGCAGCCCACAGAAGCACAAGCGGGATGTCAGTCAGCGGGACGCCGAGCGCCGCGAGGAGGACTTCGCGTGGAGGGAGCCGGCGCAGCGCCGGGCGCTTCCTCGGGGGAAAACCTGGCCGAAACAAACCTTTATCTTGTCTTCGTAGAGCTTCTCCTTCTGCTTCAGGTGGGTCTCGAAACGCTGAGCCGTGGACTGAGTCTCCCGCAGGTTTTCCTCCAGTTCCTTTCAAAATAAAACCACAGGTTGTGAGCATCTCGTCCTCGGAGTCACTGAACGAGCGGTCTTTGCTTTGTTGACAGTTTTGATTCAGCTGCGAAGCCGCAAACTCGGACAACTTTCCTTCGCTGCAACTAAACTTTGTGCCGAGCTGCAGGAAGCCGTTGGCTCGGCTCCTTCGCGCGCCCACACAGATGTTTTTCCCACCGGCGGATTCGGCGACGGGCTCGACGCTGCCGGTTTGTTCGAGGAGGCGACGGAGCGATGCGACCGAACCGCGTCGAGAGCGCCGCGTCGATCGGTCGGTTTGACGCCCACGCTCGTGAAGCAGCCTAATTGGAAGCGGCTGCGTGGTCGTGTCACGGCTCCCGGTAAAGGAGGCCGCGTTACGTAAAGGCGCTCCGTCTCCGAGCCGGGTGGAAACGCGGCACCGGTTCGCATCCATCTATAAATGATGAGCTGGGGCTTGTTTTGAGAATCATTATGTAAAATAGCACTTCCTCTGCAGTGCCGACAATGAGCTATGTTTATCTCACACCTCCTCTGATTATTTTAGCTCCACTCGAGAGATGAAGGGCGGGTTACCAGGATCTTATCCGCCATCTGCTGAATCTGCTGGGCTTTGCTCTGGATCTCGTCCTTCAGTTTGGTCTCGCGGCGCTCCACCATCTCCAGCCTCTTCACCTGGTTCTCCAGAGTCTTCCTGCCGTCCTGCGGGGATCAAGCCCACGGCGTCAGCGGCTCCGCGTTCGGCTACCTTTCGTGCCCTTTCCGGAATCTGAAAACTGTCCCTCGGCTCAGCCTGCTGGCAGCGATCGGGTTCGCTCCGGCCATTGGTGCAGAAAAGCACCAAACTGGCGCGTTTACTGCAAGAATAGATCAACCAAAGCCTTCCTTCTCTAATTAGCACCAACGAGCAGGTGAGAAATCGAAAGGTTTGGTTAGAAAATGCAGTTTGGAGAGCGAAAACAACACCTTTAATTAAAACCATCAGTCTGAAGGGGGTAATTGTTAGTTAAACGACCGTGCGTGTGTCTGCGTGTGTGGCTTTCGTATTGCTGCTGCAACTTTTGCAGTTGCTTCTGTATTCGCATGAACATTTTTGTTGTGTCTCAGATATTTGTGTGGTAACTTTTGCAGTCATACTGCAACACGTACTGCGTCTACGTCGTGTCGCTTTCACACCGTTACTTTTGTATTTCTGTCGCGGCTTCTGCACAACACACGACATGAGTGTGTGAAGGCAAAACATAAACACTCTGTGTTTGTGTTGCAGCTTCAAGAAGCTGCGGCACCAAAGCAAAAAAGCAGGAAAAGTTGCAAAATTGTTGATTTCTTTAACTAAACAAAAAAAGGAAAAAACAAAGAAAAGTTGATTGAACAGAAACGTAATTTGAATCCTAAAATAAGAGGTTTTTTTGACTTCCTAACTCTCTGCTGCAAGAATACCAATCAGCTTCATGTTCCAGCAACAAACAGATCATTTAATTGTCCCACCGCGAGGCTGTTTCGCAGCATTATTCGGCGGTTCTGAGGAGCTCATCTGCATTCCTGTGAGGTGCCGCGAAAGGTCCGCGGCGCCGCCGCGTAACTCCGACCCCGTTTGTCTCTTCCTCCTCTGAGGTGCTCCAATCAAAGCTGAACTCTGCGATTCACCCAATTTTACACGTCTGCCGCCTGATGTGAAGTGCTGCTTCACAAGAACTTGGAAACAAAGTTCGTCCCGGAGCGCCTCGCTGGAACTCCGGGCGCTGCACAGTTTGTGCTTCCATTCAGAAAACACTGAAGGTGATAAAAATTTAAAAAAACGTCAAATATCTGGCTTGTTTTTGTGGTAAACTGAGAGAATTTGGGTTGTTAAACTCGTAAATACTTCAGTTGATGAAGCCGTTTTCTCCAAACACCCAATTTTAATTCATATATTTCAAATCAAAAGTGGTTCTAATATTCGTTTTTCAAATTATTATGTAGGTTCATTGGCATTTTTGAATAAAAATGAAGAATATAAAGGCAGTACTTGAAGTATTTCATAGGATTCGGTTCCCTCCTTTAACTTGTGTGTTTTCACACGTAAAGACCCGCCGAGGAGTCGAAACGACGCCGATTGGTTTGTCGGCTGACGGATCGTTTGCCTCCGTGTTCTCTTGGACCGCTCGTCCCGACGGGGAACTTTGGCTGGGACCCAGCGCTGGCCGGGATCGGCTCCAGCCTCTCGGACTCTTATGATCGGAGTGAAAACGTGTCGTAAATGACGGGATAATGGATTCAAACGACCAATTGAAACACTCGCGCGCACGCGGTCCAACAACCGCCATAAAACGCTGAAAGTCGAGTTTTTATCGTTCATCTGAAGGCGTTTCGTTCGTTCTCTGCGTGGATTTATTCTGAGAGCAGAGCAGACAGAATCAATTAGTGGGATGTCACACGCCTCCTGATTACCTTCATAAAGCCAGTCACAACAACTGCCCCCCCCCCCCCAGACCACCACAGACCACCACAGGCAGTCTGTACGCAGTAAGGATCATGTTTAAAACTGAGGAAGACCCCCAAAAGTTGGAGCGGGTGGGAAGTGGACCAGCGCTGGACCACCGTAGAGGTGGCAACCTTTCAATCCAGTAAACACGAGACGTGCATGGACGCGGTGGCGGTGTGACATGCGAGCACGCCATCGCAGCACAAGTGTTCCTCAGGAGGTGCAAAAACATGTTCGCAGGGGAACATATGGGCCTTTTGCGCTCTGCAGATTCCCAGGCCAGATTTATTTATGCGACACTCTCCACAAAGAAGTCGACGAGAAACGGCGCGGCGAGAGAGAGAGAGAGAGAGAAAGACGGGGGGGCGGGGCTACCCAGGTGTGCGAGCGCGGCCGTACCTCGGTCTCGCGGAGACGCCGGCGCAGGCTGTCGCTGGAGTCCTCCCTGTTCTGCAGCCGCTCCAGGTCGCGCTCCAGCCGCTCCTTGGCCACCCTCATGGTCTGAAGGAGGTCCGAGGCCTCCGAGCTGGCCTTGGTCGCCTCCGGGGGGGGCAAAGACAACAAGTAAACAAGCACGTGTTGGTCCATGAGCGGCTCTGATCACGACATCATTCCAGCTCCTCTGCGACGGATTCGGACGCTTTGCATCTCGGCCGCACGGCCTCGCGTCGTCTTGGCGCGCTGCTTCTGCATATTCGTTCCCAGGAGAAGACTGTTAGAGCCACATTAGCATTACTAATGATGCACAACTGTTTGATTGCTGATAAAATATGCCGTCATTTCAGTTTGTTGTTTTTTTCCCGCTGTAAACGAACTCTGACTGTCGACTGCAGATGGAGAGAGAAAGAAGGAGGTCAGCGGGGCTGAAACGGGGGGTCCATTCGAAACGGCGTTGCGTCGCTCACATTTTGCGAGCGCATTTTCCTCGCATGAATTATTCACTCGTCTTTTCCCAGCAGAATGTTTCTTTCCTACCTTGGCGAGTTTGTCCTGGAGATCCTGGATCTTCGTGTTCTGCTCAGTGTTGGTCTGAAAGGAACAAGCGGAGTCACTTTGGCAGCCAACGATTGTCAACCTTTGTTTGTGTGACTTCCGGATGTCGGCAAACAAACACACACAAACTTAAATCAAGCAGGAAGAACAAAAACACAAAAGTCGAGAAAATATGAAGATATTTGCAGTAAATAAAGAAAAATAGAAGAAAAAGACAAGAATGGCCTTGAAGGAGAAGAAAAAGGAGACTACGAATACATTTAAATTGTATATAATTTGTCGCGTTTTGGTCCCGAATCTTGTCCTGACGTAAAACTTACTTTCTCTAACTTGGTGATCATCTCGTCTGCGTCCGCCTTCCCTTGTTCTTTGGCCTGCGGATCAATCCGAACCCACTGAGGTGAGAATCAATAAACGAGTCGCGATCTCGACGCCCGACGGCCGCGAACCGAGTCCTGACCTTCTGCATCCGATGCTGGTAGTCGGACGCCTTCCTCTTCAGCTCCTCGCTGGCCTGTCGCGACTCTTTGAGCTCGGCCTCGTAGAGGTCGCTGCGGCGCCGGGCGGCCGACAGGTCCTCCTCCAGCTGCCGGATGGAGACGCGCATCTCCTCCAGCTGGGCGTGGTACTCCTGCGGGACGACGGACGGGCGGATCAGGTATTCGATTTTTTATATACATTATCCTTTTTGCCTTTAAAAAGACTTGAATTTCTCACGAATTTCTTGTTTTTCTACGAGATTATTGTTAACGCTCACTTATTAAACATTAAGATCTTTTTTTGTGCATGTGGAGTTGCAGGATTTGATGCAAGTAGCTGCATCACAAACTCTTCCAGCCTTCGTAAATTGCATTCTGTGTTGATGAATTGTTCGCAGAAACATCCGACTTACATATTTTTAAAGACAAATGTTCTGAACGTAGCTCAGCTTCCAATGTGGTTTGCGTTCGTTGACATGACTTGCAAAGATTCAGACCCTCAGGTGTCGAATTATGACGTTTTTTTTACCCCACTTGAAGCAACGTGGCCCCAAGTGGACAAATATGGAATTGCAGTTATGGGGAAAAACGACGGGTTTCAGGGTCAGATTAAATAGTTTGCGACTTCCTTGAGGTGTAATCAAGCTTTTCAGGGTGGCAGAAAGCGAGGACGCCACTCCGAGCGTTTGGGGGGGAAGTCTGGGACCACTGCGGGGTCCGTTCAAGTGCGACTCTGTGTCCGTGAGGGCGCGTCTGCGACAACTTGGCCTCACTGGAACGAGAGCGTGATCAGAGGCCTTTCTCGGGGCCAGTCTGGGGGGGCGGGAGGAGGCTGAACCGACTGACGTGCCGCGACGGACCTCAAACGCTCCGTCTGAACGTGGGACTGCCTGCTAGAATTTTAAAAGCACTCCATTCCAGTTACATAATTGTATTTTTGAAGCGGCCATCAGCATGCCGTCCCACCAGCGCGGCAATTACTGCGAGAGCTCCGGAGGAAAAGAGGCGGCTTCGGTGCTGTTTGACTTGAACTCCGGGAAAATGTTCCGATTAGACATGAACGCATTACTCACAACAGCCGCGCGTTAACAAACCCAGCGGAATGAAAGGCCGCTCGCGCCGGAGGTAAATAAAGGAAAGTAAGAGTGTAAAAGGTGACGGAGGAAGATGGAAACAAGTAGGTGGTGAGAAACTGTGTAGTTCATCAGCAGCAGTCGCTTGCACATGTCTGTTAAATAGTAATTAGTCACAGACTAACAGATCTAATTTCAGCCACCTCGTCTGCTTACGGGGCGACATCGGCGCGCCTGTCAGACTAATAAAACGCAGCATCCTCCCGCGTCCGCCGAGACGCGGATTACAGCGAGCGAAACGGACAGCCGCAGACATGGAGGAGGAGGGGGCGGGGGGGG
>JASSRZ010000011.1:1122900-1133060 GCA_032164315.1 Malacoctenus gilli
TTTTTGCTTTATTACCGCCCCCCCCCCCCCCCCCCCGTGACTCCTGAGGTCCGACCGGCTGCGGCTGCTCGTCTCCACGGCGGCGTGTTGGTCCAACACGGCGTGAGATGTGCGTGAAAACCATCAACACTGCGGTCATGTGACGCGCAGCGTGGGAGACAGATGCTTTTCAAGATGCAACGCTGGATTTAGTCGGTGTGAAATCCCCGCTGAGAGGATCCGACGAGAACAAAGAGCCGCGCGTTAGTCACAAACCGCAAACTGCCCTCATAAACCAGCAGACGCGTCCCCCCCGTTTTGTTTTCGTCCTGATTTATCCATAAAAGCTTTTTCGTTTCCACGAGGAGAAAATTAAAGCGCGGCTCGTTATCTTCCTTTTTCTTCCACGTTTACCGAGTTTACCGCAGCTTTCGGCCTGACGGGTGTTTTATGTCCGTGTTCAACATTTGAAGACGTCCGGCCGGCGCACAAAATCTCGGGATTCGGTTTTCGCTTCTTCACGAGGCCGGACACCAAATTCCGTCGCGTCCGGCTCGGCTCCACGCAGACTCGAGCTGGAGTGACCGACCGACGGCAAAGCTGGAATCTGTTCGGATTTGTCGGATCGCCAAACAACGACTTCTGCAGGCCGTTTCCTCCAGCTGCAAACTCCACAACCTCCTAAAAACAGACGCTGCGATACTCAAGAGTTCACGCGATGAATTAAACACGACTGTTGGCATGACAACGCAGACGTGGTTTAACCAAAGCCCATTTTTAACCACATTTCCGTCACAAAATTCGAACATGACTTCTCTTTTTCTTGACTCGACTCGACACGAGTTTGGTCAGCCCGACTTTGCTTGTGAAGAACGATAGTATCGCCTGCAGAAACAGGGTAGAGTAGAGCCAAGTACAAAAGAACGATAAAGCACCTTTTGTGTTCAGGAAGCTGAACATTTCCATGAATCTTCTCTCACTTGTGTGGAAAATTGGTCCAAATAAATACAATTTATGGAAAAGAAAATGTTTGATTAGAAGATGATTCGAAGGTTTGTGTCGAGTTGCTTTCATTTTCGTCGGAAGGGTTCGATTCGGATCAAAAGCTCCGTTTTTTCCAGCGATCCCGCTGCAGGATGCTGCAGACGACTCGCAAATAGCCGCCATTCAGAAGTGAACTTCGAAGACGTGAGCATCGTTTGCTGGCAGGATCTTAAAGGAGGGGGGGGCTCAATTCGCACATTATGTGTCCTGCAGAGACGTGCAGCTGTGTCAGAGCAGCAGCTCAGCTCTCCTCACAGGAAACGCTTCCACTCTTGCCATCGCATCGTGTAAATGTACACGCTGAACTGCAGTATGTATAACGTGTACTCCGCGCACAAACGCCTCCGAAATCGTCGAGTCGAGGACGGCAACGAGACATTTTGCGGCGGCGTGTTTGCGATGGTCAAAAGAACTCGGTTTCCCCGGCGTGCGCTCCGGCCCGAGCACCTCATCACGACAGCCTGCCCACTGCATCGGCGCTCTCCTCACTCGTAGGTATGGCTCCCGTCGCCGTGGCAACCGTTGCACAATGTATTCCGCGCTTGGTAACCGGCCCCAGTGTAGGCTGGGAGAGGAACCAGGTTGCTTCTCTGTTACCTTTTAAAGAAAGAGAAAAATTGGCGCATAACGTCGAGGACGAGGAGGGGGTTTGTTTTTTCGGTCGTCGCATCGCGTCGGGCTGACACGCCCGCGGCCGGCGACACACGCGGGCTCTTGGAGACCCCTTCGTACGTGCTGCGTATAGATGTGACCCGGCAGGAACTCTGCAGGACCGATTACGTAAGAAAACTGCTCGAGAAATGACGTGAATGCTTCTTTCTTGCGAACAAATAATCGCTTTTCAGACGAAAAACATTGGCAAACACGGCTGATTCGCTGTATGACAAAGCTGTCAATCAGAGTGAATCTCACAACCGTAACTCTGGAATCACTCTCCAACTTTTACTTGAAGGCTGAACTTCCGGCTACTCGAGGTTGGTGGTTCAATTCCTCGTGTCTGCCTGTGTCTTTGAGCAATAAACTGAGAGGGTCTTCGAAGGAAACCTTCGTCTGTGATGCATAAACGGCTGAAAATGAGTCAGTTTGAAGCAGTTTGGCATCAAACGCTGCGTTCGTAGAGCCCGTTTTCCACCACGGATGCGACGTTTGTTGACAAAGAAACGGAGGCTTTTGTTTGGAGAGGAAAAGCTGGTTGAAGTTTCTGCGCCATAACTTTTCTAATGGTCTTGCATTTTGCTCTGCGAGCGTTGCATCATTGCATTAGTAGCGCCGAAACCTCCACCCGGCATGCTTTGTGTTTGTGCACTTACTTTCACCCCACGCTCACTCTCCCGCTTCCATTTCTGTACATATGCTCGATGTACACCCCCCCCCCCCCGTGTGGGTGCCTAACCTGTAATTAACGTTGGATGAAACATCGGACACGGTCCGCGCTTCTTTGACGAAGGGGAAATGTTTTCTTCCGTCACATCACAGCCAACGGAAAAAAGGATAAAACTTAAAATCCATCTTTGAGTAAAAGTAAATAAATCAACGTCGCTGCTGCTGGAAACAACGGCGTCTTGGTGAATCACAGCAATCTTCCGAGAAACTTCCTGCTCGGCTCTGTCCGCTGATTGGTCGCCTGCGACCTGTCAATCACAGCTGCTTCTGGCTTCGCAACACAACGGTGTGTATCGAATTGCGTGTAATTGCGCCCGGTTTGCGCGTGACGCGAATTTCCCCCGAGCGATACGTGAGGCTTTAAGCGCGGCACGTGTTGCCGCTCCACAAACAAGTGCTGAACAGACATTTTTGACACAATAGCGTCTCTGTGTTGTTTATCCTCCGTGTAGGCGTTAAAAGCAGGGTGACAACCATGATTTACACATGAAGAGAGCGCCGCAGCGTTTCTTTCAGGAGCCCCTGAACGTAGGAGAAGCTGTGTGTGTGTGTGTGTGTGTGTGTTGGGGGGGGGGGCTCAGCATCATGTGTCGGCCTAATTAACACCCTCAACCCACACGCGCTCAGCGAGGATGACTTGACCCGCTCGGATCCGACGGCGGCAGTTTATGAAGATACTCTCGGTCGGCTTCCTTTGAAAGAAGATAATTCCGACTGGATGACTCCGGTTGAGGTGTTACGCTTTTTTTTCTCCTCAAGCTGGAAGCGTCAGCGAGAGGCTCCAACAGTTGCAGTTCCAGTAACGTCTTTCCAGTGAGAAGATTGAACCCAAAAACAACCGCAAGCTTCCCGTTGACACAAGCGTTTGCTTGTGACGCCTGCGTCCAAGTTTTGCGCCGTCAACAGAAAGTGGAGGCAGACGTCCAGCCGCTGACGTCTCAGGGGGACGGACGGAGACGCTGTCCTACCTGCTCCTTGATCTCCTGCAGCTTGTTGCTCTGCTCCCGGATGTCGTGGAGCAGCTGCAGCGCCTTGTCGTCCTCCTGCGTCACCTCCATGCGGGCCTGTTCCAAGCTGCGCTTCAGACTCTGCAAGAGGATCGCGCGACTGTTCAGTCGGCAGAAACGGCGCAGAAACGGCACAGAATGTGGCCTGACGGGGAGACTAATCCCCGGAAAGACCCGCGAGGTCACTTCCATGACGCTTCTGACATTATTTTGAAACTCGACCTCCGACTTAATAAAGATTCACAACGCGTCACGAGAGGATAAAGACACATAAGAACCTTCCGGAGCTTCAATGGGATGCAAATGAAGCTAAACCTTTGAACTTATGAGCCGTCACCTTTAACGGAGAGAGAAGGTGGTGCGGAAGAGACTTTTCTTCATCACTGGGACGCTTTAAACCGAACGATTTGTGTGTTTATCTATTTCGGCGTATTTAAGCGCTGATGCACTTGGGAAACTGCTGCAGTTGAATTTCTTTTTAACGTATGCTGATAAAGAATCCGCATCCTCGTCCAGACGTCGCTGCAGCGAACTCACACTGCATTCCGTGATGTACGTTGCCAGGTCCTGTTCCAGGATGGTCCTCTGAGTCTCCGACGCCTTCAGCTCAATGTCCTTCTGCTGGAGAACCGACTCGAGGTCAGACATCTTTCTCTGGACCAGTGAGATCTCCTGCTCGACCTGAGACAGAGACGGAGCAAAAACGACGAGTCACAACTTCATCCCGGGACGCTTTTCCGTTCCCGCGCCGCTCCGGGAGGCCTCGTCTCTGTTTACTGTCTGCGAGCGGCTCTGTGATGCTGCACTTGTTTGGTGGCTCCTGTCATTGGCAGTGATTGATGCTACAATTAGACCAGCCGTTATAACATTACGGAGCCCGAGTGGGAACCAGAGGAACAGCGGGACTGGCAGTGCAGTCGCAGCAGCACTCGGGGCACACCAGCAACGACGCAAACACACACGAACGCAAGCAAAACAACTCAGCATGAGGCTGCAAGAAGTGAACCAAAGCGTGAACGTCAGAAACGTAAATAGCAAGCTGATAGACGAGTGGAAGAAAAGGGATGTAATCTGATTACATTGTGGGAAATACCAGATTTTATTTGCGACAATTATTCACATTCTTGCGTCTGTAAACAATGAAGTGAATTTGGTCCGTTGAAAGTTACTCTTGAAAGTCACGCAGCCGAACTCACGTGTTGCATTGACCCGACCGTTGCTGCATCGACACTGTCTCCTCGCCACGTTTTCCCTCCAAAGCTGCTTTTTTAAGACAGCACGTTTTGCGTTTTTAGACCAACGCGTCTTCGCAAACAGTCGGAAAGTGACGCGAGGAACGAGTTTACGCACACACCAGCCGAGAGGCAGCGTAAAGCCAAGGCGACAGACAGACGCCGGAAGAGAAACTTCCTCCACGTGAGGCGCGTTACCTGCGACATGTGTCCAGCAATTCTGGGTTTTTATTTGGAAGTGTCGCGGCTGTTTCCGAGGCAGGAACGTCGGTCTGGACGTGGTCGCGGATCTGCGAGAGAGAGAGAGAGAGAGAGAGAGAGATGGTGGACAGAGAAAAGGAAGAGGGACACGGAAATAAGCAGTCTTTCCTGCTAAGCCGCTCTCGAGAACTGAAGGGCTGACTCAATGCTCTTATGTAAAACACTTGCATTTCATAATCACACTGTATAGGTGACTTTTTACAGCATCCACCGAGACGCGGCGCCAGGAAGATGCCGGCTGAGGTCGCGGTAAGCGCGTAAACAAAGGTCACGGAGCCGCAGGTCACCGATCTCCTCGTTGTCGGTCCGTCCAAAGTGTCTCAAACGGCCTCGAAGTGAATCTTGAGGCTGCTTTTGACACCGAGAGGAGCGAGTTGCGCTCGAAACTCGAGAAGCTCGCGCGGCTCCAAGACCTCGTCGATGACGCCTCAGACATTCGCGCCTAATTATACAGTCAAACGACGGCCAGATGACTCGCGAGTAACGTGTGGCGCTCGCAGTCGAGGCATTAACGGAGCGAACGGGCGCAGCGATGCGAACATGCTGCGCTGACCAAATATGCCATCATACTCCAGCTTGGCAGAGGCTATAAATAGCCCGCTCGCGCTCGCACAACAGCCTCTTTTACCACCGCTGGATATATTTGGCAGCTTTTGTGATCAAGTCGCAGGCAGAAGAATGAGCGACACAGGCGGAGTGTCTATTAAAAGCTCGGGCTCACCTCCCACTCCTTCCTACAGTAACATGCTCATCGCAGCCTCAACTAACTGGCTGTTTTAAGCTCGCAGTCCTGCGCTCGCAAGTCTTATATAATGTGGATCTGCTGAATTTCTGGGTATCTCGGGGAGAGGACGCCGTCTGCGACCCGGAGCCTCAAACGCAACACGGAGAGCCGAAGCACGAGGCGCTCGCAGATGTGAAGCCGACGTTCTGAGCTTCTCTTCATTAATAATTTCCACCAAACGTGATGTAATCAACGCGGCTCTGACGATCGTTCGGGGGAGGGCCGAAGGGGTGGGGGGTGTTCGCCACGCCGCGGAGCCGCGCAGCACGCGTCCAGGTTGCGTCGCAGTTCGGCCTCATTGACGCGATATGATGCGGGAGCAGGTGGCTCGTTATGGGCGCTGATGCGTGTCCGTTGCCGTCCGTCCAATTCAGATGAGACGCCGAGTTGAGCGTTTCACACGGGTGAGTTTTTGAACCCACCCAGAGGAGGGCAACAACTGCCAAAAACCAAAAAGTTTGACCCTGAAAGGCATTTGTAGCCTGATAAGCGACGCCAGGTTGCCGTTGGTTACCAGGAGTCAAAGCACCAAAGTACAAGAATCACCGAAAATCGACAAAAGTTTGAGTCCAAAACGGTTTCTGACCGCAAGACTGCCTGATTCCCACCAACATGGCAACCGCTCCATCATCATGTTTGGTAGCCATGGAAACATGATGCATCCACAACATTTGGACGAGAGGGGCAAAAGTGAGTGTGGAAATCAAAGGTTTCCTGGATGTACTGCAAGTTTTGCAACTTGAGGGTGAACGTGAGTAGAGACGGAAAACTGTATGCGAGTATAAGTGAGGTGTGAACGCACCCTGAACTGGACAGAGTCGGACAGGAAGTTGGAAACTTTTGCAGGTGTGAGTCTTTACGAGAAGGTGCTGTGACTGAGAGTTTGGTGCTCCCGGTTCACGTCTCCCACGAATGAATCTCACGCTGACGGCGCGGTGTGATCTCGTGCCGCTCGCTTCTTTTAACAACGCGGAGAACGGAGAAGTTCCCCCCGACAGGCAGCCAGCGGTAACGTCGGCGGCTCCGGGGCGCCGTCTTCGCGCAAAGGCAGCAGATGGGATCCGGATCTGGCCGCCTTCCTCCGAAGATTGGAGCGCGCGCGCGCGAGCGAGCTGACGGCCCATAATGAGCCCAGCTCACAGACTGTGCAGCTGGGCTCCTCCTCTGCAATAATTATGTCCCCGAAAGCAATTACTAATAACCGTACTTTAAAGAGCCGATCGCAACGACGGTCGGACCGCCGAGGTGGACGACGTGCGCCAACCGAAGCGCCGGACGTCTCGGGACTGCTCCGGTTTTTCTTGATGGAGCGTCGGCGTGGCGAAGGCAGGAATCCGCGATCGGGAATATTTGACAGCGACAACTCATCCGGCGACAGCTCATCAACAACAGAGCGGCGGCGTTCGCGGGAGAACGCCGGCGCCCGGCCGAGTCCAGGAGCTCGTTCTCGTGGGTTGAATAATGCGCGCTGGGCTGTGAGTCAGAGTTGTTGAAGAGGAGGAGAGTGGAGAGAGGTCGCATCCCAGTCATGGTGTTGCTCCACATTCAGTCTGGGTGACCAGGGGCCAGCGGCGCCGTGCGGGCCCCGGCTGAATCACAGGTCCATCGCGATGCCGTAGTGGCACTGATCCCCCCCCCAACCCCAACCAAACGACGCCGCCGTCCTACGTCTGTCCGGCGACTCACCTCCGGTTAAGTCTCTCGGACCGCCACGTTTCACGCAGATCGTCATAACAACGGGAAGTTCGCAACGCCGCGAGTGCAGCGGAGCTGCTCGGTGGCTTCCTGCTTCACCTCGGACTCTGTATGCGGCCTCACGAGTCGTAAGTTCACGCGCGTGAGGATTTGAATATACCGTGTGTATCGATGTCCTCCGTGGATGATTCGGCCCAGCAACAAAGTCGAAAGAAGAGACAGAAATGAGTCTGAATTTGACACAATTTTACGAATATCTGGGATTGGCAGTCTGACCGATCACGTGACGCTGACTGAAAAGGAAGTCGATGCTGTTTTCAGCTTTTTTTACCCGATCGAACTCCGGTCGCGGATCGTTTTTGGCCTGCATGTTACGAGATACGTGTGTGTATTCCCATGTACGGCTCAACCAGGATCAACCCGGGGGTCTTCGAGGTGTGAGGCGAGAGAACAACCCACTGCGTCCCCTCCTATCTGACCTTCCTGACCTCCCCCTGCCATTGCTGCCCCCCCCCCCCCCCTTAAAATCCGGGAACCGGCTGCGCGACTTCCTGATCGTCGTCATGACGTTCCACTTCCCAGCGAGCGACTCCGTTGCCGCGCCTTTTCCGCGGTTGAATGACGATGGCAATCCACTCGAAAGTGCTGAGCGTGTGCCCCCCCCCCCAAAAAAGGAGGAGGAGGCACTTGAGAAATCCAGCCCATCATTATATCACAGATCCAAACGCCAGAGAGGATCAGTGTGGGCTTGTGAAGGAGCCTTTTGGGAAAATGACACTTGAGTATCTGGAGCAGCACAGCGCTCTCTTTGCTCGCTCTCACACCCTCCGTCGCACCGGCGCTGACGTCGCTGTTCAGCGGAGCGTCGGCTGTTTTGGGGACTTTTTCCCCTCTTCATCAGTTCGCTTCTGCCTCCACGGCGACGCGAGCGCAGGTGGAACACCTGCAGACGCGCGGCCGAACGGCGCCGGAACGCCGACGGAAGTAAAACGCACTCAGACACACTTCTGACTTCAGCAGCGGGATCTGTGAAAAGTTACAGTTCATCCTTTGGTGGAAAAGAGCTCAACGTGTCCAAAGCCTCTTCCTCCAAAACCTGGTATTACTGTGATGTCACAAATTATACAACGCAAAAGAAGAAAATTGAGATTTGTACGATATCAGCTGTGAAATCGATCGGTTTTAGGTGATGCTTCTTCATGGCAAGAGGAGGGAGAAGTGACTCGCTGAAGAACTCAGTTTTTCTGTGGGAAAACAAGAAGCAACAAACTACGTTGTGTTCGTAGTTCCGTCTTTAGACGACGGAGGAAAGTCCAGATTTACCAGCCTGTTTTTTACCAGCCGTGTTTCTCAACTCAAGACTCGAATGGCAACAGTTCCTGGATACTTTTTAGTACCTCCTCCGTCGGGGTGTGAAACAGAGAGAATACAGGCCTCTGATTGGCCACGGGAGCGACTCGTCCACCAACAATCAACCCAGCAACACCAACCGGACGTCTCCACGTCAACAAAGTGAAACGGCTTCATGTGAACCGACGCTGAGCCTCAAGTCAAGAGAGACACTCACGGACCACGACCAAAACCGAGCAGAGTCGGGTCGGGTAAACATCAACGCAACATCACGACTTCTGTTTGCATTTTTGGGGAGCGTTAGGAATCCAATATTTCATATCGAACCAGCAAAACAAACACGAAATAAGCTCACAGGTCGCAAGAACGAGCGTCTTCTCCTTAAGTACAGAATTTCCTTTGCGGTTCCCTTCTGGAAGGCAGAAGTCGTCGTCCGAAACACTTTGTCTTGGTGGACGGCAACTCGTGATGCGGCTGAGTCTGAGCCACAGAGCAGCCTCCTTCACCTCCTGGCAGAAGCCTGCTGTTACCATAGAGATACTTGCCTCCAACTGCAGCCTCCGTCCTCTTTCACTTTTTCCCTCCCGACTCGGTCATGACAGACCTCGTCCTGCGTGGCCGCCGCCGCTGCCGCCGCCGACCCGTCGACGTTTTCGCAATCGACGCGAAGTGATCAGACTCCACTTTTCTTTGAAAACTTCTCGAAAGGAAAGGAGCGAGGGCAAGTCGAGAGGAAGCAGCGATCGGGCGGAAACGCAAAGAGCGGAGACTTTGGAACATCACCCCCGGGGGGGCGATTGCCATCTGTAGGAGCGTACGCCACAGTAAGCAGTGCGACGGGGAGAGATGGGCGAGCAGAGACACAGCGATTCAGTGTCGTGACCGAGAACGGCGCTCGACCCTGACGGATGCGATACAGCTGCTGCAGGAGCTGCGCCGCCGCCGCCGCCGCCAGCGTCATCCCGTCACTCGGTAGATCCCCAGCTGGAGCGTCGGTCCGTCACTCAGTCAAGTTGGAAACACGCAGGAAAAACATGCGCAAACCGGGGCTTCATCAACGCCCCCCCTACCACCACCACCCCCAACCCTGTCAATATACCCCCCCCCCCTCCCACAGCCCTCCTCGTTCTCTCATCTTTGACAGAAGCAGCGAGTAAAACGGCGAGGCACTTACTGAGAGACGGCTCCGGCTGACACGGGTTTTGCGACCAAGAGCTCCTCAGACGCGGCACCTCCTCGTCCGGCAAGCCCGCACATGTGGGGTCTCCCCGGGAAGCCACCAGCCAGAACGGGAGCTTTGCTGGTTCATCAAATTCGGGGATGTCATCCTCACAGGAGGGGGGGGGGAAACAGGGTCAAGGGAACAGTCAGGCCGAGAGGAAGATGCAGGGAAATCAGAGTTCACACTTTGATACTGGAATAAAG
>JASSRZ010000011.1:1134775-1146134 GCA_032164315.1 Malacoctenus gilli
GAGAGGAGGGGCGGGGGGGCGGGAGGGAGCGGAGCCGCGGAGGGGAGCACCGAGGGGGAGAGAGAGCGAGATGCGCTGTGGCAGGGCAGCGGGAGCTGTGAGGCGGCGAGAGCAGCCGGAGATTACTGCTCGCACAGAGGAGGGAGAGAGCGAGGGAGGGAGAGCGAGAGAGAGAGAGAGAGAGAGAGAGAGCGAGAGAGAGGAGGAGGACCACATAGGAATCGCATCGGAGGGGAATGCAGCAGCAGCGATCGCTCTCTCTCTCTCTCGCTCTTTCGCTCTCTCTCATATACGCTGTTCGTATTTTGGCAATTTGCAAGTTCATACAAAATGTGTCTCTCGTTAGTTTCTTGACACATTGACCCAAACTAAACTGCCTGCAAGCTACGCAGCAGCAGCAGCAGCATTAATAGTAGCAACAGTAGCAGCAGCAGACTAATAAGTGTTGAGATCTGCTTTTACAGTAAAACTGTTTCAACTGGAAGTAAACAAAGACGTTTTTTTTTCATCAGTGGCCGAGCGACACCAAAAAAGGACGGTCCGCCCTTATTTTTAAAAGCAGAGTGGTTTTTGTTTTGGTCTTTTAAAAGAATCAATCATTCGAATTTTCTACTTGAGTCCAAAATGGTGAAACCACTCAGCAAGCTTTTCCACTTCAGAAACCAGCTAATTGTTTCCTCCAATAACTCGCTTTTAATCTCCTAACCCTCCAAAAAGTGGCGAGAAAACATCAGTCGGTGTTTCCAAACTCCTACAACGCAGCTTACGCGGAAACAGTTTGTTGGTAAAAAGACCGGAAACACAAATTAATGCTCACTTCCATGTGTTGTGAAGAGGAAAGGAAAGCAAAGAATAGAGTTTTTAATTCACCTGCGACAGTAGAGCATCTTCCCCCCAGCGATCACTGTACTGTGTCTGGAACTGGACATGACGCCTCACAGCAACCTGGCCATCAGAAGATATACACACATCGCCAGAGACAAATCACAGAAGTCAAAGATTACTTTCACAAACTACTAACTGTACTGTAGTAATACTTTATACTTCACGCACTGATAGGAATGAACTGTACTCCCGTGAATCTGACAGAAAAACCTTAATTTATGACACTGACTCATCTGTACCAGAGAGTACACAGATGACTGTGTATACTCGGGTATTACTGCACCACAGTGAGGTGACAAACAGTACACGGCGTGTCACAACCTAACAAGGTCCCCAGAGTCTGACACACCAGCTCTGACTTATCGCTACTTTGGCTTTTCTGTTTTTTTTCTTGCCTTTATGCAAATGGGAGCCAAGTGCCACGTCACTGTGACACACACACACACACACACACACACACACACACACGCCACAGCAGATGGCTGAAGCTAACCTGGCACATGGCACTTCATCAGCGCAGCAGAAGGGACAAAATGCTTCGAAGGTGAAAACACGGCGGCGGCACTGTACAATCAATGAGTGTTACAGTAATCACAGGCAACACTCACTCACTCACTCACTCACTCACTCACTCACTCACTCAGTTTGTCAGCTGCTTTTACTTTGAAAGAAACCCCTCTGAGGCCAGGTGTGAGCGGCTCACCTGCCGCAAGGAAAGGGCGCAAAATTTCCCACTTTTTCGTCTTTAAGGCTCAGAGTAAGTGAGGACGATCTGGGAGGTGTTTTTTTTCCTCTTCCCTTCGTATCGATCCTGAATAATCGTGAGCGCCTCGCTCAAGTCGTTACATAACACAGCTGAGTTTCTTGCAGCGACTTCTGAGCAAGTTTCTGAAAATTAAGACCTCAGAAGAGTTACTGAGCTTACACAAGCCTTAAATATTCAGCACAACTTCAATAACGAGGCGGCTGCTCCTTATATTAAAGAATCCTACATATTTGATGGTATTTTTTTCACATTTTTATTTAATGTCACAGCTATTTAAGTCAGTGATTCCTTGGCGTTCCGCGAGTGGGAGCCCGAGTACCACAAGAGGTACTCGTACCGCACTTGTGAGAAAGCCTGCGATGATAGTAATCAGCCGCGACTTGTTGGAGCCAAAAGCAGCAGCATTACGGATGCAGCGCTGCCGTGCATGTAAAGTAAGCGCGCGAGTCTGGTGAGGAAAGGCGGGTCGCAAATACTCCAAAACGCAGTAATAAAGGTTTGTTTATGTGGGATGGATTGTTGTCTAATGACTGTGGTATTTATGACAGCGCTGTGAGAAAAAAGGCTCCATTTCTCAACTAATTTAGAGTAAAGGGATGGAGACGCAGCGATCGCACGGATGTTACCTAGCAACAAGGTACTGCACGCGCCGAGGCCGATCGCTGCCTAATTCTGAAGTGAGGATGGAAAATTACCGTCCTCGTCAGGGGGGGGGCGGGGGGGGGGGGGTGTTTACACTGTCGTATCAAAATACCTGTCAATAATTACTGTCCCTCTCAGCAGACTGCAGCCACGGATCCTCGTTTTTGGACGTTTATAGGAACAAACAGGAGGCGCAATCTTCACTTTAGTTTCTCACATTCCGGCAGTACAAGCAAAATGAACGTGTTGCTTCGTAAACAGTACAGTAAAGGCGTAAAATCTGAGTCTAAACACAAAGATGTCACAAGGCAGGCACGAGCTCTCCGGAAGCATGCGCGTGCAGAGGCAACACTGCCCCCCTCCGGAGAAACCGCGAAGCGACCGCGTCCTGTGTGTTCCGTCATGTAGGTGTGAGCAGAGAGAAAACACTGCAATCTAGAGGTTGGTGGAGCCTGGTCGTCGTTACGTAACGGGAAACCAAACCTTGCATTAGATGGAGGAAGAGGAGGGGGAAAAAAAGGCAGAGTCAGGCGCGTATGACTAAGAGTTGGCGTTACATAAGCAGAACACTCAGTGTTTGGGAGACGCAGCGCTTGATATTCACTCTAAACTGTCACTATAACTGAGCTGTGTTTACTGCTCCATTCAGAGACTTCAATGAAACGAATGCTGCGCCACCAAAGAGCGAAGAGGACGAAGGAACGAAGGAAGCTCTGGATCTCGCTCCAAATCCCCAAAAATCTGGATCCTAAACATCTCGGGTGACCACCGAAGCTTTGTCACGTCCCAAAGCTTCTCAGAATCTGATTTTATTCACGAAACTTGATAACTATCAAGACAATCAACTCCCCACAGGAATGAGAGTCACACAAATAAAGCGAATCGTTGCTCTTCTGCAGTAAAAAGACCAAAAAATCTCATATTTCGTGCAGATCTGATCAGTGTTTTGGTTCCCAGTCAGCTGCTTTTCGTAGGCGGTTGTTTGTTTACAATTTGGTACTTCTGATTGTGGTTGTAATGTCACGTCCTGCTCTACAGAGGGAGCCACAGTCCTCATAAAAAGAGGAAGGACCGCGTGTGTGGATCCAGTGTAGACAGATTATGATGTCTGATCTGGATTTGATCCGAAAGGTGCGTTCACGATCGACTGGGAAGTCGGAGACTTCTGACAGGCAAAAAAACAAAAACACAAACAGGAAGTTCAAATTTTAAACAAAGGGGACGTTTTTGGAGGTCTTTAAGACACAAATTTAACGTCAATAAACACAACAACATTCCTGCAGAAACAAGTGAAGGATTAAAAGCTTTGACTGCATCATTTGAAAGGTTCCAGAAACATACATTTTGTATCATAAACTGCACTAATTGAAGTATTTAGTCTAACGGAAGATTTCTCAAAAATACAGTCAAAAAGGGTATCAGGCAAAGTATTAGTAACATAAATAAAAGCAGTGTTTTACTAAAGTACAACTGCTAAATTGCAGTATGAATTATTCAGAATTAATTGACTTCATAGCACAATGAAGTTTATTCATTGTAGCACAATGTTGATAGATAAAATATTAGGAGAAAATAAGTGTTTCGTCATCATATTTACTGGCGTAAAAGAGAGATGAACAGAAATCCCACTGTACCGACTAATTAGGCCGTGATACCGTTTGTAACTCTCCTTCAAGCACAAAGGGTGTTGTTGTGTTTTGCTGGTGTTTATCACCAACCGGTGGCATTACACTAATAAGGATAATGCGGGCTGCTGTTAAATTAATGCGGCTTAGCGATTCATCAAAGCAGGGGGAGATTCCGATGTGCACTGAGGAAATCATCCATTATCCACCGCGCGGCCCCCTCGGACCCTCCGGCCGCTGACAGAGGACCGGCAGGCTGTGACCCACTTCTTTTGTGCCTCCACTTTATCAGCTCAAGAGGCTTTGTTTGTAATCGTTCCACAACAAAGCCCCCACCCACCCACCCATATCCCAGCCTCACTTCCAGGCAGCCCACACACGGCCCGCCCACCATCCAGCCACACAAACACACACACACACACACACACACTGGAGTTATGTCTCTTCTTTGACCTTTAACCTGGACTCACGTCAACACAAACTAAATCCGGACCGGGCTCTTAATCTAAATGAACATCCTCTGCCAGAATTAGCCTGTTAAACACAGTCTGAAGATGTGGAAAATATAATATGACGAACCTGACAAGTTTGTTTATTGTTATTTGGGGTTTTTTTTAACAGTTAACCTTCTAGAAATAAATGAAATGAAATGAAATAAATCTGACAAGTACATTACAAATAAAAACAATGTCACATAATCTGAATACTTCACAAAAAAGTTTCTCAACTACAATTTAAAACAAGTATTTTCACCTTAAGCTTGTTTAATTTGACACATTTTGTCAAATAGCCTAATAATGACGCTTGACGCTTATTTCCATTTGATTGTTAAAGCATTTGTATAACCAATGATGCCAGACTTTCAAGTTACAGTAATCTAAGAAAAAATGGTGGAACAAACATATAAATATTTACTGCACAAGGTAAAATACTTCTGTTTTTCCTTCATGCTACACATAAATCTTGGTTAACTGATGCTAGTTGTTAAAAGGGTCGAAGAGTTCACAGCTATTGGTTAACAGACAGATGAATACTATAATATTGCAGTAAAAAAGGTTTCACGTGAATATTTAAGTTACCCTTTTGGAAGAAATGACGAATATTTCATTGTCTTAACTTGCTCGTGAGTAGAGTCGCTTGCTTGGCTCGAAGCGCTTCACTTTTAAGGTGAATATTTAGCTCATATGAATATTTTTATTTTTATTGACAGTAAGTAAATGCCACATAGTTTAAAACAAGGTAATGGTTCATTGTCGTTTTTAGAAGAATAATCAATCCAAAACTTTGTATTTTTCTTTCTCTTCTTCACAGTTTTAAGCCGCCAACATTTATCTTTATAATCTGATAAATTCCCATCAATGTAATCAATGTTAATTTACAGAATAAAAACAGGCCTTTACTAAAGATGACCTCCTAAATTGTGTCTGTGTTAATGTACAAAATGTTCTCATAGTCCTGAGGCTCAGACACAGACGAGCTCAAATAGTACACATCTGGGCAAAGCAGTAGAAAAAAAATACGAGTACCAGACAGTACAGTGTGTACATGGATTTGACTTTACACCTAACAATTACAGTAGTATAACTGCAAATTTTAAAAAAAACTGGTTATTTTGGGGTTAGAACCAAAGATTATGTATTGAATCTGCATGTCTGGTCTTTGTAACAATAACTGTTATATTCTATGTGTAAATACTGCAATATATACTGCATTTACAGTGAGCTTACGTGTTTTTTCCTGGTACAGTCTGGCTGTACTGCAGTACTCTCGGAGCGTCACTCGAAGTACCACCGTGTTCTGATTTTACCTCTTCACGTGCTCATTCGCTGGATGTTCCAGATGCGCGCGAGTAGCACCAAAATATGGCGCTATCCGTCTCCGCCAATCAGCGGCCCGGCCTGCAGCAGGCTCGGTCTGACGTCACTACCGTGGCGGGACCGCGCATTCAAGAAGGCAAAGAGGATGAGAAGGCGTCGGGGCCGCGCTCGTCATGTTTGGCTGCCAAGTGGTGTAACAGGCTGCGCTCATTATGGGGGATCCGGGACCCCGAGACGGGACGGAGCCTGACGGACCCTCATCCAGGCGCTTCATCCCGGGGTAGAAGCGGTTCCCGAGTCCGACGTCGACGCGGCCGTCGGCGCGCCGCAGACGAGGCGGCGGCCGCCGGGATTCAATCAGAGCCGGAGCCGCGGCAGGGGAGCGGGAGCGGGAGAGACGCGGACGCGGACGCGGGCGGGGGGCGGGGGGGGGGAGACGCGACGACGGCGGCGGCGGCGGCGGCGGCGGCGGCGGCACTTTACGACCGGATCCAGCTCGCGACTGCGACAGTCACGGATGAAATGTGGATTACAAGCCGCCCCGGTAAGCCCAGCCCCGCCGGAGCCGGGTGGGTTCACCCGGAGTGAGATCGCTCGGCTCCCGTCCGTTGCCTTCCCCTCCGCCGGGCGGCGATGTCCGCTTTCTGCCTCGACCTGCAGACGTCCGCGGTGGTTTCAGCACCACTGGAGCTGGACAGCGACTGCATGGAGCCCCGGGCCAGCGCCGCCGCCGCCGCCGCCCAGGAGCCCGGCGGCGGCGGCGGCGGCTTCCAGGGTCACCCGCTGCGGCACGCCGGCTCCGGAGGCCTCGGCATGGCCTTGGAGGAGGAACTGGCCATGCTCGCCGGGGAGCGCGGCGGCGAGGAGGAGCTGGCCGACCTAGAGACGCCCGCGGCGGGGCACAACGCGGACTTACTGTCACTCTTCCGCCAGAAGGAAAAAGACTTGGTTTTAGCTGCTAAACTCGGCAAAGCTTTGCTGGAGAGAAACCAAGACTTGACCAAGCAATACGAGAAAATGCACAAAGATCTCAACGAGAAATTAGAGGTAAGAAAAAGTGAAAGAAACTGATCGACTTTCTGACTTGTTTCACTGAAGTTTGGGCTTTTGTCATGTCAACAAACTCTCGTCACAACAACTTCATGTGAGGCTTCGCCAGCAAACTGCTGACTTTAATATGGAGCCATTGAAAAGTTGCACAAAGTGATTCAAAAGTTGCAGGTGAATATAGGCGAAAGACAGATCCTGGTCCCCCCCCCCCCCCTTCACTCTGGAGCTCCAGCAGGTGCGACACTCTCATGAACCCCCTCTCCTGCTCACAATGGACGCAGCTCGGCTGCAGCTTTTGTTCTTGCTGCCCACAAAAAGAGAGAGAGACGCCAGCACGTGGTTCAATCACAAAGCTTAATCCTGTGGCTGAGCGCGGCCTGCTGCACCTACTGTACGTCTGTTCAGTCCTCTGATTGATCCTGGAGCTCAGAGGGGGGAATAAAGCCGCCGCTCAGCGTCCGACTCCCGTCCTTTCGGCTGTTTTTTTCGGGGGTGCTTGTTTTGATGGTCTCTGATCCCTCTTTTTTATCCCAAAAAACCTGGACACGCAGATGCCAGCTGCTTCAGGATTGGACTTAACCCCAACAACAACCCCCCCCCCCTCTTTGTCCCAGCTGGCAGCCGCTGGTGGTGCAGTGCATCTGTCCACTCCTCAGTGGCACCGTGAGAATAGGAGACGGCCTCCTGTTTTATGAAACTGTCACCCCGTCACATTCAACTGGTGTTTTCCTCCCAAGACGGGTGCAAGTTCAGACCTCTGCTGCACTTTGGAGCAAAACGATCCCTCTCCGGCTTGAAAAGTTCGTTTAAACGCCCACAATCACGACAGAAGTTTTGGGTTTTGCCATAAAAGTTTGCAGGAAAGACCTGAGTCATTCAAAACCAACACGAGAAAGGACCAAACTGCGATAAAGTGCAAAAACATAAACAATTGTACTCAAGCAAAGTTTTACGATGTCTCTACTTTCAGCACAACTTTTTACTCCAACGTTTTAGCGCAGAGATCTGCCTGTGGCTCAGAACAAGGAGGTTTCCTGGGCTTCAACTTCCTCCAAGTCTGAAAACGAGTTTAACTTCAAAGATGAAACAAGCACGGCAGCGTGTTTGGATCCAGAACGATCTTCCTGTTTGTTGAGGACGTTTAAGGCTTCGCTGGAGTTTCACCGTGTAAAAAACGTCACAACAGATTTAAAGTTCAGCTTCACGATGTAACTGAGCGCCGAGGCGAGAAAGAACAACCCGAGCAGGCGTAAACGCGTCTGTTTGTGACTCTTTTACCCCCCTGACTCCTTTGTTCTCTCTTATTTTGGCAACACGTGGAACACGTTGTTATTTTCTCATTTTGAGCTCAATGAGAGCGACAAAAAGACGGCAAAAAAGGTAAAACAGAAGCGGAAAAACGGTGACTTCACCAGGAGCAAAGTTGTGTGTTTCGCCTGCTGTTTTGGGAACAGATGGAGCAGCAACGTGTTCCCAACCGACGACCCTTTTTAACTGCAGTGAACCTAAAATGCTGGCAGTTACTTTATTGTCTCATTTCCGTCACTTGTGACGCTTTAAGTGAACAGTTCGTGACTCTTTGACTTCCCCGGTCGCAGATGAAGATATTTACAGCCCCCCCCCTCCTCTCCGTCTCTCCTCGTTTCTCCCCCCTTGCAGCACTTGGAGCAGGAGAAGCACGAGCTGCGGCGGCGCATGGAGAGCCGGGAGGGCGAGTGGGAGGGCCGCGTGGCCGAGCTGGAGACGGACGTCCAGCAGCTGCAGGGCGAGCTGGAGCGCCACCAGGTCCAGCTGAGGGAGGCCGACAGGGACAAGACCAAGGCCGTCGGCGAGCTCTCCGAACAGAACCACAGGCTGCTGGAGCAACTCAGTAGGGTGAGCGGCAGCGGCAGCAGCAGCAGCTTCGCATGCAGCGTGCGCTCGAGTGCGTCTCAGGGAGTGGCCGGGACAAAGTGCCCCCGGGCTGGCCGGGGCCGGCCGCTGCGGGGAAGATTTAATTCGTCTGGGCTTTGAGTCCTTAAGTCACGTGGTCCTAATGCGGCTTTAAGCGCCCCTCCGACCTGCTGAGAAACATATCTCGCAGGTGCGTCGGCGTGCCACGGGGCGGCACCGGTGGGCGTTCGTCACGCCCGGGGGGGAGGGGGACATCTGTCTCCGTTCAGCCTCTCCAAAAGTCCGTCCCGATTATGCAAACTCATCACTATAAATGCGAGCCTTCCGCTTCTTGGGGTGAATTATTCAAAATGATGGGGCGGCGCCGTTACGCAACGGCACTCTGCATATTGGCAGGTAATCCCGCCGCAGGAGGGCGGCGGAAGAAGGCTTTCAAGCGACGGTTCTCCATTTGTCCAATCTGACGGACGGGACGAGGGAGAGACAGACCGGCAGCAGGTGCGGCCTCAAGGAGCTGCTGAGCGTGCTGAAGTTTGTGGCTGCGGCCGCTAAATCCCTCCTAAGGAGATCAGTCGCTCCAACACCTCAATCTGTTCGGTCCGAGCCAAAACGGCGAGCGAGTGATGACGCCGCCACCACCGCCGCCGCTGCAACCTGTAAACAGTTTCTCTTCTTGGAAGGATAAAAGAGTGAATCCAAGGAATAAAAAAAAGACGATTGAGAAAAGCCTAAAAGATTAAAAAACTCCAAATAGAGTGAAACAAATCAGGCAAGGTTGAGGGGAAAAACAAAAATACAAAATTTGGGAATTCAGGCTGAAATTTCACCTGCGTCGCTCAAAAAAATTCAGGTAATTCTTTTATATTTATTTTGTAACATAAGATACTTCAGTGTTTGCTCAAGAAAATTTGCTTCAGAGCCAAAAAAACGAGGTGAAAAAAATCAAAAATATGCAGAAATTTTTTTAAGAGAAAGAATAAAATAACAGAAGATAAATGAGATTTAAAAAAAACTTAAGTTTGGATTAAATAGTTGGGTTTAATTAAAAGATAGACATACTTTGGCCTAAATATTGAGAAAATTTCCAGGAAACAAAAAGCCAAAAATTAGGCAACGTGTTAAAATATCATCAACCAAATAAAGAGTCTTCTGACTCTTTAGTGTTTTCTAGTTTTATTGCTTGATGTTTTCTGGTCAATTTTCTGGCAGCGATTGTTCGTCGCGTGATTACCCGGCGTCTTATTTATCGGGTTGTTATGTCACAGGGATTATGTTGCCTCCCCGGAGCTGCGCCGCGTCACGCCGCCTCTCCTGGCGGCGGAACGTAAACAACCTGTAAACACCCGAGTCGCCACTTTAATGGGCTTTAAAAGCGAGGCGCGACCGCAGCCGGTGCACGTCAGGAGGCCTCAACGCGGCCGCTGCCAGTCGGCGTGGCAGCTTCGATAACCTCGCCGCTGGCGCTGCCCCCGACGACGGCGCACGCCGGCGTCTTGTGCCCTCACCTCCCGGGAGAGGAGGCGATCTGCTGCCTGGCACGCGGAGCTCAGGGAGGAGGAGGAGGAGGAGGAGGAGGAGGAGGAGGAGGAGGGGCCTGCGTGGTTGTGCTTTTTTCTCCTCCTCGTCTTGATCAGATTACCCCCCCCCCTCCCCGCCAACGCGTCACCACGCTGCAATCAGAGACTGTGCTGGACCGGTCAGTTTCTGCGGCTCTTAACATAATTAAAGTTGATCGAATGTGAGCGTCTGTGGGAAATCTATAAAGATATTCCCTGAAAGTGGTCCGTGTGGTGGTTCCGGGGGGGGGGGGGCGAGGAGGGGAGGGGTGTTGCGGCGAATCTCACGGTCTTTGTGACTCAGTGAAATTCACGAGGCCTAATTGAACGCATCGATCCGGGACTCATGATTCAGTGCGCTGGGCAGGCAGACGCAGACCTGCTGGGGAGCAGAATAAATGAGGTCAGCGGCGCTGCGCGGCGGCGGCGGCGGCGCTCCTCCTCGCTCCTCCTCGCTCCTTTTCTTTCACTCCTTCCTCCTCTTTCTTGCTCCCTCCGCCTGAGCTCATTGCCAAGCGATGAGCCGTGACTAAATAATATTAACTGTTTACAGCGTCAGTGAACGGAGCCAGTGTTAGACAACCCCCGAGGAAACCCTGCGGCGGCGAGGCCACGGGGGAGGGAGGGGGGGGGGGGCTATTTTCATCGGCCCTTCCTGTTTCTTGCTGCATTAACCCTTTATGGTCTCGCCATAAACGCACAGCTGGAAAACTTCCTGCGGTCTGGAGATCATGCGGCCGTGCGAGCCGACAGCAAGACGATGATTGGAGTTCATGACAGAGTAGAAAAGCGCGTGATCTCGGAAGAGCAGGCGCCATTTTAACAGGAAGTAAAACAAACGGAGGAAAGTTAAATTCTTAAAATTAAAGTTAAATTATTTTTACGATGAAAAAACAATAAAAAACACAACAAAATTATTTGAGAAACACAAAATATTAATAGGGATAAAAATCTGATAGTTTTTAATTGAACTTCATGTGTAAATTTTAGGGAAGAAAAAAAATAATTAATTAAAAAATATGATTTCATTTTAACATTATTATTATTATATTATTATTATTATTATTATTATTATTATTATTATTATTATTATTATTATTATTATTATTATTATTATTGTTATTA
>JASSRZ010000011.1:1181142-1207288 GCA_032164315.1 Malacoctenus gilli
GATAACCCTCGTCAGCAGGAGCAGCATGTTGACGCGTGGAAGCAGCTCCGGACCGTTCTGACCAAACAAATCAAAAACACAGCTAACGAAATGTCTCTTAGATGTCAGAGTTTCATAAATAAAGGACGTGAGAAAGAAACTGTACAACAAATGACAATTATTCTACCTTTTTCAACGTGTATTTCTATTTCTTAACACCAGGTGGCGCCAGATTACAGGTTTTAACAGTGTTTATATGTTTATGAACTCAGTTTGTCACTACAAACACCTGGTTTGGACCCAGAAACAGCATATAAGCGTCTTTGAGGGGAACTCGGCTAAAAAAGCAGCCGGGACGCCAGTCTGTACCTCATCGATGACCAGGTCGTCGCAGTCGGTTTGCGCGCGCAGCTGCGCGTGCTCGTTGATGACCTGCAGCGCCCGGATCATGGTGTTCTCCGTGTCCTCGGTGCTGCCCGACGACTCCCTGAGCGTCACGTTGAGCAGAGGGAAGCAGAAGGAGAAGGCCGGGGCGGAAAACGGCGCCACGTCTGGGGAGGTTCAAGCATTGAAGACGCGGAGCAGGTGAACCAGGAGCCATGGTGGACTTCGGCGTTGCGTTCCCACCTTCGCGATATACCGAAATGTTGAAGAAAGCCGTATTTTCCCCCCCTGACCTGCACTCTTGCCCTCCCTCTGGGGGACCGTGTGGTTGTGCAGCAGCAGTATGGTGCGGCGGGCCGCCGTCTCCAGGTCCTCGTGTCCCCAGGACTCGTCCAGCTCGCACTGAGGCTTCAGCAGCCGGAGAGTCACGTGACCCACGAGCACAGCTGGAAGGAGAGCGAGCGCAGAAGAACGCTGAGCGAAAAATCCGCCCCCCCCCTCCCCCCGAAGGAGAGCGGCGTTTGCTGGCGAGACCCCGCGACGTTCCTCTCACCCAGGGAGCGAAGCGGTCTGGCCATCAGGCACACGCCCACGTCCAGGAAGACCCGCTGGACGCGAGGAGCCGCCAGCGGCGAGTGCAGGAGGGGCATGAGGACCTGCAGCACGGACGGCAGCTCCCAGGTCAGGTGGGCGGGGCTCTCCCTCAGAATGGCCTCCAGCAGACCCACCACGCTCTGCAGCTCCACATCCAGCTGAGGAGCAAAAACACTCGTGAACTTCCTTCCAGGGTTCTCTCTCAACCTGAAGGATCCGGTTTCGGGGGTCCGGCCTCGCACCCCTTGAAGCTTCTTGCGGACCGCCGACTCCCTCTCCAGCTGGATTTGCATCATTTCCTTCTGTTTGCCGGTGAGCTGCACCTCGTCCTTGATGCCCTTCTTCTTCTTGATCTCCTGCGTGATCACGGAGGCGTTAATGAGCCTTTCAGACGGTCCGGGCGCGATCAGAAACAAGCGACGACTTCAGCGCACCTCCTGAAGCTCCAGCTCAATGATCTGCTCCTTGTAGGAATACGCCTTGTTCTCCCGCTTCATGTTCACCTTCTTGGTGTTTTCCTTCTGGGCGCTGCGGGGAGTTCACAGGTAAACAAAACAGGTAAACGCCGCCTAAAGCGGAACTGCTGCCGCGCCACGGATCGCACGGAGGCTGCGCGCTACCTCTGGAGGATGCTGTTGTCGTACAGCTCGCCCTCGGGGGTCTGCATGATGGCGTACTCCTCGTTGGTGACCTGCACCAGAGCAGGTCTGGAGAGCTCGGCGGTGACGTGGCAGATCACCCGCGGCAGCAGCTTGCTCGGGGAGAGGCCGCACAGGGCGCCGACCGCGTTCTTCACCGCCTGACGGGACGAGACGAGAGCAGCAAAGATGGACGTTCGTGGAGCCGAGAGACGAGGAGAGGACGCGCGACGCTTCCCGGCAGGAGGACGAAACGGCAGTCGCACCTGGTTGTCTGCGTTGACCTCCAGCAGATGCGGCAGAATAGCTTCCAGGTTTTTCTCGATGAACTCGTCGGCTTTCAAGTTCATGGATGCGAGGAGAACGGGCCAGAGACCCGAGCGAGCTTCGACTGGGGAAACGGATCGAAGAGAACGGATTAAAACGGGCTTTTTTTCGGGGCGATCCGGACAGAGCGGCCGGAGTTGGCGTCCTCACCGACGGACGGGTGGTGCGTCACGATGAGGATCTCCATGGCCAGGTTCTCGGCCTCGGCCGGGTCGCCCCACTGGCTGGCCGAGGAGCACACCACGCACAGGGCGTCCAGCAGGACTCGAGGGGGCACGTAGCCGCGACCCAGCTCAGTCAGCTCCCCGGTCTCCGACACCAGGACGTCCTGAGGCAGAACCTGGCGGGGAGGGGGGGGGGGGGGCACGTCGGGTCAGGACCGAAGCGATCGCGAGGACGGCGAGCAACGTCGGGTTTGTACTTTGTGTTTGTTGATGACGGCGCGCAGTTCTCCCAGGAGGCCGCGAGCCAGACTGGATCCGCCCAGCGAGGAGAGCAGCTTCCTGACGCTCTGCTGGGCTCTCTTCCTCACGCGCCAGCTCCGGGACAGCAAGATGGCGACCGTGGCGTGATGGTACATCCTGCACGCGGCGAGAGAGAGAGAGAGACGTGGACACAATCAGAAACACGTGCGCGGCGAGCAGGAACTCTGCGCGTTTCCCCTCCTCGCATAAACGCCATCAGATGGTTTTCAGGCCGAGACGCCCTCGCCTGCGTCCCTCCGCAAACAATGAACACATGCAACTAATCAGCACGAGAGACACTTTCGCTCAGCTCTCCGATTCACAATGTCAGGAAACATTTAGACGCAGCAAAAACAGAGAAATGACGTATTGGATTAGGCAAGATTTTTGGCCTCTTGACAGTAAACGAGTGTCTGTAAACACAGTTTGATTAGATGCGAGAACTTTTAAATCTTTGCTGCCATTTTTAGAGAAAAAACGTTGGCTTCACATGATTTGTTGGGTCAGCACAAAGAGAAACAAGTACGACTTTTATAAAATATGAAAAAATTGAAAGGACCTCGACAGCAACTTGTTTGAAATGGTCAATTTGAACTAAAATTTCTTCGATATCTTCCAAACTTATTCGTATTCTTCTCTGAAACTCAAGTAAAAGGACACGTTTCGAGTCGGGTCGACGGGGGATTTTTTTTATTGCCGAGTAAACAAACAGACTCACTGCGATTTGCTGGTGTTCAGCCTGTGAGCGTGATCCAAAAACAGCCTCTCGCACAGGAGCAGCACGGTGAGCAGAGCTGGAAACGAGGAAAAAAAACTCAATTCTGGTCTCAGTGACGATTTGACCTTTGACCTTTGGTTGGAGTTCATCGGGAGCGGCCTTACTTTCGTCGTTTCCCTGGGAGAGGAACTTCTCCGTGGTGAACAGCGGCTTCTTCTCGTCCAAGATCAGGGCCCAGAAGCCGGCGAACTTGGCCTCTGCAGAGACACGAGAACACGGACGCTGGAACTCGCGGTTGCGTGGCGCTCGTCGGCGGGCGGAGCAGAAGCCTCACCTGCTTGCGTGTCCAGCAGAGCCAGACGGCTCAGGAGAACAGAGGCCGCCACGCCCTCGGCCAGCAGGGCATGCTGGGAGTTCTGCGCTGCAGCCTTCTCCACGGCTTGCAGGAGAAGAGGCATGAGGTCTGCGGCCTGCGCCAGAGTGTCACCTGACGGGAAGGAGGCGACAGGTGAGGTGGGCGTGGACAAGGGGGATGTGCATCGTCACAGGGGGCGGGACCCACCTTTGAAGGCCCCCAGGAGCGCCTGCAGGTAGGCGTGTCGGACCAGAGAGGTGGAGGTCTTGAGGGTGAAGGCTTTCTTCAGCCAGTCCAGCAGAGCGGCGGGGACCTCCACCGTCAGGCGGCTGCTCCACTGGGACAGCACGGACACGGCGTGCACCAGGGTGCCCTCGTGAACTGGGCGGAGGGGGAAAGGCGAGTTAGCCCTGCTGCCGCGTTGCCACGACAACCACGACTGGAAAGACGGCGGCGGCGGCACCTTCTTGCTGCAAATAGGGGATGAACATGACGGTGACGGCGGAGCTCAGCGTCTGGCTGGAGGTTCCCGACACGGCGTGGTGGCTGCAGCTGGCGATTCCTGAGGAAGGAAACGAAACGGCGCGTGATCGATGGGCTCCGCGGCGGGACGGCGCTTGGAAACGGAGCGGCCTCTTACCCGACAACACGCTCATCTTCTGTGCGACCACTGTGAGCTTTCCTTCAGACCCTGAAACCACAAGAATCGCACGTCGTCCTGAACACGTCTCGCAGGAAAACCAAACGCTGCTTTCACACGTGGGCAGAAAGTTTCGCTTCGCTCACCTCCGAGGATCTTGAAGAGGTGCGTGACGATGTCCTGCACGGCTGTGGGGTCGCTGCACTGCTGGGCCAAGTTCTGCATGGCCTGGACCGCCTCCTCCATCAGCTGAGCGTTGTTGGCTTTCAGCTGACCTGAAGCAGAAGGAACGACACCGGATTCACGTTTGTCCTTCATTCTCCTGCACCGAACCGTCAAATTGCGAAACAGGAAGGAGACTCACTCGCGATGGCCTTCCCGATGTCCATGGCGTACTGACTGAGGTCGAGCGTGACGGCGGCCAGCAGGCAGGAAACGGCTGACGAGGACATCGCACGTAATTTAGAACAGACCGGACGGACGTTCATCGTGTAACCGTGAAACCAGCAGGCGGCGGCGGCGGCGGCGGCTCACTCTGCATCGCGTTCTCCGGGCTGCGCAGCATCGTCTTCTGCACGGCGGGCAGCAGCTGCTCTTTGAACTCGGAGTGCGAAACGTGGCGCAGCAGGGAGCCGCTCTTCTCCAGAACGTGCCGCTGCGGTTTGGTTTTGCTCATCAAGACCGACTTCATGTACAGATCCAACATGGCGCCCTGAGGAGAAACAGGAAGCGCTGAATAACCTGCCGGTGAGGGCGAAAGACGAGCCGGGGAGACGCGTCGACACCGACCTTGTGCTTCTCGATCGTCGCTTTGTCTTTGTGAGCCGAGCAGAAGTCTAAACACACGCCCAGCATGGCCAGAGTGGTCGCGCTCTGATCCAGAGTCAGCAGAGCGCTGACGTACTCGTCAACCAGTCCGGGTTTCTGGCGAGCACGGGCAAACGGTCAGAGCTGATCCAGAGTCAGTTCGTTAAGGACGACAACTCACGAAGCTCCTCCGGATCACTTCAACGCTGAAAGTTTGAGCTTCACCATCACAGATCGACACTCACCTTCTGCCAGAGCTGACTGAGACTCTTCAGGCTGGATTTCTGCGCCGTGTTCTTTGCCCCGCCCACCACCTCGGCCACCAGAAGACTCTGGACCTCCACCTGAGGAAGCGAGAGACTTGAATCTCGTCGGATCCGTGTGCGGCAGGAGGTAAAAAGCTCTTCTCGCTCTCACCATTTTCTTCCACACGGGTCCGTCGCGCTTCTCTGGGGCAGCAAACACACTGGGGACCAACAGGCAGGTCCAAGACAGACCGATGAAGGCAGCGGAGCCGGTGCATTTACTGCGGGCGGAGACGAGGAAGAAAGAGTCAGGAGACGCTGACCGAAACGAATCAATTCCAGTCTTTAACACTCGATTTTCCACAACATTCGAAGTGGTTCCAGCTCAGTGAACTCATGATCGTGTCTGCAACTTTCACCTGGGCTCGCCGTTTTTGCTGATGACTCCGCTATTGAGCAGGCAGTGAAGGAGGCTGGTCACCACGACGTCTGGCTGACTGTCGGCCAGCTGCGCGATGACGGCGAGCAGCTCTCTGCGCGACGCAGCATCCCTGCGAAGCAGCAACGGCCAGTTGAGTAAAATAAAACGCATGCGAGCAGGAAGTGAGGGAGCGTTCGTTCGCGTACCGGTATCTGTGTGGAGTGAGACAGAACAGCTTGCAAAGTCCTTTGACGGCAGGTTCTGGCAACTCTGCAGAGAAACAAGACCGGAGGACGGTTTTAGTGGTTGAAGGAGGAACTTCAGAGCGCCGCACGACAATATAGAGAGTAGAAGAAGATGAGAGACCCCCACCTTTGACCTTTATACATTGTCTCAGGTCTCCAAATATCTCCTTGCGCTCTCTCACGCTGGACGTGGTGACTTTCACAGCAAATTTCTTCAGTGTGTCTGAAACCTAAAGGTAGACTTGCGTTATAATTTGATCATCTTGCCAGTGATCCAGGTACGAATTAATTAAATCTGTTAAAGAGTAAAAAACCTGTAAAAAATACCAACAACCTCTAGAAACTAAAGCATCCTTTGGCAACAAGTCAGCGCTTTTATTTTGAAGGGTCTAACTTTTGAGTAGCATTTAGAGTTTTGATTTCGCTGTCACGTTTTAGAAAATTACACTGACATTTCCTAAAGTTATGTGTATTCAATCAGATCAATGAAATACATCCGATTGTGTGTGACCTGCAATCGGTCTGTACGTCATATTGTTTCCATTTCCTGTCACTGTTGCTGCCTGATAACCATCTGTAGCCCCCCTGAGGAGGCCCACCTGACATTTTTAAAGACCCACGACTACGTTTTTTCAGGCAAACTGCTGGTAAATGTGAGTAAAACTCGCGTCTGAGTCGGTTTGGGTGAAGTCAGCGGCGTCCGAGCGGGTGTGTGGCGTTCGGACGCCGGTCGGTGTCGGACTGAGCTGGGTCCCGTCGGCCACTCTGGAGCTACACGTAGCACCGAGCTAACAGCCTGACGCCGCACTCCGGCCCCGTCACGCCCGCCGGCCCGCCGCCGCGACGCCCCCCGAAACGACGCCGACGAAACGGGGGGGAACACCCCCCTCTCCGCCGGACCGCTGCGCTAACGGAGGCGGGAGCGCCGTTAAAAAGCCAGGCACACAAACCTGCGTGTCCGCAGCCATCTTGCCGGTCTTGGTACAGGAAGTACTAGGAGGTGTCATTTCCGGGTCAATAAAAACAGCTACGTCACATTGCTACGTAAGCCCAATTTATACAGCTATTCCAGCAATTTAATAACTTAATTAATAATCCATTTGGCTTTTTAAATTTTCAGTAACTATATTTAATCTATAAATATATCATGTAGGTGAACACAAGTTGCATTTGGAACAAATAGATAATAAATAATCTTACTTAATTAAAAAAAAATCCAAACATTTTGATTCCCAAATTTTTTTTACGCTTTTTATTATTCATGAACAAATTCTTTCCCACAGCATTTAATACTAAACAGCAGCACATAAAGTGAATTATAATTGTACAGCCATTTCAACCAGACAATTGCAGATTTTGGCCACTGGAGGTCGCTGTTGACTCAATATCACACGCGGGCGCTTCACCTCGTCAAAGGTAAATAAAATTAACAACCTGTCATTTTCTTTTGCAGCAGGCTTTTATATCACCATAACTCGCAGCTGTTAGATAACTAAACTCAAGTAAAAGTCTTATTTTGGGCGGAAATAACTCCAAAATGTGCGCATTTAGGGACACATTTTGTGATTTGTTACAGTGTTGAGTGAGTTTATCTTACATTGTAGGGAATAAAGGAATAATGTGAGTAATGTGCTTTAGATTTTGCTGTGACAGCCTTTACTAACTGCGCAAACAGTTTACTTTCTTTTAAATGTGTTACAGCATTTTTTACATGACGTTTTGTTTACGTCAAATAAAACAAGGCCTGTGTTTGCCACAAAAACACAGATAAAAACACCATTGAACAAACGAAATCCACAAGTTTCTTTCAGAGTTTGTATTTCGAGAAGGAAAACAAGTCTACAAAACTGTAAAATGAATCAAAATCGAGCACAGAAAAAAAAACAATTGAATGATACAAAAAATAAACTTTGAGAACATTTAAATTTTACAGCTAAGAATTTCTTGTTACACTCCTTTTCTTCCCTTGTGAATCTTGCAGCTATGTACAGAGTTTGGCATCTGTTTTTTCACCTCTGGCACCAAACTCTGGGAGGTGAACGTGGATCCGTGGTGCCACAAAGGCAATATTTCTTTTTTTATGTTCAGTTTTGTGAGAACGAGCCAGAACTTTTTTTCCTCCAGATGTAATTTGGTCGATTCTGTGAACTGTTGTTGAATAAACTTTCAGAACGGCCGTGTTTTTTCCTCCCTGATCGGCAGGGACGCGACCTCTTAAAAGCACTTTAAAAAGAACAAACAAACACAAGAAAAGGCGCAAAAAGGCAGCTGAGAAATCACTGGTACCATATCAGCTGAAGGCTTACTGAAGACTGGGGCCGATTCTCCCATAAATATCGAGCAACACGGAAACGTCGTCCAACAGGTAAAGATCCTCTTCCTCCTCTTTGACCTCGTTTGACCTCGTTCGGTTTCTCTTCCTCATCGTCGCGGTTACAATCCTGTTATGTACAAGGCGGTCCCGTAGAGCGAGAGTCCAGGACTCGGACCCGAGACCGGGCAGGTCGGACTCGAGTTAGGGTGCCGGCGTCTGCGACGGCGGCTCAGATTTAGATTCAGACACAGACGCAGAAGATCCGCCGGTGCAATAAGAAATGATAATCGCGAGAACGATGATAATAACGAGGGCTACGATCACAGCGCCGATGATTTTCATCTTGTTGTTCTCCCACATCTTCTTTTGCTTCACCTGGTGCGTTTTCTTCTCAAAGTTTTTGCCCTGCGGAAGAAAAAAAACGAGTTAGAAAGTGAAAACAGCCGACGAGAACCTTTGAGAACGGGTCGATCAGAAGCCGAGAGGTCGTCACGCACGCTGAAGAAAGACCGGAGTTGATGGTGAAACTCTTTACTCAGCAGCTCGGCTTTTATTCGCGACGTCCTAACTTGTCTTTTTGTGATAACGCTGAATCCCGTGACGACTTCGCCGGGCTGAAAAGTGGGTCAGTTTGTTCCCGCACGGCTCAGTCGGGCCGAGTAAACAAGCCGGCTGTTGTCGGCGGGCGGAAAACAGCAAACAGGCGGACGAGGGCCATTGAAATTCAGGAGGCGAGCGAGGTGGAAGCTGAAGCGTTCGGGGAAAAGGTGGAAAAGCTGCGGCCGAGCCGGAGGTTCGTCTGTGGATACAGCGAGGCGACATTATCGAAAGTAAAACAGGAGGTCGTCGACACCGCAACGATCCGCAGAGCCGATGTAAACCGCAGAGTCTGCAACGGTTGTCGTCGGTCTAGTGGGAAAGTAACAGACTTCAAAGTTGTTGAGACGTTTGATGCTGCAAATTCTGCAGCTCTTGCAGAGACGCGGACGGAAATCGAACTTCGTCTGAACTCTCAGGAGCTTTTTTTTTTTTTTTTTGAAGGAGTGACGCGACGCAGAAACACAACCCCAGAACTTCCCACTGGCGGTTTGTTTGTGTCCCAAACAACAGCCGCGTCTCCTCAGGAGAGGAGCGAGTCTGTGCCGAGCTGCAGAAGCGGGACGTCCCTCTGCAGCTGGAGAAAGCTGCACGAAGCCATATTTGGCTTCGCGAACGCTCGAGCGTCGACGGCGGGCGGCTACACGCTGATCTCGCAGGTCGTGCTTGAGTTACAGAGAGCAGGAAACCCAGGAAATGCATCCACGCGCCGACCACCTGCTTCTTCGCCTCAGACTTCCAGGGTGTCGAGCTGTACCTGGCGGCGTCTTTCCGCCCGCAACTGGCTAGTTTGGGTGACACGAGGCAAGTCGGCGGTGAGGTTTTTTTTCTGTCGCGTCCCGGCAATCGTCTTGGCGCCTTCGATTCGTGGCTATCTGAAATGAGACGCTCCGTTTCGCTTCGGGCCCGTTCGCCTGGGAACGGCTCCAGAGAGTCACGTAAGAGCGGCGCGGCGCGGCGACGGGGCAAATGTGGGAACGGCGTGACCTGCCGGTCGACCCCCGGACGGACATTGGCCTCGTGGCATGTCCTGGACTCACTCCGCCGTACCCAGGGAGACCACTCACTTCATTCATCTTCGGAAACAATAGGAAATACCTTTCTAAATATAGCGCCATAAAACACAATCAGGATGTAAATTGTACATTTGTTTTCCTCTCTGGCTCCGCCCACCACTTATTTATAGCGCTCAATTTGACACTTCTGCGCTTTAATTCCAAGGCGGAAACGCCGCGGCGTTCGCTGCGCCCGTTCACACAATGCCGCCGCTCGGAGGGGTTTTTTGGCGCCACGCTGGAGATGTTTTTCCCACTTGGCGGCGGCGGCGTTCACCTTTTCCAGCAGCTCGCCGGCTCGGTCCTCCAGGTCGTGCAGTTTGTCGCCCCTCTCTTCCGCCTTGCTGAGGTTGTTCAGCATGATGACCTTCACCTCCTCCACGTCGTCCTGCGCCTGCTGCAGGCGGCTCTTCCCGTTCTCCTGCACACCGGGAACATTTGGATTAGATGCGGACTTAAAAAAACGGGATTTAATGTCGAAAACCATCAAAGATGATCACGTTTCTGACAACTTTGTTCCTAATAGAGGCGCACGAAACTCACAGAAGCCACGAGAAAAACTTCAACATCGAGAGAAATAACTGAGAGAGCGCAGACCTCCACGAAGACGCCTCTTCATCTTTCCTGCTTCAACCTCTCGCACACAGGACTCTGTTAAACACTCCTATGACATAATAAAGTCAAACAAATTCTAGATATCTTTGTCCTGCCAACAAACAGCCAGATGAAGCAACAGAAAACGTCACAGTCTTCATAAACAATTTACGGCAGTTACGAACAAAAGCCAGTTTTTGCTTGACGCAACAACTTGGGAAACTTCGTCCTCGTCTGTTGACGTCGATGGCCTGTGAGCCGTCACATGGGAGGAAGTAAACAAAGGATCGTTTGTGGTCTGAAAAGTAAACGAGGGAATCCGTCTCGTGTTTTGGGACAAACAGGAGCTCAGTCGCCGTGAGGCGTCAAGAGTCGCGGCAGCCACCGTGAAGGAGAACCGAGAACACGCAAACAACCAGATGTTGCCGTCTGCTTTCTGCACCAACACTTCGACTGACCCGCTTTGTTGAAGCAGCTGCTGCGTCCAACCCCATTTGAATAAACGAGCATGAGGATGATGCTGGGGTCAAATTACAAGCTGCCATTCGCTGCGTCTCGGAAAACCAGCCGGAAAAACAGGCCGGATCCTTAAAAAAAAGGGTTTGTTACCAATAAAAACCCAACTTAAACTATCTTTACTGCTTAGAATATTATTTTAAAAGTCACCTCTAACAATTTATATCGTTAAATATTCCCCTAAAAAAGACATTTATTGATACTCATCAAGGAGTAACTGCAGCGATGACAGCTGCTTTATGAGCTTTTACTGTTTTATGACACAGGCGATCATATTTTAATGACATTGTGCCGATTAAAACAAGACTGCAGCTCCATAACTACAGAAACACGAAAGTGCTGAAGAGGAGAGGCTTCTCAAAGTCCTTTCGAATGCGCATTTTGCGCGGCAGGTCGTTCCTGGACGCTGGAGGATCCTCCGAAGCAGGACAGCAAAAGAACAAGAACAATCAGGCGACGAGTGACGCAGGCGACTGGCGGCGTTTTCGGCACCAAGCCATCCGTCTCCTGACAGCTTTCTCCTTCACATTTGCCCTCCGAGCTGCGAGAGGAAGCAGCATCTCTCAACCTGACAGCAACAGGAAACCACCGCCGAGCACAACAACTTCACAGCGTCCACGTCTGCCGGGTTGAAGTTTGCGTCTGAACTTCGATTGGAACCGACTCGTCGGCTGCTCCACGCGGTGAGGCCGCGCTTGAAGCGGCCCTGGAAACGGCCGGTTTAAGTGCGCGCTGGCACAGCCGACGCCAAACAATAGTCTGTGTTTAAGATTCAGCCGGTTTAACACAGGAACTGCTGCCCACTCTGACTCCCCTCCTTGCTTCCTTCCTCTCCTCCCTCCCTCCCTCCCTCCCTCCTGCCCCTGTTAATGTACCTGGTGTTTTCATGGGAAACCACACCCACCCATCGTGTTACAGCGTGCCCACCCGTCCCCCTCCGGGTCTCCGTCCTGTCTGAAAACAGGAGCTGCACGGAGGAGAATAACGCAGTAAAGCTCCAGAACGCTGGAACACGTCGTGTGACTCTGAATTAGCGACGATTTGTGTCGATTTTTTAGTTTTTTAACTTTGTTCAAGTCTTTGGCTTTCATTTTGGTTCTTTTCGGTTCCTGTGATCTTTGGAAAACTCCTATAACGACTGAAAACCTCAGATAAAAGGATGATGAATGTTTAATCCACTTGTTTGAGTCATTTATCATTTATTTCTGTTTACTGGCTTTTACATGTTTGTTTTTTTACCTGAGAAAAGTCATAGTTTTCCCTTTTTTTTCAAAAACAAAATAAAATAAAATAGAATTTTAATATTTGGGGGTAAATAAAAAGCATAAAAAATTTATTAAATGTTATTAAATTAATCTGAGTAATGCAGGTGAGCTAATTAATTGACTAAAAACAACTTAATTCCTCCAAAGAAAAATTTAAAAAAAAAGAAAAATTATTATTAACACGGAAAGTTTTAGAAAACTCTAAAAAATTAAGAAATTATTTTTGAAAAAAGGCAAAAAAAAAATTGTCAACTATTTAATGAGTCAATAATACAAAGCAAAACTTACTTATGAATAATGTAAACTAATCAACTGGTTTAGACACTTTGTTTTCCTTCTTTATTCTCTTGCGTCATTCTTGAGCCACTTTTTGTTGTAGTTTGGAGTTTTAAAGACACTTAAAGAGAGTTCTGTTGAGGTTTACATTCTTTATCTTTCAATATTCATGCTATTTAGACACCTTTCGGTAAGAATCTGTACTTTTATCCGACTTTAAGACACTTTCTGCACCTTTATTTCATCAAGTCAGACTTTGGAGCGTGTTTGTCCGGCGCTGCTTTCACGGACTTCAACCTCCGACGATAAAAGCTCAATAAAACACTTTTCCGCCGCTTTCAGCGGAGAGACGACGAGTCTCGGTCGTCGGCGCGGTCCGTTTGCGGTCATGGGAGGCAGGTTTAGACTTACCATGTCCGAGGCTGAGTGCGTGCGAGTCTTAGCTGTCAGCGGGTCCGCCGGAGGCGCATTTGAAGGACTCCCGTCAAAGCTTCAGTCACAGGAAACGCAGCATCGCGCTCTGACGGCTTTAAACTCGCTGGAGGAGAGAAGCGGTGGCGGCCGAGGGGGGTTTTCTCCTCCTCCGTCTCCTCCTTCTGTCGCTCCGTCCCTTTCTCTTTCTGTCTCTCCTCTGATACTTTCACTTGTGCAGCCGCCTGCAGTCTGCCGTCCGCCGCCTGCCGCTGCCCTTCAAACTGCGCCTGGACTTTCGACTCGCTGACTGAGAGGCGTTCACGAACGGCCCGGAAAGTTTATAATTGCGCAAATTAATGGGAGGCCCGCCCCCTTCCCGCCCCAAGTCCGGACTTCCCCTTGCCGGGCCAGCTAATTGTTTAATCGCAGGGCAACATGTTTATCCCCGGGGCTCCTTTTAGGCCCAACCCCCTTTTGACGTCCATATTTGACGCCACACGGAGACGTCCTCAGGAGACGTGGACTCAGCTCCCATCGAGGACACCACACAGCAGCATGTCCCCGTGTCTCCTGATGGCACAGGGACAGATGTTCCCCTTCTCAGCTGGATTTTAGATATTAGTCATAGATGGTAGTGAAAGTACTTCAGTTTATATGAGTCAAAACCTCAGTTTTGGTCCTGAAACACCAGGAACAGAGGTTGCTGTTTTGTTGTTGTTGTTTTTTTTTTTTACCAAAACTACCAGATTTTTATAGTATAGTATAGTATAGTATAGTATAGTATAGTATAGTATAGTATAGTATAGTATAGTATAGTATACATACATACTATGCTATAACTACACAATACATTGTTATATGATACTATACTATACTATACTATACTATACTATGCTATGCTATGCTATGCTATGCTATGCTATACTATACTATACTATACTATACTATACTATACCGTACCGTACTATACTGTACTGTACTGTACTATACTGTACTGTGCTTTGCTGTGCTGTGCTGTGCTGTCCTATACTATACTGTACTGGACCGTACTATACTATACTACACGGTACTGTACTGTACTGTACTGTACTGTGCTGTGCTGTGCTATGCTATACTATACTATACTATACTATACTATACTATACTATACTATATTAGAGTACTGTAGTAGAGTACACCCGACTAGATTAGACAAGATTGTACTAGACTCCACTAAAACGAGGCGATGCTATGCTCTGCTATGCTATGCTATGCTATGCTATGTTGTACTGCTATGCAGTATAATGTGATGTATTGAGATGAACAACCTTTAGGAGTCGGGTGCAAACGTAGGTTTAACCCAGGGCCCCTGAAAGCAGCAGCAGCAGCAGCAGCAGCAGCCTAAATTCAGTCATCCCTACATATCAAGCATGAGGCAGGAAAACAACAACAACAACACGCAGCAGAAACAGAATGGCGTGCTGCCTGCCTGTTGCAGAAGATCGTCCTCTGTGTGGAGCAGCTGTTGGACACCGGAGGCCTCAGCAGAACACTGCATGCTGCTGCTGTTAATGCTGCTGTGAATGCTGGTGCTGCTGTTGTTGCTGCTGCTGCTGCTGCTGCTGGAGGAGCACTTATGGGTGTTCCCTTCTTTCAGGGCTGTGCTCCGCGTTAAAGAGGGTGACTTCTTGTCCGCCCTTTGAGAAATGCATGTAATGTTCACTGAATATCCCCACAGGGACTCCGTGTGTTTGTGGTACTTTCTAATGTCCTCCTCTGGAATTCCAACACATCATCTTGTCATTCTGCGAGGAACTAAACAATGGTGCGCTTGTCTGGTAGTAAACTGTAGTTGTTGAATATGAACATCATTATAATCGCACGTCCCGGCTGCGTCCCTCTCCGTCGCCGCACAAAGCTCTCCACCGCGAGTGTTTGTGTGCGACGCGCCGACGACAAAAACCTGACAGACAGGCAGCGTGACTCTATTGTGGCTCCACCGCGTCGCTCACACGAGTGAGTCAGTCCGCGTTTGACAGAAGCCGAGCGATTTCCAGGAAATGTGAAGTTACACCGCTCAGTCTAAACCCGACCATGAATAGATCTACGGCTAGAGAGTTTATTTAAAAAAAATCAACCGAAAAACATTTTTCAAGATTTTTAGAATTAATTTGCATCAATATTTGTGGTATTTTTATCAATATTTAAATTTTTTCTTTTTTTTATATTCTAGAAAAAATAAATCTTGTTTCTGAAAATGAACGAATGAATTTTCACAAATAAAAGTAGCTTCCTCCGCCCCAAAAATTCACTTCATTTAATTAAAAACGGCATATTCGACATCGTTGTCAGATAGACGACTCGGCTGTGAGTTGCCGAGATCTTCTGTGAGAGATGAAACTGATCAGCTTGTATCGGAGGGTTTTCGAGTGTGACGTTGACCTTGGCAGCCGAATTCCTCCGACAAACCAAACCTGTTCCCAAAGAGAAAGAGAGGAGGCGAATTCACTCCCACGTCTCCACAGGTTGCCGCAAACTGTTGCGACAAAAGTGACACAACGAGGCGGCCCGCTTTCTCCGAGCGTCCGTTTCACCAAAACAAAATGCAACTAAAAAGCCTCAATTTGAACCTTGTCGAGTTCAAAGAGGATCTGAGAGTTTCTCTGGGAGCTTGAGAGGAATAATCGAGCAGAATTGAAAGCGTCGAGATCTCGAGAAAGGACTGAAAGTAAACAAACCTTCAAAACAGGAAGTCGTGCTTCGAGGTTTGATTGACTTCCTGCTGTCGCTCATGTCGGAGCTAATCACTTCTCTGTTCCTTCACCGCCGGGAGAGGGGGAGGGAGGGGGGGGATTTCCGCTTGTTTACCTGCATCGTCAACCACCTGGTTGCACGTGCTGAGGTCAACCGCCGTCGCCGTGGCAACATGGTGATAACCGAGTGAGAGTGAGGTTGAAAGGTTGGCAAGGAAGTGAAACTGAATAAAGAAATGTGTTTGCAAAGTGGTGAGAATTCACATTGACCGCCAAGAGTTGAATGTAAAATAAACATAAAGTCTGTGTTTATTTCGTTAAAGGTTGAATCTGATTGATTGTAACCGGATTACCTTTTGGATTTCACGAACCAGGTCAGAATAAACCAAATTTAGACGCTCAGAAACAGCCGCCAAACGACCAACCAGCATGTTCAGGTGGCACAGGTGAGCACCTTCGCAGGTGTTTCTCCCTAGGCGGGCCTGGAAAGCCTTTAAGACGGCGTGAAGGGCGTAACAGTCCGAGGTAACGGACGCACCTTGTGTCCACACAGTGTTTTTCCGACACCTGATATGACCTGGCAGGCTCAGCCCGCTTTAGAGGAAGTCAGGATGGCGTTGCAACGGACTTTCCGTGACTTAAACACCCCTCGGACCCCCCTCCCTTGTTTTGGGCTTTTATTTTGAAGGCTTTATCAGGTGTGCGTGCGTGCGTGCGTGCGTGGGCGTGTCCGCTGGCGTTTGGCTTTCCCGGGATCTCTCAGGCAAATGAGGGATCGGAGCAGGTCGGCAGGTTTTCTGGGGAGGAGGATTAAGGGATGCTGGGTGGATTTTGCTGAAATGGGTGAGGGGGAGGTTGGAGATGCCTCCCTCTAATCCCAGTCCAACTGGAGGGTTGACAGGTTGTACTGGTCAAACAAGCGGTCCGAATGCGGGGGCGCAGAGTCGTCAGGAAGCGATTGATGACCGTCAGAGCTGCAGGCAGCCGGTCACATTGTTTCGCCTGATTGCCGGAGTCAACGCACTCCGCCGATATACATCCCAGTCACCTAATAGTCATTGTTTTGCGGGGGATTTGTCCGTCGGGGGCGCAGCGGAGGCCAACAAAGGGCGTCTTCTGGGAACAGTCGCACAAACACAAAGATGACATTCAGACCACCACGTCCCCCCCCCCCCTCCCCCCGCGCTCCCGTGTGCCGACGCCGGACTCACACCCGCATGACCGCGGCTGACTGGGCCGGCCCACCCCGGCCTGGTTTCCCATCGCACGACAGACGGGCTTTGTGTCTGTTGTCCCCCCCCCAAAACCCACCGGCGCCTTTGTCACGGGGACAAATCCTCATCATCTCGGTCAGCAGTCGCTGACAAAACGGCACATTGACGGCGAGGCGGCATCGAATCGCGGGCGGCGAGGTGAGAGGGAGGGGGTCTGCTGCAACCTGGTGCTCTTTCAGGAGGCTGACGGGGGAACTTTGGGGCTTGAAATCCAAGTGACGACGATCCTTTTCACGTCAGAGACTTTCCTTCCATGTTTCAGGGAGTTTTTCTGTCATTTCGGAGCAACAACAAGAGAATCGGGATGCGTGATTTGACAGACCCTCAAACGTGTACCAGCTGCGTGCGGTGGGAGGGCGGCTGGCGGCTCGCCTCTCCAGCTGGGCCTGATTTGAAGCCGATTCCCTCTGCATTCTTCGCAGCTCTCAGACCCGCCATCACGCACTTCGGCTTCTCATGCAAGCTCCTTAAAGCCGCTGCGCCGCGGCGGCCCGGCAGCTTTCGATTCTGCGTCTTTTTCCTGTAAAACGGACGGAAAATGTGATTAAAAAAGTCTCACGAAGCAGAATCGAACTTCGTCTGAAGCTGATATGCAGCTACAGATGAGAATCTCTTCCTCATTTTTAGTCTCATCTGGGTTCTGACTCCCTGCCGCCATCTAGTGGAACAACAACAGACTACAACTCATCTTTTTCTGTCTGATTACTAAACCCAGTTTACACTTTAACACAGTTTAAGACTGGAAAAGTGGGAACACATTTGTTCTGGAATTGACCTCCAGCTGAAACGTTTCAGGTGTTGGTGCTCTGACCTCAGCGTGTCTCTTCTTTGACTGTTTCCTCTCCAAATTCAGTCATTTCTCCCTCATCGTGTCGTGTTTTCTGCGTCTCTCTCTCAGTTTGTTACGACAGATCGGCCTGTTTTCCTTTGTCTTTTTAAAGCTTCTATTTTGAAAGCGCGGCCCCCTTCGTCCAGGTGGCGACCGTGGGGTCCGCTTGCGCCCAGCGGGGCTGCAACGTGATCCCGCCGAGGCCTCTGGAATAATAAGCGCGTGGACAGACTGACCCGCAAAGCGTGGCGTCAACACGGATCCGATCGTCCTGAAGGTCGAATGCCTTCCTCGGATAAAGGAGCTGCGGGTTGTTTTGTTGGACGTCTGCATCACAACTCTTTGTTGTCTTTACGTGTTTCTTAGGACACAATTAAACTCTGTAAAACGGATTGTTTGAAGGTCTCAAGGCAGCGAATTGAGTCAGAAAAAAAACTCCATCTTGGATGTGAAATAAATGGATTTCAAGGACAAAAATGAGTCATCAAAATAAAGTGAAACTGTACCAAGAAACCTGGAAAATTGCTCCATCTTGGAACTTCCAGACATGCAGCAAGGTGACGCTTTCTCACGTGACCTCGAATGAAAACGCGTCACAACACAGTCGAAGGAAATACTATTTATTTCACGTGAGATCATCGAAACCCTTAAATACCGAAAAGTCATCGGGACGAGACTTTGCGCCACTTCTTCTTCATCTGTTTCCACAACGTGCGTTAAAAACATAAACAGCTAAAACACTGGAAAGGGCCTTTAAAACAGAGACGTGGAAGAACTACTGCAACCCACAGGGACTCAAATACAACAACACAGTACAGGATTTGTTCCTACAGTCTCCTTTTTTTACACCTTCATTCAGGAAAACAGTTAATTACGAAGCATCGCGTCTGGATCGCGTGTCCGAACAGAATCATCAGCGGACGTTTGATTTAACAAATAAGGCGTTAAAGTAACAGAATCTAAAGATGGAGACGGCTTTATTCACACACAACATTTACATACAGATGAGTTTTCCCGCAATGTACACAACAAGTACTTCGACCTCCAAGAGGCCGCAGTGATGACGCAACAGGACGAGCTACAGGAAGCAACGGCGACGTCCGATTGGTCCGTCACGGGACGCTGCGAGCGATCTGCCCCCGCTGGAAGATCCTCCAACACGAGAAGCGTGTGAACGGCGCGTTGAACAACGTTTACAGCGATACAGTAACAGGCCGGAGGCCGAGGACTCTGCGCCGCGGCGTGGTGCGTTCAGGGCCCCTCAGAACAGCCCTCGACTGGCCAAAACCTCCCAAAACTCTCCGTCCATCTCCAGTAACGTATGTTTATCTGTGCACAAAATAGCTTTATAACTTTCTCTTTAAAGGTAGATCGTCGTCTAAATATAAAGAAACTAGAGGCACTTAGAAGGAAATAAGCCCACAAGCGGTGACATACGAGTCCCACACGCGATTGTTGTGAAGTTCTTCACAGCAACCTGGAAGTTTTGTGTGTATTTTTCTCAGAAAAGTCCAAATATAAGTTTTTGTTTTTTTTTTTAACATTCTCTTTCCTACTTTCGAGCAGTGGCGCCGACGTGCAGATCAAATGTCGTTCCAGGTGCCTCCTTAAGGGGGCGCCAGAGATCAGAGCGGGTGGGGGCTCAGAGGTAAATAAAAGAACCCCCTCCCCCCGTTTGAAAACCGCCGTTGCTTTTATTTTGAAGGCTCCTGCTTGCGTATGATGGTGAGAGTTGTTGTTCGCCGGTCCTCCGACTTTGGGTGAAGCCAAACGCTGATGGACGCAGGTGCACTCACTAACGAGCAGGAACAGGAGCCTTCAAAATAAAAGCATGAAGAGAATGTCCTCACTGGTTTCCTCAGCAAAGGGTCTGGCGCCCCCTCAAGGTCATTCCAGACCCGCAGCTGGCCACCGCTGCTCAGTTCAAGCTTCTTTCCCTTTACACACACTCACACACACACACACGCACACACACACACGCGCGCACGCACACACACGAGAAAACATTGAGTGAAAAAAACCCAAGAGGTAAGGATGGGAGCGTTTGTGGTGAAATAACCGTTAATCAGTTGACCAACGAGTAGAAGGCGAGAAAGCCCCTTCGAGGTCTCGGACCTCCCGTCGGATTCAGTTTTAAATCTCACGAGGCCGAGGTGGAGTTTATTTTGAAAGGGTTCCCAAAGGTTCGCATCCTGAAAGCGCCTCAAGTAGGAGAAAAATGGAACCGACGTCACCCGACAGCAATGATTGGTTTGGATCTCGACATAGAAACGACTCGGCGGGAGCTTTGTTTATGGCAAAGGTGTGTATGTGCATCACGTTTGTTCCTGCGTGTGTGTGCGTGCGTGTCTGTGTGTGTGTGTGTGTGTGTGCGCTTAGGGCTTGGGCTTGGTGGTGGGAGTGACGATGGGGGGCACGGGGGCGCTGGTGGGGATGACGCCGGTGGCCAGCAGCACGATGATGAGGAGGATGATGACCACCACCACCACGATGACCACGATCAGCTTCACGTTCTTCCACCAGTAGGCGCGCGCCACCTTCTGCGACGTCTGCTTGAAGTGCTGAGCCTGGGGGGGGGGGGGTGGAGGGGGGGCAAATTGGAAATCAATGTTCATTTGATTTTCTCGAGGCAAAAACAACATTTCGGTGTCTGATCTGTTGAAATAATGAAGTTTTTTGTAAAGTTTGAATGTAAAATGGGAGGTTTAACTTTCAAAGTAAAAGCACCCATCCGCAACGATGATGGTGCAACAGGAAGTCCTGCGTTCAGCTGAAACTTCCCCGTGCGTGAGCTCAGAGTTCACGACGCGGCGCCACTCACCCCCGCCTGCAGGTCCTCCGACTTGCCCATGAGGTCGTCCAGCCGCTCGCCGCGGGCCAGGATGCGGTCCACGTTCTCCGTCATGATGTTCTTGACGCCGTCCACCTGGTCCCTCAGGGACTGGACCTTGTCCTTGGGCACCGGCGCTTCCTCCACGCCGCCAAACTCCTGCAGGAGGGAGGGGGGCGGAAAAACGGCGTCGGGTCAAAAGGCGCGGAGCAGTTCTGAATCAGCGTGAAAGCGAAGAGGTCGAAGAACGTTGATCCACTTCGAATGAAACAAATAAACAAACGCTTCATTCGACCTCTTCGTCAATTCTACGAAAAACATCGTTGCAGAAATCTTGTCGACAATCGAGTTGTGGAAATAATTCCGTGAGAACGAGAACCAAATTAAATGAACGCTCAATCCTAAAAGTAGATAATGACAAATTAATGATTAGTTTATTAATAATTGTCTACTGAAAACCTGAGTCACTAATATTACCTTTTAAAAGATTCCAAAAAGCTTCATGAATGAGGCTAAATCGTTTGTTATGATGCAAATATTTACATAAAACAATAAAGTGAAAATTCAAGAAAATTATCTTAAAGAAAAAAAGGTGAAAAAAAACAATAAAACCAACAAAAAAAATTATATAAAATGGAATAAAATAAACAAATAAAATGGTTCAATAATCGAAGGGTTTTAATAGGGAGAAAACTTTAAACTGATTTTTTTTAAAAAAGGGAAAAAAAAAATCAATAAATTCGAAAAATATTTAAAAAAAGAAAAGAATTCAAAGATAAAAGAAGAAAGAGTTTAAAAAAAAAGAAAAAAAGAAAAAGAAGCCCTAAACCATGAAAGAAAAAAGAAAGAGAGACACTTTTGGGGCTTGTTTCTGGCCACGCTCGCGTCTCTCTTCCTGCTTTCATTCATCACGACCGACTGCTGGCGACCTTCATCGGACACTCGGACGTCAGACACAAGATCCTCCTGCAGATACGTCCGTTTGTCCTTGATGGTTCGTCCCCGCTCAAACGGGCATTTTTGCGGTGAGTTCAGGGCGGAGACGAGAGACGGCGTCTCTCTCGACGCGGCGCGCCGCCGAGCGGACACGCAGGGCCTTCCACGTCCCAGGAGCGCGACGGAGACGGTAAACAAAAGGCGTCTCCAGGAAACGGCGGCAGATTTTCATGCGTCATCTGCTGTCGGCCTCGCCCGCCTCCTGAGTCTCCTCCACCCTCCCTCCATCTTTAAGTCCCGATAAAAGTCACAGTTCAGCTTTTAACCAATCACAGCTTTGCTTCTTTAGCAGTTCTGAAGGTGGGAAGACACCTAGTATATATATACACGAGTACTTTAAGTAGAAAGACTTCTCAGTTGCCACTTGGAGCCAAAGTTCTTTTCAAAACGTAGTAATAACATGAAGTTCTGCCTTTTATTTTGTCAACAAAGTAAAAGAATAAAAAGTTTTGTCTCATGAAGAGTCAAACTTCAAGATTTGAACATTTATTCGCATTGTGGAGGAAAAAGCATCAACGTACGACTTCAAAAGTCCTGAAATAGATCAGAATATTTCAAATAGTACCACTAAGACTAAAACTGCCGTTAATATTAATGTATTCACTCAGTCATTACTTCTAAAACGAACGAAATAGACGCAACAAAATGACAGTAATTAAAAGTAAACAGATAACGGGCTGGGACACACTCATCTGCCAGGAGAAATACTACCAATACTACCTATTTCGAGTAACGTGAGTATTTGTATCATGTTACTTTCACTGCTGCCTGTCCGTCTCATCTGTCCTGCGGTTCAGCGAGGTCGTCCGACAGCAACCAACCGTCCGTGTTTGATGACACGACGAGACGCCAAAGTACGAGAGGACGACCGGCACTGACCGACACGTGAAGTCTGAGTACAGCATTCAAATATTTGTACTGCTGCCGGCCCGAATGAGGCTCGGCTGCCCGGAGAGAAGCGGGCGTTTTGATTCCAGGAGGAATACAAACCAGCTGCAGCGAATGTTTATTTGTTGAGCTTTCGGGCATTAACGACTCGGTCGATCTGGCATTAGGCCGACTTGTTGCCGTCCACGCATAGAAGAGCAGCTTTTTGTCCCTCGGGGGCACCCGTAGCCATCACGGGCGCTCGTTTGCTAATGCCGCAGACGTGGAGAAAGTCGACCGGCTTGTAAACGGTGCGTTTTATAGAAGAAAAGTCAGGTGCAGTTTGTACTTGAGGTGCAATTGAAGCGCTTAAACTGTGAATTAAAACTTTATGATGAAGCCAAAGAGGCCAAAGTAAACCAAAGATACTCCAGAACACACAAAAGGAACTTGTATAAGTCACAAAACAAGCAAACGAGACCCAAAGGAGACACGAAGGGAAACTCAGCGATGATTAAAAGACATAAAAATCAGAATAAAAGGGAAAACAGAGGAAAGAACGACAAAAAAAGACAAAGAAAGGACACAAAAGGACCAAACTGCAACACAAGGTTCAAGAAATGTGCAAACAAAACGGACAAGTGCGAAACGAGGATGAAAAGGACCAAAAAGGGACAAGAAATAAAAGTGTTTCAACTGAAAAAGCGCAAAAACAAAAGCAGAAACGTGAAGGAACAAAAACACACAAAAGGTGCAAGAAACGCGAGATAAGAAGAGGCAAAAACAAGAGAGCCACAAAACAATCAGTGTGTGAAACAACAGAAAGACGGCGCAGCAAAACAAACACAAACTGAAGCAAATCAATCCAGTTTCAAACAGCCAGAAACACAAAAATGATCAATATGACGCAGGAGACAAAGTGAGAAAAACAACAGCTGAAATAAACAAACTAAACAATAAAGACCTAAAACGTGGCGAGACGCGAAGCTGCGAAAGTCCCTCATCAGTTAAAGTTGGTTTAAAGTTACATCGGGTTTGTCATCGGAATTATGACACAAAGGGGGCGGGTCTTAATGGGGGGGGGGGTCAATACATTAGCACCCAGAGCCCCAGTTTACTGCAGAGCGCCCATGGTTTGCTACAGTGAAATACACATACTGGTAATATATATTAAAAAAAACAAGTTTAAAGTTTGTAAAGTTTCTTCATGTCTTCGTATTTCAGTAAAGGAAGCATGAATGAGTCATATTTGAATCCTGAACAAACACAAACAAACAAACAAACAAACGCTGGGCTGTTTGACGAACGACCAAATCGGTTAAATCAGAATCAATACTTAGGATTAAAACCTAAAAAGTGGCTGATTTGGTTCGGTTTTTATCAACAAATACGGTTTTCTTGACGGAAAAGGTGTCTGTTATTCCCTCACCGGTTCCTGTACGTATCAAGGCCAAAGAAGTGACTCTAAAAGTCTCTTTTTTAAACCAATAAAAGTTGTTTTTATGAAACTTTTGGGGTTGTTTTCCGGTCCCGGTGTTCCGTTTCTGGCACCTGTTGCTTCTTGGAAGAACAATGGAGGCTGGAGAAGCCGCTCTCCGCCTCCGCCTCCGACGCCAACAGCGGCGGCGGCTTCAGCCGTGTTCACCTACCGGATCGGTGTCCATGTTGTTGTTGTTGTTGTTGTTGTTGGTAACGAAGCCCCCCGACCGCGAGCCGCCGGATCAACTCCCCCCTCGAAGTTTTGGGGACAATTTAAAAGCGGCTAAAACCTGGAGTTTTTCTCCGAGCCCTGAAAGTTTGATGCCGCGCTGAAACGTTTCCTGCTCTTTCTCACTTCCTGGTTGGAGTTTTTTTCTCTGTCTTTTTTTTCCTCCCTTCAAAATAAATTCCTCCGCTTCAACCGTCAAGTGACAAACAGCAAAGCTTCAACTTCCTGTTCGGATTTCACAAATAAAACAAACTTGAAATCGTTGACATAACAAAATACTATTGCTACTTCAATATTACAGGAATTGAATACTATTTTAAGTCCTTTTGAGTATCATTTTACTCAGACACGAGTACAATTTGATTCAGGACTTGACATATTATGTAATAATCGATTGCTAAAATTGCTAAAACAAATAAAAATACTACTTTCTTCTTATTATATGAGTGCAAATTTGGAATTTTCTTCAATTTACTCCAAAATATTCTCCATACATATCGTTTCCTACGGAGAATGTAACTTAAATCAACAAGTTAACTGCCGTTAATGACGCAATGCAGCATCCAACCGTCAGTCGGCATAAAATAAGATTTTGAAATTCAGAAAATAATGAGTCAGAATGGAAAAGCCTGAAAAAAACCCCTCAAAAAATCTGCCGTTACCGTGAATATAAGAGTTCAGTGTAACTCCGTCTCCCATTACGTGCTTTTACTCTGAAGCTGCACACATCCACTTCCTTCATTGACGTAGAGCACACCTGTGCGGCCCTACCCCGCCTCTCCTAGGGGTGGCGTCATATCAAGGTGTTCCCATCACAGCAGATCGTCACAGTTTACCACGTCTTTCGAAACAGTGCGAGTTTCAAACCCTGGATGAAGTAGAAACGCGGTCTGATGTGGAAACTTTGTTTATTTACAGGGAGGGAAAACCCCAAAAGTATTCACGGAAAGTAGGAAAAAAAACAAGTCAAACGTGTCACTCGACACATGAAATTAAAAAATAGAAACTCGAGTTTTAGACTCATACAAACCTGCAAAAACAGCAGCTTTTTTTCTTTACTTGTCAAATGTACATTTCTAAATATTATCAGACATCATCTGACGTCACACTTCATCTGATCAAGACGGTCACATTCCTGTTACTCGAGTTAAACAGATCGAAACAGGCGACGTCGCCTCCCGCCAATCACACATCTGGTGTGTTACGTCAAACGCCCCCCCCCCTCCTCCTCCTCCTGTCCTGGATCTCTGCGCTCATCTGATCTCACGCCCTGCCGGCGGCCCCGCCCGTCCAACCGGTTCACCTCCATCCAGAGACACGACGGTGCTCATCAGATGCTGGTTCGTCCTCTCAACTCAGTCACCTGCAGGCAACAACACGCCTCACTGCTGTCTGGGAAATCTGAATCAGACGGTCCGAAAAGCGGCTTCTTGAATCAAAACTCGGCAGCACGTAATAGAAAAAAAAAGGGGCTTTTATTTCCTTTGACAATAAACGTTTTTTGTGCGATGATCGAGCTGGAAGTTATCTACAAGTAACATGCGACGACAGGACAGAATAAAACCGGAAAGGAAAAGCTCCTAAAAAATAAAAGCACTTTGGAGGAGTTCCTCGTTACACGTTTGCTAAAAAAACAGAAGAAGAAGAGAGAGAGAGAGAGAGAGAGAGAGAGTGAGAGAGAAACCTCGGATATACGAGAGGAACGAAGCGAAAGACGAGCAGGAAGTCGACAGACAAACTCCCGTCGCGCTTCCTCTCAGTGGCCTTGTCTGATGATGATGTCCGACATGTCGTCAACCTTCACCAGCTCCAAATTCTGCAGGAAACACAAATATACACACGACTTAATGGCGTAAACTGACGAGAGGAATGAAACAAACTGGTCACGAATCCACAGGAAGCCCATCGTTATCAGGAAAGAGCGAACGTAACTTGGCTGCCGTCAGGCTACGGCGCCGTCACGCTCACCTTTTCGTTGGCGAGATGAAGCAGAGCCACGAACGCCAGCGGCACCGACAGGTTCTGAGACATGCTGCTCGGCAACCTGAGACGCCACAGACAC
>JASSRZ010000011.1:1211734-1227026 GCA_032164315.1 Malacoctenus gilli
TGACGAAGAGTGGGTTGCTGTTTTCACACTACACCCTCTAGTGGTCACTACTGGTATTACAAGACTGGGGTGCGCTAAAGTTTACTGCAACTTCTTGATGACTTTTTCTCATTTTTTGACAAAGAATGTGACACAGTGAAACAAAAAAACATCTGAAAGCAGTATTAATCTTCAATATAAACTGAGTGAAAGTGTTTGAGTTGTTTGTTTATCACCAACTATGGAAAAGATGCTAAAAATGAAAGATTTCTCTCAGCTTCTTGATCTCATACTTAATCTCGGTTAAACTTATTCATCATCGCGACGCTGACTGGAGGACATAAGCCGATCAAAAACTTTAATCGAAGCTGAATCTCCAAAGATGAGGCCACAGATTAACTCTGAAGTGCACATTATCCCGTATAACGACACTTCGTTCACCCCCCGAGGCCGAAACAGGCGACAGCGAGCGGAGTGATACGAGAACAGGTGGCTTTGAGTAAACGTCTGAGAACTGTCTCAAATGGAGAGTCAAACTCTGACGCGCTTCACACCTCGCATCTCCTCTCGGACTCGGCGCTGTTGATGTTGCTCAGGTTCTGCTCCACTGTCCTCTTGGGCGGCCTCTTCTTCTTGGGCTGCTTGGTCGCCGCCTCGCTCTCTGCACCTTCCTCCTCGTCTCCGGCGCCCTCTTTGGAGCCATGGTCTATGGAATTCACACAAAGACATTGGAGAAAGCCTTACATCGATGACCCGCAGAGAGAACAGAGTCCGGGATCGCGTTCGGTGAGAGGAAACCGAACGGGAGGCAGAGTTGGGGGCTCCTCACCGTCTCCAGGCTTGGTCTCTGCACCCAGACCACCCAGCACCTTGTAGGCATCAGCGTGGACGGCGTCCACCCTCACAGCGTAGATCTTTGTGCTGGCATCCAGAGTGCCAGCGGCCACCTTAGAGGGGGGGCACAGACATACGGAGATGATGATGAAAACAGCCTCACTGTGGGCCGTTTGATACTAAAACCTTGAGGTCAAGTACCCAAATATGTTACGCATTCAAGCGGCCTGCTACTCATCCGATACGTCCGGGATTCATTCATCAGTTCGGCGACTTTAGGGTGAAAAAGGAGGCAGATCCCAAGTTGTTTATGGTCCGTTGGAATAAATAAATAAACATACCTTGAAGTTCGTGAGCTCGGAATCCTTCTGCTTGAGAATGTCGGCCATGTAATCAATCAGATGCAGTCCGAAGGCATTTTTGGTGGTGATTTTCTGCCAAAGAAAAAGAGAAAAGCATCAGACATTGATTTTTTTTCTCCCCTCTCTTCGGCTCGAAACGTTTCATTTGGAAAAACGGCTCGTTATCGTTCAAAAGACACAAAGAATAAGCGATTATGTCGGCACCACAATTTGTGGAGCACTTAAGTGATTTCTTTGAAAACCGACCCGGCAATTTTCAATCCTCCGTTTTTTGAAGGAGGGATATCAAAGTTGTTTTTTTTATGACAATGACGACTCCCTTTCTGTTCATAAATATTTGGCAGTTTACTTCTACCTCAACATCAGACTGAAACCAGTTGTTGCAATCTCCTCTGAGCGTTACTGGAGGAGTGACTGCAGGTCTTCCTGACACAGACTAGAAGGGCTTCAAGTGGAGTACCTCAAGGCTCGGACCTGGGGCCTCTTGAAAATATACACCTTGTCAAACACACGCAAATTTATAAACAGTTCGCATATACTTACGTTTTCAGTGGAGAGTTTTATACAGGTGGAATAGTGCTCCGAGATCTGTGCATTTGACAGCTTGGGCACGGCGGCAGGAGTCCCCACGGCGCTGCATAACAAAATGACATCGTCATTATTTGCGGAGATCTTTTTACATCGATGTCTGCATGAAAATCCTCCTTTCACGTGGCAGACTGCCACCAAACTGCAGGTTAAATCGTTGCTTTCTAGAACATCATCCCAAACGCTGACCTATGAGAGGCGGAGTCGTTGAAGGAGGAATCGGTGGCAGCCTGAAGGTCGATGACTCGCGACCTCCTGCGCTGACGACGCTCCTGCTCGTCGTCGTTGCCGGGGAAAGCCGCCAGCAGCGGGGTGCTGCAGGCTGCGGGGGAGTGAGACGGACCCTTGCCCTTCAAGGACGACGACGACGACGACGTCCATCCCGGTCGAACCCGGGCGACGGGTGTGGAGGCTGTACTCATGTTAGCTGGACAGAGATGGGCAGAAAGCAGCAGGAACCAGAATGAAGGGATGCAGCTCCTAAATTAGATACAATTGGTGATGAGAGCATCTGCCAATCCCAGCTTGAGTTTTCAGAGACTAAAATTAAAAGAGATTGAACTTTTGGGGGTTGGTTTGTTTTCTCAATTTCACTCTTATTAGCTTTTTTTTAATCGTTTTCTTTTGAAACGGTAACTTGTATACTTATGGTGAGGGCTCAGTGCTTCACTTTATCACTGTGTTATTGTTTGACAGAGTGGAGCATTTGAGTTGTTGCCTTATTTGATGAAAAGTGAAATAAAACGTGCTTTATAAAGTCGAGCAGTAGGCTTTCATTCCAGCCCTTATGGTGCCATTCAAACCGTTAGAAACAAATTTTAAACATGTCTTATACGCAGCACTTCAACGCGATGAGTTGGAGACAAACAAAACTAAACTTAAATCAAAGAAAGAAAGTTTATAAATCCTCGTTTTCCAGGTTTGGCCCGACAAAATCTTCGCGAAAGCGTTTGCTGTCAAAAATGATGCTTTCGTGAAAAAATGACGATGCGATGAACATAATCTCTGACTAGTTTAAACAATGAATGTATAGAAACAAACGGATTCTGCAATATAGACAATAATGATGATTAACAAGGACAAAAATCTGCGATAAAGGAACTTTTGCGCAAAAGTCAGAGTAAGTCGGATCAACAGTTTATTCCGCTGAGCTGGAACAAAAACAAACGCATGATGCTAATTGAATGCTAACGAACACAACTACACACCCACAACAGCGTTAGCTTCAGTACAACTGTGTTATAATCGTCAGTTTGCGTTCAAAATACATATTTACAACGAGATTAGTTCCTTCCAACCTACCTGGAAATGTCACCGATCCGTTCCCGGTGCTTCTGTCGGTAAAAGCTGTCAGAAGGTGGAAAGAAAAGTACCGATCTGAGAAGGACGGAAGACGTTCTCGTGTCTTCCGGTACCGCGTTTTGAATTTTTGCGCCGAACGGTTTACGTCGCAGCGCCGGACGTCATGACGTCACCGGCGCAGATTTGCATTTCTCATTGAGAAGAAGGAGAAGAAGAAGAAGAAGAAGAAGAAGAAGAAGAAGAAGAAGAAGAAGCAGAAGCAGAAGCAGAAGCAGAAGAAGAAGAATATTTTACACTCTCTTGTAATCGTTTATACTCCTTTTATACTATATAAAATTTATTCATAACTATAAGTTATATCACTTGTTAAAATACTGCTTGATATTTTATCATCACCTATAATCAGAGCAACAGTTTTTTCTAAAATTTCTCAGTATTACTTTTTCTGACTTCCTTCACAGACAGTTTTTGGACAATGACTGACCGTTGAATGACTCCTTCTGCAGCCCAGCAGTGTGCAGCTTCCTCCAAAGAAGAATATTGTACCAGAAATGCAAACTAAAGCGTGTTTCTTTTTACATGCCAACAAACTGAAACAGTGTTGGCTTTAATCCCGCCATATCAGGCTCTGCAGTGCAGACTGGACGCTAAAGGGAACACAGCTGTGACTGAGTCAAACAGAGAAAACGTGGCACTTCTTATCACCGAGGAGGCAAAACACACGCGCACCATTGCGCTTGTGTTCTTTCCAATTTTGGGCTGAACACTTCCTTCCATGTTATCGATGCAATTTTTAAGCATCTGCAAAACGAGTTTAGAGCTTCAGCTTCACAGAATCGACCCGTTCTTCAGTTTAACATTCACGTTTTAGGGGAAAAAAACGAAATTCCTTTCATTTCGGCGTCCCTCCTTTGAAGGACATCTGCATTATTACGATGGCACGATTTATCGGCAGGAAATTAACATATTCAAATATTCCCTTTCAGCCACAGTATATAAATATGATGACATATCTGGGATTTGAAAGAACATTAATGATTTCCATGCAAAGTGGGAATTGAAATTATGCCTGAAGCAAACTGAGACTATTTTTTGTAATTAAAAAAAAGGGTCCCAGTTGATGGCAGTGAGAGTCGCACACTAGATGGCAGTAAGAAATAAGGATGTGATGGAGGCAAACGAAAGCTGGCACGAAAGAGCATGTAAGCATTTAAACATACTTCTGTTCTGACATTTCTCCTCATAATATGGATCTTAAAATGGTTATTTGTGAGGCTCTGAGGTTGACAAATGTACAATTCAAGGAAACACTGCATTTTATTTTGAAAGTTGATGAGAGTGTTTTTCAGTTTAACAGGATTTGACAGGAAATTAACCACCAATTAGCGCGAGGCTCAATCCAAAGTTCAATCTTTACTCTTTCATCTTGCTGCCAGTGCTTCAGGAGAAGAAGATACAAACACGGATGTTTTTTTTCCCTGCCAGAAGAAACTTTGCAGCAGGAATTTCAACAAACCCAACATCAGCGTGGAGTCTGCAGATCAGACGGGTTTGAAAAAACAGAGCAGCGACCGAAAACAGCGGCGTGCCGCAGGGGGAAGACGACAAAAAAGACGTGATGACCACAAAAGGGAGCCGGGCTGGAAGTGTAAATACAGAGAGGTGGATTCAGCGAGGGGGAGGAAGAAAGAGGAGAGGAAAGTTCAGGTCAAGAGACGCAGCCTGGAGCCAAAGCAGGAGGAGGTCTGAGGAGGTGAGGAGGGAAACACAAGAAGTAGAAGAAAGCATCAACCTTGAAACATTAAGTCGACAACCTCAATCTCAAAGTTGTATCACGACTCCTGTATAAAAGCTCTTCGGCTGGGGGAGAGAAAAGGGCGGAGCCGCGTTGTTTGGGGCGTGTCCTGTCCCATGACTCGCCGGAGTCTAATGACTTTCCCCACCTGTACCGAGCAGCCGCCCGTCGTTTTCAGCGCATTCGGCGTCCGACGGCGTCCTCCCGCTCTGCAACCTCACGAGCTCAGCGCAGCCACACTGCGAGCTCTAACGACCTCGGGTTCGACGTGCCGACTGCACGACAGTCGCTCTTGTTCTCCTCAGATCAGTGACGCAGCCACACATGCTACACACACCACCGGCAACACTTCATCTCCTCATTTAGGATCAAACGCGCCGGTTGCTCGCCGCGGGCGGCAGCCGACTTAGAAATGTGTCTGATTTCATGCTGCAAACGTACGTCTGACCTGAGGGTGATTCTGTGCTTAAAGAGACAGAGTGAAGAAAGGAGACGATATTGGCGCTTTACCAACAATCGCCTGAAGCATTTATAGATCTATCACAATAGAACCGCGAAGCGTCGTTTATCCGATGGCCCTTCTGTGAGACACACTTTGTTCATGCGTCTGAATCGGTGAGTAAAAGCGCTGAACGGCCTGTTGTCTTTATTCCTGCGTGGCTTCAGTTACAACAAAGACCCCTGGAGTGTGTTTGTGTGCGGCGAAACCTCGCCCTCCCCCAAACAACAGCACTTCACAATGATGTATGTAAAAGAGAGCGTCATGCATTGTATGCGAGCCACTCATACGTGAGCATAAAGGCCGATGCACACACGCGTGTCGTCGCCGTGTTAACGGGCTTCGCGAATGAAAGCGCATTTATCTCTCCGGCAGAAGCTTCGTTCTGCCGAGGCCGTTTGATCGATTCCTCCTATCTGATCGTTGATGGGAGATGATGACAACTATTAAACGACTCAATTTCTCGGGGTCCTCTCCGCCTCCCGGTAATCATACTCTTTTTATGCGAGCGCCATCAGTGCCGAGCACTCGCGGCCCGGCGGCGTTTTCGCCGATGAACCCCGTGCGCTTCTCTCTGGAGGTCGTTTCACCCGTTGGCGTCGGGCGCTCGCGTCGGCTGCTTCGGCTCCCCGCTGACGGGAAGCTGCACGCCGTTCCTGGAGGGCCACGTGCCGCATTTCTGCCGTCAGCTCACCTGGCAGAGGCGAGGAGGCGCTGAGATCGGAGCCAATCAAGGAGATATATGTGCTGCACTGGTCCAATGCTTTTAATGAAATTACACAGCAGAGGAGGGACGTAAAACGGATAAGCAAAGGTGGGGAGGGGGGGGGGGCTGTTAAAAGCAGGAGCAGACTGAAGCTGTTGACTTGAATGGAGGAAGAAAGTAGCGGCCGTTTGTCTTGGCGCGTCGCTCGCGTCAGACGGGGCCAGAGGCGGGCGAAGCATCACCGTGAAGAAGATGATAAAATGCGAATATGAACAGCGAGCGGAGCGTGTTCATCTGCTGCCAACAGGAGCCATCTGGCAGCTGTGGCAGGTTGATGAGGCTCAACTCTCGGGGTCAAGCACTTCCAAAATTGCACTGTGCTGAAAAAAAAACTTGTTGTTTTAACAGGAACGAACAAATTGACCTCCATTAGATCAAATGTTGTGTAAATGTCACTGAAGAGGCGTCATGTCAAAGATTTTGTCACATCAGGGGTTAAAGTTAGACTGGCACCAAGTCGCAGGTCAGCAATTTGCTCAATTTGTTGTGTTTTTTTTGTAGTTGTTTATTGAAAACAGTAGAAGCCGTGAATATAGAATGAATCTTTCTCACTGCTGCGCATGATGTGCTCTTACTTTTTTCGGGACCTCCTCAGTCGCAGTTTAAAAGGGAAACCTCAACTCGGTGTCCTCCATTGTTGCAGTGTGTGTGTGTGTGTGTGTGTGTGTAAAAGAACAGCGTGCAAGTCACTTTTTTATATGATAACTCCACAGCTGAGAATAAAGAAGGAAGGCTCGGATGGGTACCAGTGGAAAAGATGCATTTCTGGATATTTTAGCTATAAATTATTGTTGGAAATCCAAGTGGTGTCAATTTTTGAGCAGCTGCAGACTTTGTCTTGAAAAATTCGTCTCAATCGATAGTTTTTTTTAACCCGCAAGCAGATTTGTTGCCCGTCTTTTCCGGACGACGTCTGTTTGGGCCCAGAACTGCTTTGATCTGGAACAAATGGCCAGAATGGAGTCCTCCAATACCAAACAGAAGAAGAAGAAGAAGAAGAAGAAGAAGAAGAAGAAGTCCAGCAGCAGATGGCGAGGCTCCCTCAGGGCCTCGATCTCAGCGTCGCGGAGTCGGACCGAAGACAGCGAGCGACTGATGCGAGTCTGCGAACGCCGCCGTCACGCTTCAGAGACAACTCGGGCCTTCCCGATGGCATCGCGTGAATAAAGAGCGCGAGCGCTCGCCAAATATTTATCAACGACTCAATTATTCACAACACGCTGGCGGAGTCAGAGGTGCGCTCCCGCACACGCCGCTCCAGTGATTGACAGCTGGCGTCGAAAGAACGAGACGTATCGAGTACCTGAGGCCTCGCTGCCGTGAATCTAAACAATGCGTGAAGACAAATTTGCATCGTCTTGGGGGGGAAACGTCGAGCGCGCTTTCGTGAGGAACTCACCAAAGCCGCGTTCGCGGCGAGTCTCCACGGAGCCAAAGCTCTAATTCGCCGAAGCCAACAGGCCGTCTCAGGAAGGATTCACTTACCGCGCAGAGTGGCTGCTGCCTCGGGGAGGATGCTGCGAGTGATCCGGGAGGGAGATGTTAATTCGCTGACCTCGGCTGCAGCCGCCTCCCACATTTTTTCCCCCCCATCACCTTTTCATCCCAGCCAGCTGTGGCTTCCAGCCGTCCAATCACCAGCCGGGCCAGTGACGGATTGAGGGGCGATGGAAACACGTGACGAACGACAGCCTTTATTTCAGGTAGCATGTTGCTTTCCGTGAAGCGGATCTATCGTGTTCGATCTACTCCTCATTTCATCCAGCCGTCTTTTTTCTTCACGGTCGTCTGGGGGCGGCAGGTGCTCCGTGGAGACCTCCTTCAGCTCTTTGGGGGGGGGGGCATCGTCCCTCCAGGATCCTCGGTTTACCTGGCCCTGACCATCACACCCCCCGGGAGGCATCTGAAACGTCCAGTGGCCCCTTTCAACACTGAGGAATAGCTGCTCTACTCTGAGCTCCTCCCAGGTGACAGAACCCCCCCCCCCAACTCGAAAACGTCGCGCCTCCGAAACCTGCCCTTGAGTTCATGAAAGAGGACCAAAATGGAGATTTCCTTCAAAGATAAACCGACTGAACGCTGTGTACAACACTTACTTACAGCCCTTGCATTGACAAACTTCCAAATATATAAACGCAAAATGAATTTCACCTCCAAATATTTAATACTTCAACGAAGAAGTCCTCCCAAACACGAAGCGGTAGGAAAGTTGAAGATGAACCGAGTCGCAGCGGCGCCTCACTCGCACGCGGAGAAACGCCGAAGCGACTCCATGAATACTGATGGCTCATATCAGGAAAGCAGCTGGTGGCAGCCGCAATATTGATTTGATCCCTCGATCGAGCGATTAGAGAGGGGAGGGGGGGAAAAAAAAAAGCGGTGATTATCAAGATTGACGTGAGCTTATTTACTCGGCGCTCTGGCCTCGGCGCGCTCGCCTGTGGCAGATCGCGGGGAAAGTTCAGCCGCTGTCGAAGTCGATCTCTACGGCAGCTGGAATCAATGACGCGTCTCCGTGTCATCGCGAAACTCTTCGGAGTGATGCGATATTGATGCAATCGCGGGGTTACATCCATGATGTCATTTTCCTCCCAAGTACTTGATCGAGGACGCGTGAGGCCTGTCGTAAACTCCCCGTCGCCGCTCCTCGGTCACAAATGTGACGGTAATTTGTAGTTTTCTTGTCAACCGGGGTTTTATTTTATCATCGCAATTACTAACAAAAGGGGGGGGGGACAGAGACGCCCCCCGAGGGTGGAATCGAATGAACAATAACGGTCTGTTCTGTCCCTCGCAGAGGTCTTGGCGGCGGCACGGGGAAGTTTCAGTTCCCAGGCAACAGGGCAGGACGAATAAAAGCCATTTCATTCATAAGTGTGTGGGATGGGCTGCTGATGGAGCCTCCACAGTCTCACATCAGAGGGGGCCGAGGAGGGAGGGACGGGGGGACGGGGGGGGGGGGTCTCTGGGGTAATGACGCAGAGAGAAGCAGGAAGCAGGAACGACGGGGGAAAGAGCTTGTAGGACCTCCGCGCCGGTCATCCTTCACTCTGTGATTTGTTCATCGTCCCGTTGATTCACGCAGCACGTCGACAAAAACCCTCGCTGCCCGCTGATTAAGACGAGCGTGCATTAAACTGCTGAGGTGTGACAGTGTCCCCCAGCAGGCTCCCCCCCCCCCCCATTCACAATGTGGCGCACTAATCTTCCCGCCTCAGCGGGGGACCGGCGTTGGCATTTTAAGGCAGATAGGAAGGAGGGAGAGGAGGAGGAGGAGGAGGAGCGTGACAAGGTGACAGAACCTGGGCGGGCGAGATGGAAGTGAAACAAACGACGACAATCGTCACTCCGCGATTGTCGCTGTGGAGGTTTTCCCAAACGGTGACTGTCACAAACGGCTCAATCCATCGATCCGTCCCGCTCGTTTACACGCTTTATCGAGGTCAGGGTCGGGCGGGGGGGGGGGGGCAAGAGTACCCCCTACCCACCCACACACACCTACAGGCAACCTAACCCCCTAATTAACCCCTCCTATCAAGCGTGACCAGAATCGATCCGGGGTTCTTCTCCCAGTGACGCCCGGTTGCTAAACACGACGCCAGTCACTCCCCACCTCAAGCTCCCCCTAAGAAAGCCCCCCCCCCCCCTTGACATGCCCAAACATTGCAGTGAAGCCAAACGCAGGCAGAAACACACACCAACATACCGGAGTCTGCTTTTTTTGTTCCTTTTGCACATATTTGTTCCTTGTTCCTCACACATTTCACCTGAAAGGATCGATCGGGCCCAGACGGGGGCGTTTCCGTCTCCTCACACAGTCCAAGAAGATGAAATGGCTAAAAAATGAATGAATGAATTCAGGGAAAAAGTCGACATCAAAACCAGCTGAAGTTATTCGGAGGAAGATGCTCTGTGCTCACCTAAATGTGTCTCTTTTTCACCGTGTTGCTGGAATAGTCAGGTGTTCATGTGATGAGCGAGTACTATTACTCAGTACTTTTACTGTCTCCTTTAAGGTATTCACGACTGATAAACACACTGATAAGTATTGGGTGTGTGTTTCTGCAGCTCTCTGAGAAGCATCCGTCTCCAGCTTCGCGGTGTGAAAGTGACGGGAGGTCAGAGGCGAACGATTTGTATGTTTCACGTGCGGCTTCACTTGCCGTTAATTGTTCCCGCCGCTCCTTTGTCGCCGCGGACGCCTCGTTTTCCAGCTGACGTGATCAACGACTCTCTTATCTGTCTTCATGAAGTGCGCCAACCGTGTGGCGTACTTGGAGTGCGCGCCGCGTTTGCCAAGATACTGATAATTACGCGATTCTGCGTGCTTGATTAATTGAAGCCGTTTGGGGGGGGAGAGAAGGCGCAGGAGGAGGGGGAGTGAATATTACGCGTCTTTGTTCTCACGGCTTGAATCGCGGCGCGAGGCCCGTCAATCACGCCGTCCCTGCTGATCGGGAGCGACGTGGAAGATCCACCTTTCTGCTCGCCGAAGGTAGAATCGTATCCTTGGTTCTACTTCAGACGGGCCAGAGGCCAACCTCTCTCCTCCCGACATATGATCAAATATATGGGACAGAGCGCGGCGATGGCGCGGCGATGGCGAGTCTTCGGACTCAGGAAGGAGCGATCGCCTGTCGAGCCGGCCTTCAGCTGACTAACGGGGTCTCGGAGGACGCCGGGGGCATCATGAGGAAATCCGCGGCGGCGCCGGCGTCGAGTCAAGTGCGGTGATTACAGGCTGAAGTGAGCGAGCGAGCGAGCGAGCGGGCGCGCGTTTGACCTTCTTCGGATGTCGGTGCCTGGGAATCCGGCGGTGTGTTGCCGTGACGATGCAGCAGGTGAACAAGGCCGACCACGACTGAACTACCGACACAAAAAACCACCATCGAGTGGAGAAACGGAGCTTGGCAGCAGTGTTGTTTTTGTTCAACTGCCCCTGAAAGGTGCGCCGCTGCCGCTGCTGCCGCTGCTTTAATCTCGCCTTCTTCTGTTTCGTACGTGAGAAGCAGGCGAATCGTCTCGATTGCTTGGCTGTCACGTTTTGACCGGTGGACGTCTCGTTAGACCTCCACGCCGCCGCTTTCATCAACCTGCCTCCGCAAATAAATACGTCTCTGACGAACTCCTCGACCGTGAAATATTAATCGCTGACACGCGGATGTGTTTTTTTTTCCTTGCCGCCCTTTCCGTGATTGGGTTAGAGTTTTGCCCCGCCCCCTCTGACGTGAGTTCAATCGATATCCGCTTTCTTCTCGTCGTGGAGCTAATTCTCCACCCTTTTTTTCTTTTCCCGCCCGCAGATTTCAGTATTTTTAGCCGCAGACTCCTAAAAAACCTGTCGTGCTGTCACTTCACACCCTCTGGAGGAGGAAGAGGTGTCAAATCTTCCTCCCCTCTCAGAGAAAACAGCTCCATTTACATTTCATATCCCATAAACTGAAGTACTAACCTTCACGTTGGAGGGCTGTGTTCTGTTTTGAAATCGAGTCAGTAAACACACAAGTAACGCTGAATCTTCTAACCAAGTGTTTCAACTGCTTTCGTCTCAGAAGTTCCAACTTAATATGAACTGTCAACACTCAATCAAACATCTTATTGTGGATTTTTTATTTAAAAATGCACCTCAAAGAGGAGTTTTTGAAGTCCAAACAATGCAGTGACGCCACTTTTCTGGAGGAACGATTGCAGGAACGAGTTTGTTGTTTGTCGTAATGTTTTCATGCTGAAGACGTTGCGTCCTCCGTAACCGCAGGTGCTTCCGACCACGCTCCTCGTTCTCCCTGCAGCTTTCCACAACATTTCCTCGGCACCGAGCCGTCATTCATTCCAGCTCTTCTCTGCGAAAAGATCGGCAACACGCCGCCTAATTGAGCCGTATCGAACGTCTCCCTGGCAGCAGCCTTGAGCAGCGGCTCTCAGGCTCTCCGAATCGAGACGGTCCTTGAGTAAATCCATCGACAGCGACGCCCCCCCCACGGTCACTTCGGACCAGGGGTCCGCAACCTGCCGCACGGGAGCCACATGCGGCTTCTCAGCCTCTTTGAAGCTTCCATCAAAACGACATGCACGGACGGGAATCCGCCGTGTTTTACCGATCGGTTCGGTCATTGATCATCGTCGCGCATGTCACTCCCAACCAGGAGCCGATCCCAGCTGACTCCGAGCAACCTCACAGGTGGTCAGTCGTTCGCCGAATCCGTCACGTTGGACTTTACGTATCGTCTGGGTGAACAAATAGACGAGGAAATGGACGCTGCTGTCGAAACGTCAGTTTGGTAAAGACGTCACCCGGCGTATATACTAGTAATCATAAATATAAATAATAGTCACGTCTGAAAAAGCAGGCTGTAATGACTTCCTGTTGTAATAAGAGAGCAGCACACACACACACACACACACACACACACACACACACACACACACACACACACACACACAGGAAGTCTCTCTCTAACATGTTTCATTTAATCAGTAACTCTCGTCTTGTGCTTGACGAAACATTTCACACACACACACACACGCACGCACGCAGGCACGCACGCACGCACGCACGCACGCACGCACGCACGCACGCACACATGGACGCGTGCACGATCTGACCCTTTTGAAGAGAAGGGATGCCCTGCGTGACATTCACACCCGCAGACTCACCGTCCGAATCCGCCCCCGGTCTGACAGAGGCCGAACGCTGTGGAGCTTTGTGCCGCTGCACTTTTCCGGGGGGTCCGGATCGGGATGAGTCGCGGGCCCCGGAGCGCCGTCGCTCAGCGACACGTCAGCCCTCATCGGCCTCAAGTCAACAGCATCGACGTTCCCCCGCATCTCCGGCTTGCTGATGTGATTACCGCCCTCCTGCTTTTGACCTTCTTCCGAGGAAAGTTCGGACCTCGAATGTTGCCCACAAAGATCAACGAATCTGTGCTCGATTGCCGGTGCCTGATCGTAGCCCTCACACGCTGGCAGCTCTACCCCAAGCTCCTCCCTGGAGATTTAACACCTCATGCGATCTCTGAGGTTTACTGGGTCGCGAATCCTCTCTCTCATCTGGTATCAATGTTTTTGGACTTGTAATTTATTCCATTTGACTGTAAAGAGTCACCAGATGGATATTTAGTAATTGGCGCTAAATGAATAAAAATGAATTACATTTATGAGCTGAGCTGAGCGAGACTTCTCGCCCTCTTTCTCTCTCTCTCTCGAGTGTTTTCAGTTTCATCCTAATCAGAAGAGTTTGTTAACAGAAAAAAACAGTTTGAACCTCCGCCGAGAGCTTTTCTGAAGATTCCATGAAAACGGAAAATCAGAAAAGGACAAACAGATGTGCAGGAAATTTCCGTGTGCGACTTTCCGTCTGGATGATTGAGCCGGGAATTTGTTTACCGCCTCGCCTGTTTCCGCGCCGGATGAAATGAGAACCCGAAGAGATCGGAAGTCGCTTCAGGTTGTGGAAGCTTTGATCCCTGGATGCGCCCGTCGCGCTCCTTGTTGTTTGTGTAGGACTCCGCCCTTTCCCCTCCCAGCCCTGTAATGGGCTTCACCTCCACGCGGTCAGCTGACCCAGCGCTCCGTGTCGGCCCAGCGGAGCCTCCGCCCATTAACCGGGAGCCCGCAGCGCCGCGGCAATTAGCCGCAGCGTGCTTCCTGATAATGACGGGCAACGCTTTGGTGACATCTCCAGCCTTGGGGGGGTGGAGGGTGAGGGCGAGGGTGGAGCTGGGGGTTTTTTTCCCCACCACCTGATGCGCCAACGTAAAACATTTACCAGCGGCGCCTCGTCGCGATAATCACCGGTGGAGTCGATGCCGCGGAGAGTAAATCTCCCCGTGATAACATTACCGAGGCGATCGTTATGTGGCGTGTCACAGCGTGACGCTGCAGATGAGGGATAAACGGGGACGTTGAGGCTCTGCCGTCGGTTGCTGCTCGTTGGGCTGAATTGACGCACATGTGACCTGGAGCTTTTGGCGAAAAAGAGTCTCAAACTTGGAGAAACCGCGACAGATTAAGAAGAAATGAAAGATCGTGTCTTCTTTTCCATCAGTTCCTCCTCGTTTCTATTATCTCTCTTCCTGTTTCAAACTCTCCCAAAGAAACAGGCTTTTATGATGCCTCAGAAATCTATTCATTTCAGATCAGCGTACCACCAAACGCTACTCACTCGCTCCACAGTTACCCCAGAGTACTACGTAATTGATTGCTTCCACCTCTGCTGGTGTTCAGCCACTCGCCGGATCGTCGCACGGACCTTCTCGTTGTTTCCATTTGCTTCTCTGAGAGGCTGGAAAAAAACCCCCCAATAACCAGGAATTAATAATTCAGGATGAGATGGGTAATAAAACACGTCCCCTGGTCCTCAGTAATCAAAGCCGAGGTTCGGCGCCATCGCTGTACGACAGCAGGAAACTCATAATCAGCGATGCGTGGCGAGAGCAGGGATGCACTCGATGAATGAAATGAATTAAAGAAGGTAGTTTGGGTCCTGTTTGATCATCGTCTCCCACACAAGGACACTTGATGCCCCTAAAAGCCCCCATATCGAGACCGCCGGTCTACATGTGGTGCAGATGGACAGTGGTGGGTGGTACTTGTACTCTGATTGCATCAGAGCTGAAATTCATCGAGAAACTGGGATCATCTGGACTCCAGGAGCTCAAAGACGGCTTCGCCACCTGAATACCTTGAAGATTACACGGCAGTGAAGATTTAACCCGGATCACTCGTGCTGGAGGGGCTTTATTTTATTTTTTTTTAACATCTCCATCCTTTTATTTTGAAATCACAGGTCATGTTGCAGGGGGGGGGGCACTTTGTTGCAGCTGATTAAAAGCAGAAGGTCTCAAGCTTGTCTCCAAAGGGGATTTATGTACTAACCTAACCACACACCTGCAGGAATTCGAACTCTGAACCTAACTGCACACCTACAAGTTGTTCTAACTCTGGACAACCTAACTGCACACCTGTAGGTAATTTTCTCTCCAAACAGCATAAACTACAGACTCTAACTCTTGACAACCTAATTGTACACCTGCAGGTTGTTTTAGATCTTGTCAACCTAACTGCACACCTGATTTTTGGTAGTTTGATTTTTTGTTTTTTGCTTTGTTTTCTCTTGTCAACCAAACACACCTGCCGGTTGTTTGAGCTCTGGACAACCTAACTGCACA
>JASSRZ010000011.1:1227126-1244893 GCA_032164315.1 Malacoctenus gilli
TTGTTTTTTGCTTTGTTTTCTCTTGTCAACCAAACACACCTGCCGGTTGTTTGAGCTCTGGACAACCTAACTGCACACCTGCAGGTCATTTTCTCTCCAGACAACATAAACTACAGACTCCAACTCTTGACAACCTAATTGTACGCCTGCGGGTTTTTTGAGCTCTGGTCAACCGAACTGCACACCTGTAGATTCTTTAAGCTCTGGACAACCAAACTGCACACCTGCAGGTCATTTTCTCTCCAGACAACATAAACTACAGACTCCAACTCTTGACAACCTAATTGCACACCTGCAGGTTGTTTTTAGCTCTGGTCAACCGAATTGCACAGCTGCTTTTCGTTTGTTTGTTTGTTTTCTTGCATGTCTGATTAGGTTATTTTTCGTCTGCAATCTCCGCGGCAACCTGACTGCACGCCTGCAGGTGAGTCCATCTCCAAGACAGCCTCACTGTATAACTTAGTCCCTCCATCTTCATGGAAACCCAACTCCGTGGATGCTTGTTCATTTTATCTCCGTGGCAACCTTACTGCCCACCTGGCAGTCCTTTTGTATAATGTGACGCTCAGTAGAAATTAATTAAAATCCCTTTTTTGCAGTCAGTTCGCCACGGATTATGAACTGTGCATAACGTCATTGTCTCGATTCGATAGCTGTGAGCAAAAAGAAAGAGTCGCTCCGTCTTGGGTCTCGCTGCCCTTCGCCCTCCGCATTCAGCTGCTCTCCTTTCTCATTTGTCCTCATCAGCGCCGCCTTTGTATGAATTTCGCCATCAAAGAGCAGCGATTCGTTGCCACCGCCAGCAGTTCCCCAACTTAGCTCGAACTCAGTCAGAGATGAAAGAGAGGCTAACAATGAAGCAAAGCGTCGGTAATGACGCTGACTGAAATTCAGCCGTAAAACGTGGGAACGTTTGAACGACTTGTAGATTTTAGGCGATTCCTGATTTTATGGACACGGCGAGACGAGTTTGTTGTAAGTCGTTTGGTTTATTTCCTCTTCAGGCCTCCGAGTCGCAGGTGTCCTCGCCCGGCGACAGCCGTAATAACTCGTCAGAATTAGAGCGCTGGCTGAAACGTTCGCTTCATGAGGCGGGCGCCCAGCGTCCAATTATATGCAAATGAACTGCTTATTGAAAGCGTCGGTGCGGCATCTGGCGGAGGGGGAGCGGGCGGCGTCGGGAGATGACTGGGATTGCGGGGGGACGTCGGCGCCTCAGCGCGCAGCGGGCCGCCAGGTGAGCCGAGCGGGATCGACGGGACGAACGGAGGGGAAAGACGGTGGGACGCGAGAGGACAAACAGGTGGGGACGGATGGAGGATGTTTGAGGAACCTTTTGGCAGGTCAAGCAAACTTGAGGTGAGGCACGGGGGGAAACTCCCCCCATTGTTTGGCTTCACTGGAGGACTTTGGGCGCCAAAAAGGGGGTTTCAAGTCTATTTTTGAGCTCCAGGAGAAAAAATGTTGTGAATCAGGGAAGTTTCACGCTATAAATTCGAGTTTGTGCATCAAAGGAAACATTTATCGGGTTGGACTGAATTAAAACCTCCGGAAATGATGTTGAGCATCAAACTTCCACTTTGAAAGGACTTAATAGTCTCATTAAGTTATTCGCAGACTTGTGATCATCCAGCGTCGGTCCGAACCTGATCAGGAAAGTGCTGCCTGGATCCATCGTGTTTTTATCTCACTGACGGTTCAATGTGGCCGCCAGCTGACCACCGGAGAATGACCACAGCAATTGACGGCTGGGGTCAGAGGTCACGGAGGAGGCCAGCGAGGAAACGGCGAGCATCAAATCTGACGCCGTCATCGCCACACGGCCGGCGAACATCCACAAAACGTGTGGGTTTGATAAGTTCCTCCAGGAGGCGTTTAACAAGATGTTTTCTCAGCGCGCTGCACAAACCCGAATGATCCGAATGCGGCAGCACAAACTGAGTGCCGACTTAAACTCGGGCCCACGTTCACCGGAGGCGTGCGGTGCCCAGATAAAGCCCCCGGGGACAATTGGACCCGCGGCTGCTGCTTTACAGACACGTGTCCAAAAGAACCAGACACACACACACACACACACACACACACGCAGTTGTCATTATCTGGTCTCGAGGAAAGATTGTCCGCAGGCTTGTACCTTCATTGATTGTGTGAACAGCACTGAAAGAAGCAGGGGGTGGAGGGGGGGCGGGGGGGGGGGGGGTTAGGTGATGGATAGCAGAGGGGGTCCGTTCTTGAGCCACACTGATGGAAATAAAGGCCAAAAAACACAGAAAACTTTCCCAATTTCGAAGTACAAACCTTTAAACTCCATGTCTTCTTTACCCGATGGAGTATTTTTATAGTGCCAACAACAAAATACTTTGATTTCAACAAAAGTTTGCTACTTAGACTAGTATTTAGTACATATTGTGTGATGTTGGAGTTAACAGCATGAGTTTGATTTCGATGTTTTAACACTGAAGTCGCTTTATTCACCTTTAAAACATCGAATCCCTGAAATTTTACTTCCAGACTCGGAGCTTTTATTTTGCTCGTAGTTTTTAGTCAGATTTGAAAACTTACTTTTCAGCCTGGCAGTAAACTTCTACTTTGTGATCTTTGAGTTCAAAGCGTGAGTTTGCAGCCCGGTTTTACATGGAGGTGGAAATGCAATTGATTGCTGTGTTTTCCTGCAGTTTTTTGTCCCTCCTCCAGTTGATGAAGGAGCTTCAATCAGCAAACGAGGGCCAGGGGAAGCATTTCGACCCCTCCTCCGCCCGCCGGCTGCAGCCGCTCTCGCTCTGGACCTCGTTTGAGACGCTGGACGAGTCTGAAGTGTTTCCGACGTGACATCCGGCTCGGCGTATTTGATTGCATCTTTCTTGTCATCTTTCAAAATACGAAACGAAAATCCACTTCCAGCGGCTTCCGCTCTGCGCCATAATGAGTGACGAGCGAGCCCGTGGCGGCCGCTGATGAGGTCTGACAGTGGATGAATGTCAGTTGTCAGTCAGAGACTAATGCGATCAAAGCGGCCGCTAAGTTGGGAGGAGAAGAGCAGCGCGCAAAGCGGATGAGAGCCGCCGCGCATCTGCCTCCGAGCCAAACGGCGGCAGACGTTCGGACGCAGCCGGCAGCTTCCTGAGCTGAGAAAAAGTTTCCTCAAAAGAGATCTCCGCTCACGGTGTCCCGCGACGGACATCGTCCGCTTCTCGGACACGCTCTCGATATTCTTTGTTGGACATGTCGTGGTTTGAATGTCGAGACTTCAGGTGAGGCCCCGTTGGGGTGGTCTCCTACTCCTGACGGTCATTGACGGAAAACATTCGCCACAAACTCCGTCGGGGGGGGATGTGCTGAACATGAAGCCGTTAAGACGATGGTTTAGGGGGAGAAAGGACTTCCTGTGCAAAAAGGAAAGAGAGAAACACGAGGACAAGAATCCGCAGATCGAACGCAACACTCGAAAACAGACGACTGGCCTCAGATAATGACGTGTAAAGTGTCAATTTGCGAGGAGTTGACTTGTTTCTCGTGTCGTTGAAGAACTTTCTCTCCTCAAAGTGGCCTAATGGAAACGTTGACGTGTGATTAATGGAGCGGAGAGACGCCCGCGCACAATACCTGCACCGGTCGGAGGTTGGACGCTGGGAATAAATTGCTTGGAAGCAACTCCTGGAGGACGATTAATTCCTTTTCTTCTTGGCGGAGCCGAATCCGCTCGCTCGAGGTTGTTTACGAGCAGCGATCGACGCGAGCGGAGCATAATAAATGATCTTTGTTGATGTCTAATTTGCGGCAAATTGACACGGACAATCGCAAAATCGTTCCTGCCAGATCGATTTCATCCATCTCGGCGTTCCCATTAATCGCGTCACTCGCAGCACACCTGTGGCCCCCACGCCGAGCGTCAACACGAGGGGCCCGAAACGTGAAACGGCGTTTAACGGGGCGGATTGACCCTTTAACACCCGCACCGACCGAGGCATTTCTCTCACTTTGATTTATTCACTTTGTTCTGGAACAATTTTTTGAATCCTGGTCATTTTGTTCGACTGTTTTCAAGGGATGAAGTGTTTTGACTTCCTCCGTCAGTGAAGAAGAAGAAGAAGCTGGAGTGACAGTTTAGCAACAGGTTGCGTTGACGAATGAAGGGATGACGGAGACTAAGTGGCGGGTTTTCGCGAAGGCAAACAGGTAAAACGAGGAGATGAGAACGTTTCAGTGGCGAGAGACGACAGCAACACAATGTAGGAACAATTAACAGCTCAGACGCAAAGGAAGGGACACCTGCGGCAACAAAACGCAGGTGTGACAGGAAGTGATTAACTTGAAGTGACGGGACAGCAGCGGGAAGACCAACAGGCGAATCCACACGAGGAGGCGAGATCAACGCTGGACAGGAAGGAAACGGCGGCGTGACGATCAGGAGCGCCACTCGGAGACGGCGAGCAGGACTCACTGGCCTGTTTGATCCTCTCTAAAGAGTTTTGTGTGTCCAAACTGGCCAAAATGACTCGTTTTTTCCCAAGGAAGCAGATGCCGACATCCAGAACGAGGGTCACCTGTGCAGGTGTGATGCAACGCGCTGCGATGCTCCAGATTGAGCTGAATCAAGTCTGTTATTTGTACTTTTATTGTCATTTTTGGGGAGAAATCGCAGTAATCAAACCTCATCTTTGTACTCTGACAGACATAAATGCTGTTTGAGTGACACGTTAACTGACGATCCGAGCATTAATGAAAGATTATCCTTTTAAGAGCGATCAAACGAGAGATGTTGACTTTGATTGCAAATACTTTGAAGGAGACGTTGTTTGTTTGACTCGGTGTCAACATCTGCGCACGTCACGCCCACATTTGGCGCCATCTGCTCGCCGGCTCATGAATATTCAAGGTGAACGGGAACAAAGGTATTTACGGAGACAAGAAACAACGAAGGGCTTCGGTCGTGACGAGGTTTCCGAGGGAGCCTCGAATCCCGCCGCAGCGAAGAAACTTCTGGTTCTTCACAGATGCTGCGAAAGAAAAACGCCAAGAGAGGAGCGAAAGATGGAGGAGAAAAGGCAGGAAATGCGTCTTATTGTTCTGCATTATGAGGAAGGAGCGAAGGAGCGAAGGAGGGGCTGACAAGAGAGCGTCTGATGGGGACACATCGGCCGCCGTGTAGCGTTTCTCGAGACCAGCGATTCTCCCCGACGTCAAACTCGAGGCTGTCGGATCCGCCGACAGACCGCCTGCCGCCGCCGTGAATACCGAGCGAATCCCTTCAGTTCAGCACAAAAACATGAAAAGAAATCCAGAGCGGGCTTGTCAGACTCCATTTTTCACGGCGGCGAGCTAAAACACCGACTTAACGCGTGGCAGTTTTTCGGGTTCGCCGAGTTGACCCCGAGAAAATCAGCCCGGCGTGAACACACCTTTACATCTAAAACAGCTGCTCGTTGAGTCTGAAAATGTCGCTTCAACAGTTGATTAAAATGTCAGTAAAGGTTTTTGTAGCTCGACAGTTTACTTGAAAGAAAAACGATACGATGCTCGCCAACGAATCAATCAAATCTGTGACAGCGGACGCTGCCGTTGAGGCGTTCCCGCCACTTGCTTTTATTTTTCTCTTCCAGCCGACCTCCGGGCGCGGTCTCGCCATCGCCTCCTGATTTCCGGCTGACGGTCCGCTCCAGTTTGCTGCCATTTGTTTGTGTCGTCAGTCATTTGTTCGTGTGAACAATTTCACACTTTTTAAGGCTCTTCAGCGCTCTGTTCTGACTCGTGTTTACGCAATTCCTCTTTTGAATAGTTTTAAATTTCATGCAGAGAACAAATTGGTTCCGTCACTGAAAGAAGAAGGTTGTTTTTTTTTAAATCGCCGTTAGAGGTCAGACGTTCGAGGCTAATAGGACGTTTTTCTTCTTCATCCGTCGACAATTTTAGAACCCGAATGATGATTTTTGACTTGTTTTTCTCGTTTCAGTCATTCAAAACCAAGCAACAAAAAAAAAGACCCCCAAAGCCCACCAGGACCTTTTTTTGGCAGTCCAAGCACGATGCAGTGGATGTGATTTAAATAGCGGGAAATGCAGCGAGCTCAGTGACAAAGACGAGGCAATTTCTGCCGCAATTATTACCGGAAAGGCTGCAGAAAAATTCCCACATGTGAGGGGACTCATCCCACTTCCCCTAAAGGGGGAATATTTCATTCCAATGGGGCTTTTAAATAGAGATATGGGGTGGCGAGCGGCGTGATTGACTGCTCTGCAGCCGACGGCTGAACGATGCGGGCACAGAAAACGGATGAAGGATGTTTCAACCACTTTATTTGCACGCCGATTGGAATCGGCTTTTGACGGAGCGGCCGGATTCTCGGGACGGCGAGGAGCTTTCACGCACTTTGTGCCGCGCTTCATTACTCGCGGGCGAAGAGTCGAAGAAGAACGCCGCGTGAGTGCAAACGCTGCGCCGTGTACCTGAGAAGGTTCGCCAGCGGTCGGAATGAAGCCACTGAAATGGTTTTTTTCCACGGTCGTGTCACAGCTTTTTCTGAAAGATTTCCTGTTATCTGTGTTTCAGTTTGTCCTCGCAGTGAATACAAACACAGGAAGGAAATGTTTGATTCCCTCAGAATTATTTATCGCTCCATGAAGAGAAGCGATAAGGGGAAAAAAAGGCGTCACAAAATTGATTTTACTGTAAAAAGAGGAACATTTCATGAGCATCTTTCACCCAAAACAGAGGATGTTGTTCTGCTTTTATAAACACAATGAAGTGGTTCCCAACCTGGGGTCTGGGACCCCCTTTTCAAAGGGCACCTGAGGTCCTGAGGGGGAGGAGCTTAGCCATCTCTCACCTTGTCCTAATGTTTTTGTTTACAAATTTCAAAGCAAAACCACAAAATAGATTTTGATACCAAACTGGGAAACTTCCCAGTGCTTTTATTTTGAAGGACTGCAAGTCAGTAAGCAGACACTCTGTCTTCCTTTGAGTTCAAAAACTTTCCTTGAGAGACTTTCGAGAATGTGAACAAAAACCGGATTCCTGCTGCGAGATGGAAACGCGCAAACAACTTCTCATCATTTCAAAAGGCCTGACGCATTTTATTTTTGTCAATTTAATAACGCAGCCGGCGCCCAGCGGGGAAATTTGTCAGTAAATCAGCAGAGGCATGAAAGCAAAAAGCTTCTTTCTAACATCTGGATATTTCGTGCGTTTAAAATTAGCCGCAGACGTCAGGAGACGTCGCTTTTCAGAGCGGCTGATGGATGTGAAGCGCTGCCACAATGATTCCCAAACACCGAGTGGAAGGATTTTCATGAGTGACACCCGGTGAAATGACTGGCGAAGCCTTTGGCGGCGCTTCCGCCCCTCCACGCCGCCCCCTCCGCCGGAGAGCGAGTATTAGCCTCTTCCGCCTACTTGACTCCTGCATAATGGAGTTGGGATCCGTAGGTGGGCCGTGCAGGTGGAGGACGCGGCGCGATTACAAAAAGCCCAGCTAATCTCCTTTTTTTTATTCACCTCGATCAAAAACGGAAACGCCAGGAGCCGCGGCAGGCGCATTAAACAGGACCGCTCCACGTTTCAGCTTCGTGGCTCAAAAGCCAGAACACAAACACGATAATCTTATCAGAAAAGTAATAAAAGAAGAAAAAAAAGATGCAGGTCCACTTTGATTTTGGTTGAAACAAAATGAGAAAAGCCTGCAAATTTCCCTTACTTGTCAATATTGTTCGCTTGTTTTCAGCTCCTTCCTTCAAACCTTCAGAAATCCCTCTTGTGCGGCATTTAAATGTTTCAAAACAAACACATAAATTCGGACGAAGCCTCCAAAAAAGGAGTTAAATGTCATAACGGGACGTGAGTCTTCAGAGGAAGACGCGCCGCTCGCGCCTCTCCTCGTTTCGAAATGTGACGCAGTTTGTTTTTCTTTTCCTTCGGTTCGAATATTTACGCAGCAGCAGGACAAGCTGCTTTCACCGTTCCCTTTCCTCCCAGCGGTGGACCTCAGGGAATGTTTGTGGACACGGAGGCGTCGGAACGTCGACTCCACGCGTCCGTCTCCTCCCTCATTAGTGGGATTCGTCCCGGCTTTGTCAGAGGGAAAACGCACGAACGTGACTGACATACAGGGACTGAAAAGGAGGCAAACGTACATAAAAAACTGCAAAAAGTACCACCGTTAGACACATAGGGAGAAAATCTTCAGGTTCTCGAAGTTTACAGCTTTCAAATATGTAAAAACAACAAACGCTGTGTTGGATGAGTAACACGGGACCCCCTCCCGAGGGGAAGAAGGGTCTTCTGGAGGCCAGAAGAGAACCTTTTGACTCTTGATGTTGACAAAAGCAGACAAAGCCCTTAGTTCTCCCCTGTTATCACTGGTACCCTTTTAGGGGGTCTCGGAGCCTCTTTTAGGAACTGTTGGTCTTGATCACTGTTGTCCAAACTCAGTCCTGGAGGGAGTTTCTTGCGACTCCCAAAGCTGCTTTGAATCAGCCAGCTAACGAGGCTTTCGTTAGGTCCAGGTGTGTCGGAAAACGTCTAAAAGTCCCCCGGAAGTCGGCCCCCCAAGACCGAAGCGCGACTTCCTGTTCAAGAGGAAGCTGACAGGAAACTTAAAGCTCTTTTTGCTTCCCTGCAACTTGTTGTTTGAAAGGATACCGGGCCCAACGTGGAGCCTTGCGGTACTCCTGAACGTTTGAGCTCCACCCTCGATCTCGAGAGCCGAGGTTCTTGCCGAGGGTCCGCCGGCTGCTTGTTCATCCAATTAGAAAGCGGCGATCAATCACAGGTGCTTCCGCCCGACACTCGGCGTCAACGTCCGCTCTCCTCGACCCAGCGAGTTGCCCCGAGCGCGGCGATGCAAATGAGCGGAGGAGGCGATTCCCGCGGGGCCTCACCTGACCGCGGCGAGAGACCGCCGCCGTCTCGTGCAGCCGGCGCACCGCCGAGTGCTGCATTATTAGTCACGGTGGAAACTGTCAGCAGGCGTGATGCATTTCCATAAAACCTCTGAAAGCTTTTGATTAACGTAATTGGCTCGGCTTCAGTCGCTGCACTTTTATGAATTCATAATTGTATCAGGCAGGAGTGGCGCCGTTTGCGCGGGTGCTCTCGCAGCCTTTATCGCAAATGATTTAACGTATACATTTGTTTTGATAATGAGGTATTTAATGGGTTTTTTGTGTAACAAACAATAGATCACGAGGAGCTACAGCTAGCAAGACGGGACGCCCATTAACAGCCCAGTTATACATTGTCTAAATGCACATTAACATGCATTCATTTTCTCACTGACAGACACATGAACAGAGCGAGGATTGAAAGGTTAGGAGTTCCCCGTTTTTGGTCGTTCTGCTTTTTATGTTGAAATTCAAATAGTTTCATTCGTCTTTAGAGCAGATTTTTCTTTTTTTTGGGGTCAAACGATGAGGTGAAAACTCAAGCGCAGGATGTCAGACTCAGAAATGAGTCGAAAGACTTTTTTCCAGCATAAAACTCTCAAGTAGAAGACGAGGAGCGCACAATAACAAGAAAAAACAACAGTCTCATCAGCAGCACAGAAAATCCCGGAAAAGACAAGAGCGCAAAGACATGCAGAGATCGAGGGGCTTGTGAGGAGACTAATTACACGCGCTCCATTAAGGAAACAGGTGGATTCAATCATTCACTCAGGCGACTGAAGGAAGAGCAAGTTACCTGAAACAGGAGGAGAGTCGGACGCCAAAATAAAACAGGAAGTCATGAGACAACATGGAAACAAGACATTGGTGGAGATATAAAGACCAAGTGTGACGTGATAAAGGTCTGGAATCAAAACATCACAATCGGGGTTATATTTTTTAACAATCCCAACTCATTCTTAATGATTCAGTTTTTTTTTTGTTTATTTTGGTGAGTTAATTTGCAAAAAAACTGGAAAATAAAACACTCAAACAGTCTTAAATGTTCATTGTCCTGCTGCTGGTTCGACACAGTGAGTCCTTTGAAACTGTGATTTCCAATTTTAATGAATGCATCAGATGTTATGGCGGAGTTGCTAAAGTCTGAGACGCTGTCAATCAAGATGTTACCATGGTGAGGAGAGTCTTCTCTGATTGGTTTAGAAGAATGAAGGCGGGTTTTACGCTGTCTCAGTGTTCTGAGGCTCATTAGGCTCAGAGAGCTGCAACAATTAACGTGAACACTTCGACACTGTGCACGTTAAATGAGCAGCGACCTCCCGAAGTGGTTCCAGCACGGTGACGTCCATGTTTTTTTTTTTCTAACACCGGGACGTTGTTCCCGAGAAATAACGAGATCCGGAGTGGACTTTGATTTGTGTTCGGGATAACGATTCCCGTCGAGACGCCACGTTTGGCGGCAGACTTCCTGCTGGGCGGCACACATCAAGCAGCGGTCATTTTAATGGCACAGAGTTCATAGTTTATTCTGCTTTTTCCAAGTCTTGCTGTAGGGCGGAAAATAGAAAACAACGGGTTGTCACAGCTTGTGTTCATGTGGAGATAAAAGTCTGTCACTGATGAATAAACCAAACAGGGAAAGGCCGGAAAACGTCACCATGAATTCAGCTATTTAGGAACATTATCAAGGAGAGATTTCATCCTCAGCTGGATGTCTGGAAAAAGCAGGAAGGACTCAGAGCGGCTTTTTGTGGAATCAGGGGAGAGTCGCTCATTTATTGATGGTGTTTCACCGCGAGATGAAGCTGCAGGTTTCCCCTTTACCACCAGTACACGTGTACTGCTGGTATACTGACAGAGTACTCAGGGGGGAGAGAGCTCGAAGACAAACTGGAGCTAAGATGAGCATTTAAGCGCAAAATAGCAAGTTAGCCAGCAAAAGTTCGCAGACTCCATTCATCATTATGGTTACTATGGTTACACAAACCATGGACAAGCGGACGTGCCAACCCAGACAGCCGAGTATGGCAACACCACTGGGACAGACATCCTTGAGTTGAGCTCATCGCTGCTCGATCTGCGTCGTGTGTACAAATACTTGAAGTACTTTGTGTCATCTTGAGTATTTTATGGAGCTGTTCATCCAAAAGGTCTCAGGCGAGACGGCGCCGCCGTTTCACAGACTTCCATTGCAACTTTTTATCATCGGAAAACAAACTCGGAGCTCTAAAATTCACCCGGCGCCTTCAAGAGTCTTGATTCCTAATACATATGTTACCCCCTCCCCCTCCCCCTCCACCCCCCCCTCCTCTCTCCATCACATTTATATGTGCATACAAATATACTTTAATGTGGTCCTGGAAGATTTGCATCTAACATTATTCACAATGATTTGACGTGCGTCTCCCTCTGGAGGAATATTTGTATTTATTATATTTTACAGCGCAAACAAATTGCGCGTATATGCTAAGCAGCACTTGAGAGTTTTAATTAGTTGATATTACACGTTTGCGTCCCAGCGCTCCCGTTTTCTTCCTCAGCTGCCTGTCAGGGAAAAAGAGGCGGACGTACGCGGCCATTTGTCACGTTGAGTAACGTTGAGGCTCCGAGCACGAACGCTTCCCTTCACCCTCAAACAAGCAACAGTCCAAGAAAGAACAATGTTTTTCAACCGAAGGCTAAAGTGGTTTAGGGGCGGAGACAGTGCAGTGGGCGGGGCCGAGGGGGCGTGTCTTTATCCACTGCAGGTGGGACACAGATCCAGAATCAGCCAATGAGCCTCTTCCATTCAGCCCCCCTCCTTCCTGTCCTGCCGCCTCTCTCCAGTTTCATGTTGTCATCAATAATCTGAGTCTCACATCAGTCTCCTCCTGTTTTGCGCCCCCCCCCCCCCCCTCCTGCGTTCATCAGCGTCTGCTTTAACTCGTCACCTGCAGCTGTGAGCGATCGTCGGAGCAGCAAGCCATCAACATCCAAACGCTGATTAAAGTTTAATGACTGAACTTTTCCCCGAGAGGAGGAAATAAAACACCTTTCTCGCATGAATTAAGCGATAAGCCGGAGAAAAGGTTTGCTATTGTCTTGTTTCGAATGTCAGACTGATGTTTATCTACGTTTGCGTTTAATTAAACAGAGAGAAGATTACACCGAGGAGAGAACGGCGACCAATTTGTGTATGAATTAAAAGAAGTGAAGAAGAAAAACAGAGTCAGTCATGTGATGAGATGTCACAGATACACACAGACGGAGGAGGATCCAGTCAACGCGAATGGACGTCGCCGATGTCTCGTTCACCTTAAACCTTCTCGTTCACCGCCTGGCAGAGCACCCTCATTTGACCAAATGGTGTTGCCATACTTATTTTTTCCAAGATGGCGGACCGGCTGCGCATGCGCGATAGAAATTGGGTAAAAGACCCAAATCAGAAAGCGACAAAACAACTCGTAGTTTCACGTCAGGGTCTCAAGACAGAAGAAGAAGAAGAAGAAGAAGAAGAAGAAGAAGAAGAAGAAGAAGAAGCAAGATTTGTGACTTTGGAGGAAAATTAGTCGCAGAGACGTTTCGGAAAGTCGAGAAAACTACCAAGTTGGCCATGCCGCACCTGGTCCTGGTATTACTTGAAGTATTTGAAAGTTCTGGAGTATTTCAGTTCAAACTGAACCCACACACTTATCAGTTGCCGTTACACATCATCATCACTGAACGCCACGAACCTAAACCTTCGCCATTTCTTCCTCTCGCTCCACGTTCGGCAAGATTAAAGTTAAAACCATGCAAATTATAATCTACACTCTTATATAACAGTCTGAGTGGCTGTAATTAGCATTCATTTACAGCCACAAACAGCATTTGCATTTATTATTCCTCAAATTGTGCGAAACAGATCGTGAGTGTTTTTTTTTTTATCAGCTTAAATTGAAACTTCATAACATTTAAAGTTTTTTTTATTCATGCGAGGCGACGTCATATCAGTGAATTTGACGCTCTTTATCAGAGAACGTCCGAAATAAATAAATGTTTTGTTTAGAAATCGAGACGTTGGACTATTTTTGCGCTATTTTCAGTCAGCTTCCTGAAGTCGGGCTGCAGCCGCCGCCGTCGTGAGCGTTTCTTAAGACTGAGACTTTGGCTGTGGCCCATCCGTGACGTGAGCAAGGGGGTTCCTCCCCGCCTGCAGTCAGAGATCGGGGGGAAGTCTGTCTCCGCGCCATTGTGTCTGATCATCATTTCGGTCCATGAAAGCTCCACTAAACATCCGTCACTGTGAGCTAACGAGCCGCCGCCTCGAGCGCCGACGTTTACGGTCCCGGAGCGGCCACAACTCAGCCTGAAGGGTCTTTCTGACCGCAACCAAGAACTCTCTGAGCAGGAACTTTTTGTCTGGGACTTTGTTATCCTGTACAGAGGAGGCTGACACAGTGAGTGCTTCAGTAAATGGCTGAGACTCATCAATTCATAAAGACAGTTTTACGGCGCGATCGAAATCCCCGGCGTCGAACTTTGACGAACCTCCGGAAAATGGAAAAATCAATCGCGGAGCAAACTTTGAGAAGTGAACTCGGAAGAGAGAGGAACAGAGAGGACCGACTTCCCGCCCGGAGCTGCTGTGCTTCGTTTCAAGACGCACCAGGGAGGCTTTTCACAATAAGAGCCTCTGGCATGCTTTTCTACGGTCCCTTTTACCCGCAGTGGCTCTTAAACCTTTATCTGCGCCCCCTGGAGGCAGGTCGGTTCACTTCACTCCGGGGATCCCAGAAAAAGAATGAACAGCTCCTCAGAAATCCCTTCCTGAGATGACACACAGCTTGTGCAGAGTGCGAGTTTAGAGTTAACTGGCGGAGTTTAAAGTCAAAGTGGGAAACTCAGCAGCTCGGGTTTGCTTTTGTTTATTTATCGACACTTTCTTCAAATTGATCCGTTGCAGTTGCCTAAAATAGAGACGATTTAGCATCGGTGCGGACAGGACGGCGCGATGTATCGACTGGAAACGGGAAGGTTTTTATTTCAGCCACAGCGTGCGTTTGTATCGGCGGGTCCAACACGCCTGCAGGTGTTTATCATGCAGGCGGCGTTCTCTGACTGAAGCTCCGTGTGGCATGTTTTTCACCCGACACCAGCGGCGCACTCAGGCCGGTGTTGTTTTTTTGTTCCAACCCCTCCCGCCTCCGCCACACACACACACACACACACACACGCTCACACACACGCTCACACACCTGTGTGTGCACTCTCACACAGGACCTTGTGTCCTCCTCGCACTGCTCTGCCGTCCTCCCTCCTCTCATCTCTGCAGTGAACTCGGAGTGCAGGTCAGGATTTACAAAGAGACATTTCAGGCCTGTCAGAAACATAAAACAAAGTAAGAGCTGGGGGTTTTTTTGGGGGGGGGGGGGGTTGTTTTGTTGTCCGTCCCCTCCGAGCGTCACTGCAGCCGCGGCGGCACTTTTCTGCACCAGATGCTCGCTTTCGTCCTTCGTTCTCTTCGTCAACATCTGTCGTCTCATCTGAAGAGACGATGAAAGAAAATCCACAAAGTCGCTTTTTGGTTTGAAAAGTCGGTAAATCCCAGGGGAAGCAACTATTTATTCCTACTTTTTTTTCTCTTTGCAATTTTACCAATTTTTAAAAAACCCAATTTCAAAGATTATGAAAAAATCTACACCCAAGAAGCCAGTTTTATTGCAATAAAAAGCAAATTTACTTCAAATGGAAGGCTAATATTGAATGAAATACTAGGAAAATGACTGGCAACATCTAAAAAGCATGAGTACGGGGAGTATTTACAGTACAGTATTCAGTATTCAGTCAGTAGATACATTTACTGGCAGTTGAAAGAAGCGAACCTGCTTGAAATGTCACTGAGCAGCTCATGACGAGTGTTTTGACGTCTGTCACCTTCAGGAAAATGGTTCCAGACGTCTAATAACAAAGTGTAGTAAAAGCAGCCATCAAGTAAACAAAAGTATCCAAAACATCCACTATTTAGTACAAAGTAGGAGGTTCACTGCACTTTGACCCACTTCCACTGAGGCAAGACGATGGACTGAACCATTGAGAGGATGAAGGAGGGGTGGAAAAACACAGGTGCATCGTTATGACTTAATTGTCGATCGTTTTTGGAAACAAAAGGGTAAAAAAAATCATATTTTACGAGACAATGGGCACCAATCTTTGATCTGCCACGGAAATAAAACACAAACTCATGCGTTCATTCGTAAATCAAGACTGTATTCACTCGTTTTCCTTTAATAGACATCGATTTTTCTTTCTTTTTTACTCCAAATTTGGCAAAGAGAACAGATAAAAACACCCACTGTACAATCAGTGTAACTCCACGTATGAGGACGCAGTAACAGATACACGGTCACCTCAGCATCATCATCATCATGAGCAGCAGCAGTACTGTAGAGCTACACAGCAAATTAACGCTATTGTCTTTTTTTCCCCACATGGCAAAAAGCAGAATGGAGGTTATTCAGTAACAGATTCGAATCTCTAAGAACAGCATAGAAACACCAAAACAGTCACAGAGCTCGTTCCCGGCCGCGTCTGAAAAGTACGACACATCGCTGCTTGGTGAAGCTGGAAAATCCTGTAAATACACGTTTGAAACAATCTCGAAATGAGTTCGGAGTTCACCACGAAAAGCACAGATGTTTCTCTGGACACGAATCGACTGGAAATCAACGAAAATCAAACCTTTTTTTCAAGGACTGTTCAAGTAAAAACGAGCAAGAGCTAATTCGAGAGAAAACAGCTTCAAGTTTAAGCACACAAGGATGTAAAATACTGCATGTAACTGCTGGTGAAGGTTCCTTTTTTTGTTCGTTTTTTGGCATTTAAAGGATTAAAGAAAGAAGCAGAGTGAGGCGTCGCTCGGCACCTCCGGGGAGAACGAACACTCAGACGGTGACAAGTTTTACGGCGGTTGATCGGACGTGAATGGAATCGGCCTCAGTTTGACGCTGAGCTGTTTCAGGGTTGGGTTTTTTCCCTCGCCGTAAATCCTCAAAGATACCAAAAACAACAAGAAGCCAAGTCCCTCCTGCTGAACTTGAGGACCTTCGAGGGGAAACGGCGCCGGACTCTCCGTCCGCCTGCAGCCGTTTAGTTCCGGTGAACGAAAGTTGGTCGGGAACGAGCGAAGCGGTTTTCAGACACACTTCAGAACCGATTCACTGACTGGAGCTGATGACAGTGGACGTTAGGCGAAGGTCACTGGTCCATCGCGGGACGGACGGACACAATCATTAACAGCAGTGGACGGTTCAGCGTCACCAAATTACCTCATATGTTTGTTGTTGGGAGGAAGTCGGAGTTCACAGAGGAAACTTATCGTCAGCCAGAAAGAAGAAACTAAACTTGGGTGAAAAATTGGACCCGAGTCTGATTCCAGTCCGGCTTCGTGGATACATGCGACTAGTCCAGTTTCAGAAGAACTCAATGACTCACTTTTCTTAAACTCTGTGCGAACATACCGACTTTAATTTGACCTACTGACCAGATAACCGAAGAAGGAACATTTCTATCTTTTTCTTCAACCTTTGTCTGTAAAAAAATCCAACTGCAAGTCTAAACTCATTTCGAAATCAACTTGTGTTCAGTTTGGAGCAGCTGCTCTCAATAAACGCTGCCGCGGCACTCGAGAACGTCAGCCGAAGATTAAACTTGGCGCTTAAATGTCAGTGAAACTCGTCTGTGAAATGCCACCGCGCAAAGGTTAATGCGTCGAGATGCGAATAAACTAACGAGGCTTCAAACGCGATGAGCGAGGATTCGCCGATACAAAATGTACAAAGAAAGCAGCAGGACGCAATTTTCAGACATGGGAGAGGTAAACGGACATTTGTATCCCAAGAGGCACTATGACAGGAAGAAGATGTCTCTTCATGGCACGTAGTCGGCATCCATCGCTGCTTTTTGAGTCCAAACTCCCGTGTGCTTCCACGCAGGACTGGACATCGAGTACAATGACTGTACAACGCGACGCGGACGGAGATTTCTCCCCGTCGGGCGTCGTCCTTCAGCTCAGAGTTTCACATTCAGGAAGTGGATTCACAGGAACGACCAATGGGACGGTTGGGATTCGTACGGGAGCGGAAAAATGTCAGCAACTTCAACCTAATTCTGCACAAAACATCACGTAAACATTTAGTTTCTGTACCACAAAGCGATCGAATGTCCACGTCCTGTTCAACGCTCTGCAGCCATCTTTGTAGTTCGGCTTCGCTGCAACAGTTTCAGAAGAGTTGAGCTTGTTTTTTTTTTAATCTTTGCAAGCAAACACAATGAAAAGCACAAAATCACGTTAAAGTCCACTGGAGTCCTTAATTCCTCTACCGAGGACGTTAAGTTTTTGCAGAGTAACTCAAAAATAATCGATAAGTTGAGATCAAATTCGAGGGAAACGTTGAGGAGTCGCACGAGAAACAGGTGAACAAACACTGCGATCTGAGAAACGACCTTTCTCTGCTCTTATGAAGGTCTGTGGCCCTTTAAGAGAGTCCAGAGTGAAAGAGGCCGAAGCAGGAAAGGTGAGCAGGTGAGTTGGCGGAGGTTTGCGCTCTCTGAGTGTCTTAAGTTTAACGCTGTTTCTACTTTTTGGTCTCTGAAAATCTGAGAATCTACAGCGTTGGGGCTGCTTTTATTTTGAAGGAGCTTCCTTTTATCGTAATGGGGAGAGTTTGTGCGTCTGCTGGCGGTTGTCTTCGCTTGAATGAGGCTGAGTTTTGAATAAAACACATAAAAGATTGAGTTTGAACTCGAGTGATCGAAACTCAACTTTCTTCGATGCACCTTTACCAGAGTGTGTTCCCAGCTTGTCTACAAACACACACATACACACCAGCGTGCACACCAGAGTGGTGATGAGATGTATACGTGTGTGTGTG
>JASSRZ010000011.1:1252856-1270360 GCA_032164315.1 Malacoctenus gilli
GCTGTACTGTGCGTGCGCGCTCCCGACACGAGGGGGGAACAGAAAATTTCAGGGAACAGAATTTCTTACAAGACCGGCACTTAATTGTCATGATGGCCTGAGAGATTCATACGAGTAAAAATACTTTTACTACAATTAAGAAAATATTACCCATCACTGACGTAAAGCAGTTAATTTCAATACCTTAAAAACTCCAATAATTGGTGCCATTAATTGAACTTAAAGAAAGTATGAGACGTAGCATCAGCTAAGCAAGCGGCTAACCTCTTAAACTGGCTGAGGAATCTTGGATTTGAAATTAAAGCCACTCACTTTTGCTCAGAAATCTCTCTTCGTGTAACACAGCGACTGCGTTGACGCACAGAATCGCCGCCTGGATGAGGGAATATAAAGTAAAAGCCATGACGGGTCCCAGCTAGCGGCTAACGGCTGCTAACTCTATTTATGTCTGACGTAGCCTACGGCCGCCGCGGAGGGCCAAACTTGATGCAGACCGACGTTTTGCTTCCTGTATTTACCGAAACGCAAAATTATAAAAAATAAACCACTGAAGAAAAAAGGGACAATAAATATTTAAAAATACACTGAAAATTTGTAAAGATTCTCCTTGATATTTTTTCTATTTTTAAAACTTGCGTTTTTATTTGTGTTTTTTTCCATCTTAGTGTAGTAAAATCATTTATTCTTTGTGCAAGTTGACTTTATATGAAGTTAAAAAAGTTTTCCAATATCCTCACAATATTTGATCTGTAGGACAAACGGTGAAAGTACTGTAAATTGTCAGTCTTTACATCAAATAAAGTATGATGGTGTAAATGGATTTAAAGTTTATTAGACAACATGTCAAAGAAAAGAAAAGGACACAGCTATGCTTTACAGTTGCACTCAGTGAGGCCTGTTTAGGATTTGGAGAATCACAGCATCAAAGCAGTAAGTGCGTTAAAAAGCAGCATGAATGAATATTTTCTACCTGTCGAAAGACAGTTTTTTATTGTAATTTATCTTGTAAAATAGACTTGCAATGAAGAAAATAACCACAACAAGCAGCAAAAGTCATGAGAATAAAAATCTTTATTAGTGTTTTATGAAGTCTGCATAATATGCCACACGCCTGAGAAGCTTATGGTCAGAAAAACAAACAAACAAAAAACAAAAAATAAAAATAAAAAGGAACTGCTTCTATCAATACCGCCCTCTACTGGTAAAACAACTGCGACATCTACTGTACTGACTGCTTTGCAAAAAAGATTACTGTTAAATACACACATACTGTACTACTGTTATGTATATGTATGTCTGGTCCACGTCAGTTTTTGTAATGTATTTCTCTTTTTTTCACATTCATATGTTGTAGGCCAAAGATAGAAACAATGTAACACTGGACCCTAACACATGGTTCAGCTCCCCGAATCCAAACCTCACTAGGTGCACTGAGAGTACAATCACTAGTGCTGTAAGGTAAACACGTTTTACATCATAAAGAAAGGGCGAGAGAGAGAGAGAGAGAGAGAGAGAGAGAGAGAGAGAGAGAGAGAGAGAGGAGAGGAGAGGAGAGGAAGGGGGACATGTTAAACCCGCAACAGCCACGTGATGAGTTTAAGCTTTAAGTCTTGTTGTACATACGGTATTTTAAAGACAGAACAAATACGATACACACATTAACACAGAATGTCCCAGTGTGCAGGCACATTCGCTCTCCTCCCCGCTTCCTGTAACATTTAGGAGCCAATTTTTTAAAACCATTTTCTCTTCTTTTTTTTTTTTAAATACCAAGATGACCTAAAACCCGCTTGACTGAGCACCAAAAGGCTACAAGAGGTCACGTGTGTGTGTGTATGTGTGTGTTTTTGTTTTCCAGAGTGATGAGATGCAAGAATGGAGGAATAAAAAAGAAGGCCGTGACAGCCGAGTGGAATCATTAAAACTGGAGGAGTTGAGTTTTGGGCGAATCACTTTGTGTCCTTCAAAACACTCGATTTCTTTGGAAAAAAACCCAAAAGGTAGAAAGCGGCTGCAACGCCGTGTGGGGCAGTGATTATTTTCGTAAGTGTGTGTGTCTGTGTGTGTGTTGTCTTCTGGAAATCAACTGAAACGGAGCCTTCTGGGAAAAAACGAAGGGAGTGACTCCTGCCCTTCGCGTCACTTCAGGATCAACTGCGGTCATGAAATTATTACTTGAATAAAAAGTGAATGACAGAAAGTTTTTGAGTATATTTATATATAAAAATACATGAGAATACAAAAAAGTAGCAAAACAATGAGGGGGGGATTACAAGCTAAAAAAAAACAAAAACAGGATGAGTTCACTGATACCTTCAAATTCTCCCGGCGAGACGTTCGAGGTCTCGCCTCGGAGAGCGCCGGGACTCCCAGTGTCACGTCAGAAACCATAAAAACAAAAAGCTTTTCTGATGGCGGCCGAGACTCTCTGGTCCCTGCTCGGCGCGCCCGACAGCGGCGGCTCAACACCAGGCCGCTCGGCGGGAACCGAACCGACGGCGCGCGGAGCGCCGCGGAGAGGAGAGGAGAAAATTCTAACCAGATTTGACTTCGCAGTCGAGCGTGTCGTTGAGAAGAAACATTCCTATTCGTCCTTTTAAGCGGCGTGTCTTACAACGACACCCGTCGAGGAGTTTAAAGGTACAGTATGTAAGATTTAAATGATGCCAACTTTGTGCACCGGGTGGCAGTGGTGAGTCGCTTCTGCAGTTTGTGGAAACCGCAACCGACAAGTTATCAGTCCTGTTTTACGCAGCCTTACATTTACCTCAGAAATAATAATAATATCAAAAAAAAAGAACGGATATCCGAAGAACAAATTTGTGCATCTTCCAGAAGTTTCATCTCTAAGACAGCTTTTCGGAGTAACATGTTTGTACAAACGTTTTTCCAGCACATGGAAGTTTTTCTACAGTTTCAAAGACTCGTGCTCACAACCCCTCCACAGAGTTAATGTACGTATAAAGTTACGCAAGTTCTACGGGAAAAAAAAAACCTGGGCGAATATTTTTGTTTATAATCGGAGGTCGATGGCCGAAGCCACAAGTCTTCTTTTTGGTAAAAACATGATGCAGGAAACGTGTCATTTCCTCTGAGTTAGGAATGCCAAATCAGATGTAAACATATTGTAGGATTACTTCTATACAAAGTGACTGACTGCACCATCTTGTGGCGCAAAGTGGTACTACATGATTGCTGATTGATCCGTTTTCAGGTGAGCTCATGCGCTAAATTTCTGTCAAAGTCTTTGCAACGGTCTCTCTTCTTGAGATGTTCAGGTGTGAAATTTTACAAACTGTACCTTTAAAGAAACAAGGAAGAAGAAACTATACGAAAATAGGGGCCAATCTGGCTAACTTGATTCAAATTTCAGAAACACGTCGTGGCGTTTCCTTCAGAGGAGAACGGCCACCAAGGCCATCGTTTACTTCACCGCGCCACCCCCCCCCGACGAAAGTGAACTCGGATGGAGGACGATGGTTTTGGGGGGGGGGGTTAGGGGCTGGGACTGAAATCACTTCAGCATTCAAGCTCGTGTTACTCATACAAGCAATCTTCAATACTGAGAAACTATTCACAGATATTTTTGGTATTTTCCCCTACGTCCTGGACTAAAAACCAATATACACTTTATTTGTACCACAAATAGATCTAATATTAAGGATTTGGGGAGAAGCAATTTAACAAGGTGCATGACAAAGATGGGTAACAAAGTGCCAATTTTTTTTTTTGTTTGTTTTTACTGGAGAAATCTGCATGTGTGTGTGTGTGAGTGCAACGGTGTCGGTGCTTTTGTTCTTCAATGTGTGTGTGTTTGTGTGTGTGTGTGTGTGTTTGTGTGTGTGGAGGTAAAACAGGGATGTGGAACCGAGCCACAAATACTATGAAGTACAGAAAAATTCGTTCAGTGTTTTTTTTTCTTCTTCACAACTGGAGGAATTCATGATCTTTGCGATGGGCTGATTTATGTTTTTTTTTTGTTTGTTTTTTCTTAACATTATGAGGGGGGAGGGGGGTGTTTCCGGAGCCGTTTAGGACATACTGGAGCAGCGCGCAGACGGGGAGCCCATCTGGGTCAGGACTTTGTCCAGCCACTGCAGCGGACCGTTCAGATGCAGCTCGATCCAGCAGGGAGTGCTGGTGACGGTCTGCCGCCTGGAGGGTGACACACACGGAAACACAGTCACGTCTCTGCCGCGCACACTTGTTCACTCCCCGAACTGGAGCCGCACGCGACTCTTTGGCCTCCTCACCAAACGTAGCACCCCGATCGTTTTCTACGACACACTTCAGACTGAAAGCTGTGATGCTGATCTCCTTCGTTGCAGGAAGAACAAGCTAAAACGTGGCTCTCGCTCTTCCTGTCGCTACCAGGATTCGAAGTGAATCCTGTCTTAACCCAAAACCCCACCAAGAATAGTCGTGGTGCTAATTCGACCATGTTAAAATGTCATTGTTTGATCTAACCTCTTCAAGCAAAAACACACGACCTGACCTGCAACAGTTCGAACACGCTCACCTGTACTCGGCCCCCCAGCCCTTCACGAAGCTCATGCGGATGGTGCACATCCGGGTGAGCTGGTACACGGCCTCGAAGCCCTGGTTGACCGACTGAGCCAGCAGCGCCGCAAACTCCTGGTTGTTGAAGATTTTTAGATTACAGCCTGAAAAAAGAAAAAAAAGCAACAAAAAAAAAAAGCAGCGAGAAGAAACAGAAGTGTGAGTTTGCCGTCGAACAACCACCCACAACAAGCTTGACACTCCAACCTCTCGTCTGCAATCAAGCTGCCTGTCACCATGTGTTCCCGAGGTGATTGCACTCATTCAGCTGGTGTTCTAAAACGCCTCGCGGCCCTTTTGTAATCAGACCTTTACCTGTAAATCAGCATTCAGAGCACGCGGTGGAGAGGCGCCGTGGAGGTGATTGGAGAGGTTGCTATGGAGGCTGCGACACGTTCGAGTGTTTCTGAACAAGGCCACGCTACGATTCAACAGCCTTCGAACGCGCAAGAGACACTCGGGAATGCTGAACGTGTTGCATAGGTGAAAAATACATTTCAGGTGCTGGAGCACCAGGAAAAATATACATAAATGGAGAAATAATCGACAAAAAGGACTTTTTTCATATTTTATGAGATCAGAGTGGGTTTTTTTGGGCCTTTCAGGTGTCAGATGTAAATTATCGAGAATGAAAATTGTAGTATAAGCTTACAATGTTTGGATTGAGATGTGGCTGAAAAAATTCACTGTTTTCATGACTTTAATGATGGATAATTCGCAGCCGAATTCCCACCATGAAACATTTTAGTGCGAGCGCGGTTCGTTCGGCGTGTTTCAACGTTTTGTCGTACCTGGAGGAATTTTACACACGGTCGCCGGATGCCAGCCGTACCGCTGGTTGCAGTTTGGACTCTGGACAAAGATGGCGCTATCACTCAGGCACTCGGCAAACACCTCCCCTCCGATGTAGTAGAGTCTGACTCCTCTGCCTGCGGAGAGAGAAGCAGATTCGACGTGAGGGAGCAATCACACGAATTAAATACACAAGTTCTGTCATCACAAGATAAGAAAGCGATTCGTACCTATGTGCCTTCGGGTCATCTCCACGGTGGCGTTCCTGTTCACGTTGGACAGCAGGCCCAGGCAGAAGCGCTCGGAGTTGGACGGGTCCGTGAATCCGTCCACCGTCAGCGACGGCTGAGAGGCGTGGAACGTCTCCCCCACGCGCTGGTTCAGCTCGTAGTAGGCTATCGAGCACCAGAAGGCCGGCTCCGAGTAGGTCACCGGCTGCAGGTCTGCACGACATGAGCGCATGAAGGGAGCGTTAAGTCAGCGGGCGGGCGCACGCGCGACTGCCTGAGGTGCGATCATCTCAATTTGTAATCAAAGCTAGTGGTGAAAAATAATTATTTTAATTAAAGAAAAGGGGATTTATTTGTTTGATGTAGGACACATGCGGCAAGAAAAGAAAAGTTTGGGAGCTCGATTGGAGCAAAACGGAGAAAACAACAAAGAAAAACAACAAAAATTTAAAACAAGACAAAAGAACTTGTGCATCTCAACTGATCTTATTATTGGAGGCATAACATAAGGTTTCATTAATCAGGAAAAACAGCACAGTGCTTCTTACCCATGCTGTGATTGACAGGAGACAGAGTGCTCGGGGACAGCTCGGCTGGAGAGCCTGACGAAACAAAACAAGTATAAACAGGAAATCCCAAACACTCACGAAAAGGAAGGGAGCTAAACAACTATCATTAGAATCAGCGTCAGATCTTCTAATGAGGTTGTGGTGGAAATTAAAGACCAGGTCAAAATCAGCATCCAAAGTGAAACAATCAGAATCTGTCAAACAAGTGACACCAGATCTGACTCAGTGTTTGGGGAGTTAAATCAATCTGTGAGGAGGCAAAGCCTCATGGTGCTTTTATTTTGAAATACAACGTCTCGTCTACTGACAAGCGATTTGACTTTGACCTGGCGGTGGCGGCGAGGGGAGTGAACACACGCAGGTGAGAGGAGAGGACGCGCTAATCTAGGCTACCTGTGTCCATACTTTGATTCATCTGTTGATCGCTGGCCTCGCCATCCTCGCTGATGTAGCCTGGCGGAGGCGTTTCTGTGGAAACGACACAGGAAACGCAACAATTAGGCTGGGATGTCATCAGAGAAACATGGACGCGTCTCAAAAAAGCCAGAATATCATTAAAAATTCAGTAATTTTGCTGTTTATTGTTGCACTTATGACACAAAAACAAACCAAAATCTACTGCTTACAAGCCAAAACTATGACAATGAAAACAAACAAGGCTTGACTTAAATAAATGTGAGTAAAAAATGTATAATATGAAAAAGTTTGAATTGAATTATGGGGAAAAAAATTAAACAAAACGATTGTTGTCTAGTTTGAGATGCACTCGTATATTTGTGTCAGGAACACAAATAAATGAAATGATGCCCACACACACACTTACCTGGTATATAATTGTTGGGAGGTTCGATCCCCGCGGGGAAGTTCGTGTTCTCCGGTATGGAATGAGTGTAGTCGTCCAGAGGCGGCAGTTCTGGCAGGATGTCCGAGTGTCTTGGCACGAGAACGGGAGGCAGCACTGTGGGGCGAGAACGGCGCCGGAGACGAGTCGATTAAACTCATGTCAGGTGAAATCTTTGTTTCTGCAGCAGGTTGTATGATTAGAATTGTAACAATTGGGGACCTGGATTTCAGTTCCACTCTGTGGTTTCTCTTCCCCACTAATAATACTTTGATGTTCAGGCATTTTTCAGGACGTTGATGAGTGTGTAACACTAAGTGTTACTACATCGGTCTTGGAGGCCACAGTAAAGGCTGAAGTAGGGCCAAAACGCCCGGTTTCTCTCACCTGGGGTCTCCACCCTCTGGTAGTGGTAGGGGTTGATGCAGACCTCGTCCTTCTTGAGGTGGAAGGCGTACTCGCAGGCCTCGATGGCGCGCAGCTCGTGGTGGCTGTGGAGGTCCGGCCATCGCCACAGGCGGCAGTAGATGACATGAGGAAGCCCCTTCCTGTGGGAGACCTGCAGGCGGCCGTCAAGGGATCTGAATTGGGGAGGAGGGAGGTGATGGAGGAGGTGAGTCTCGACGTGTGTCATCAGCATAAGTACTTTTCCGACATTTAAACCATCGACAGCGGAGGACAGTCACCTGGTTTGGTCGGGGTAGCTGTAAAGGCCTGATGTGTCCCACTGCTCTATCGTATTTGGTGTACTCAGCCCCCATATTTCAGAGCAATTGCTGGAAAACATAAACAACAAAACAAATTATAAACACAGGACACGACTCATTCAGAAGTATCAGCTGTGAACATTCAAAGGCCTCTTTTACTGGGAGTTTTACAGCAAAACCAAGACATCAAATCTACTTTCTGCTGCTGGAGCGAAAGATGGGAACTTCAAATAAAAGAAGACTTTTTTATTGAACGACGGAGAACGAATAAAAACACAGCGTGGCCTCTGCTCACAGCGAGCCAGACAAAGTGCATTCTTGAGCATCAGGTCAAAAGGAGCTTTTTCCACGTTTATGTCAGGAGAACTTATCTGGAGACGTTCAAACAAACACTGAAGGGACACAATGGCATGACAAAGAGGGGAGGAGGTTCAAATGAAGGAGAAGAAAGGAACAGAGGAGGCAACCTTGGCACAAAAAAAACCCCTATTTTCAGACTTTCCCAAAACATTTACGAGAAAAATGGACGGAGAAACTAAAAATGGAGCCAACTGAGACTTGTTGCTGCTGAATAACAGAACAGTAAGACTTTCTGCATATTAAACGTGACAAACACATAATAAAATGTACGAGAGTTCTTATTTTTTGGGATTTCAACTGACATTTAAATATGCCGCAGTCTATCTTAAATCATGGGAAAGACGTGAAGTAATCAGAAGTAAAGGTTACTGGGACCGACTGCTGACAATCTTTTGTGGATAGACGATAAGAATCAATGACCTCAGTGGCCCCAAAACAGAAACATCAGAGCATCACGAATGTTTGCAAACGGGCCTCGCTAAATTCAGTGCAGCGTCATGTTTCCATGACGACATTTGGCCGCATCACGTCGAGCTGGAAGTAAACAATGTGGGCCGCGGCGTGTTGGGTTTTGTTGTAGTGAAACGCGCGGGCAGGTTGACCGATCCTCCCGCAGAGGTGACGCAAAACGCTCTCAGGACTACGGGAGCCTTTCTAGTTCAAACTTGTACACACGAGGCGGTTAGTGTGACATGTTTGGCTCTACCGAAGACTCGGCGAAGCTGCTTCAGTGCGGCCCATGATTTGTTGTTCCACTGTTTCGCACTCGGCCGGCAGCCTGAAGCAGATTTCTCCGAATACAGGCGGCGTGAAAACACCCTGAACGCCTGGCGTCAACGTTGCCAGATTCTTCAAAAACGAGCTTTGGTTTTAGCTCTCCCGTGTCGAGTTGACATCTTTCACTCCGTTCACATGCGGCTTGCCGCTGTGTCCGTACTAACCAAACAGCGCGGCGGTCCAGAGCGCTTCTCAGGCGATAACATGCGGCCCGCTATCTATAGACGCACAAACACCCGCTGTGGTGGTCGGCGTCACGTCGGTGACGAGTGACTGTGCTGACACGGCGTTCCCACTGAACGCGGGTCCAATCATCAAGGCTGGCTGGCTGATAAAGAAGCGTTTTCTCTGCACCTTCTCATCGCGTGGGGAGACTGTTCGTACCTCTGTAAATAAACAACAACCTGGAGATTGTTTGTGATTCAGCCGCAAACGGGAGGTTTACTGTTTTAGGGACGAGCGGTGCGGCGCGGCGTACCTGGGGATGGTGACACACTTGGTGTTGCAGTTCTGTGTGGTGATCGCTTTCTCCAGCTCGTCCAGCTGGCCCGTCTTCTTCAGCTTCTTCACTAAGCTCTTCACCGCCTTCTCGCACCACTTCTCCTCCTGCCCGTTCTGCTCGCCGCCGCCTCCACCGGCGCCGCCCGGCCCGCTGGTCGACTTCTTCCAGCCCAAAAGCCTCTTCACCACAGGAGGGGTGAACGGCAGGATGGAGGACATCTTCGCTGGACAAAGCCGGGAGTCTCCAGAGAGGACTCGACACTCGCTCGCCTGCTCGCGCTCTCTCTTCTTCTTTTCCTCGCTCACTCACACAAACGGTCGAGGGGGTGGGGGTGGGGTGGGGCCTGGAGTGGCCGCCTGGGCCCTTCGTTCTGAGGGGCCCCTTGACAGACCAGAGTCACAGCGTGGAGGCCAGAGCTAGCAGGGCTTATTGAAGAGATGGACACCTTAAGAGAAAGTCACACATGAAAAACATTGTTATGAAATCAAAGTGATTAAAAAATAACAACAAAGTGAACAAAACTGACCGATGAACCCTTCAAAATAAAAGCAAAGAGCAGTTTTCCCAAAACTCCCAAAACTAAGGATCTTTTTCCACCCACACATCCTCTGCTCAACTCTACTTGGTTTTGAGATGTTTACATTAGACAATAATATCTGTTCATAAATACGTTTGAGTATCGAAGCAGCGTCCTTCATTGCTGCGATGCGTCACGTAAAAATGAGGTGACAAGAGTTTTTGTCGCCTCCTTCCGCAGATCAGAGGTGACATGTGAATCTTAAAAACGACTGAAGACGAGAAGAGTCGAGTCTTGGAAAGTGAAGCAGTGCTTGATTGAGAAAAAAAGCGTGACGAAACAAACCGTTTTTGCCTCGTTTCTCTAAGAGCTGAAATATGAGTGTTTATCATTTTGTTTTCTGCTGTTATGAACCAATAACGTCATGCCATTTTCAGGTCGTGTTGCTATGCCAACCTAACCATAGAGTCACCGGGTACTCCTAGTCCAGTGGTGTCCAATCCTGATCCTGCTTGTCCCTCATGTTTTGGATGAAACATGTCTTCATAGTACTCAGATTTAGGCACTTTTTTACAGGGACACACTAAAAGACCCGCAGCATCACGACCCTCCAGGATCTAGTTTAGACCCCGCTGTGGAAGAGGGTCTCAAAAAATAAGGCTGCGAACCCCTTTTGACATCACAGCAAAGCCAAACACCCACCTGTCGTCATACAAGCAAGAACCTTCAAAATAAAAGCAAAGAGGAGTTTCCCAGGTCTGGTCTGGACAGCAGAAAGTGTCTTGTTTTGATTTTGATCGAAACGCTCGGTTGGAATTGTGACACACCAGGAGCAGGCAAAGCCTCGGGAGCCTGTAACTGATCTGATCTTTGGATTGTCACCCACACAGGGAGGCTTCACACAACACTCCAGTCCAGTGTAACACGTATCTGCTGCATTCGCAGCTTGTCGAGTCACAGAAACTTAATGAATAACAACCTCTCGATGGTAAAAGACGGAAAAAAGATCAAGTTTCCTTCAATTTTACAGCCCGGCAGCGGCAAACCGGAGGCTAACTTCGGCTTCGCCTTGGGAAGGCCGGCTGCTAGCTGCCTGCTGGAGGGGGGGCCTGCTGCACTCAAATCACAACAATAACTTCACCGGCGTTAGCTCGCAATAAGCCGCAAACAACCACAGACGATCGCGCTACAAGCGAAAACGTCGCCAACACGGTGTGAAGGGAACCGACGGGAGGAGAGAGAGAGTCGCCGGGGCAGCTAACGCTAGCCGGACGAAGCTAACAGACAGCTTGTTATCAAAAATCCTTTTGTTGTGATCCGCGAAAAACCTCCAGAGCGCAACAGTCCACCGCGATACTTTGCCAGCAGCCTGCCAAACACACCCGGGCAGGGCTTCATCCACGGCACCGCCGCGCCGGTGTCTGGATCCACCGGCTGCCGCGCGTTCATTCGGAAGCAGCCGGCGACGCCGCGGGTGTTTATACCGTAAAAGAAAATAAAGGGGAACAAAATGAGTTAGCATCGCAGTCGAACTCTGCCAAAAACTGCTGCCTCCCGCTGGCTAACGGAGCTACATCTCTGCCCCCCAAAACATGCAATCAAAGTCCGCCAAGCAGCACGAAGCGCGCCGATAATTACCCCAGTCTGGAAGTCCGGAGCTCCGCATCAACAGGGGGAGAAGGGCACGGCTCCGGGGACATTAAAACAGCAAGACAACGGCTCGGAGGGTGTTTGGTGCCGCGGCTAGTTAGAACAGGGCTTCCCCCCTCTGAAGTTGCTACACAGGAGCTAGTTAGCCCGGGATAGCTAGACCGGAGCCACACGACAAACCTGCTGGCTGCGTGCGAACAGCTAGTCCAGCCCACTCAGACGCTGATTGGAGGATTACTCTGCTAGCGCCTCCGGACATTGGCCGATTTCTCTGACAATCCTTATTGTTTATCTGACAGCATGTGTTTACTTCTGACTATTCAATGTAATTATATATGCGGACGAATCCAACAATTTGTACGCCACAATTTTTCACACCGACGAATAATGACGCAGTTACGCTGACAAATAGATGGATAAGGAAATGTTTATCCTTGTCCATCATACATTATTCCAACAATAAACACACAAACCAAGTGAAAAGCACCATAAACAACCAATTGAAATAAAATAAATAGTAAATAAATACATTTAACAACGATTGCATTGACAAAGAATACAAAAGTATCATATGCATTTTTTCCAAAAATGTATTTTTTAATAGCCTAAAAACTGAGAATAAAATGAAAAAATAAAAAATGATTACAAATAAAATACATTCTTAAAAGTTAGGTAAACTTTGCTCAATGGATTTAAGGAGTATTTTTTTTTATACATATATTCATCCGCAATAATACTAAACATGTACTTTAATACAAAAGAATCCCTAAATAAATGCACAATAATTAAAGAAAATGCTTCATCCCAGTGCTTCCTCCTCTGTGACTCATAAGCAGAAGCTCCTCCCCCTCTCAGGTGTTCAATCAGAGTCATGATGGGCTCACCTGGTCACAGTATAAAATGCAACAACTCAGCACAAATGAGCATTTGGTCCGTTTCATTTTGTGTGTGGGGATGGGTGGCTACTTTTTCCTCTGTGCGTTGTTGTTCTTGCAAGGTGAGTCGGGTGCACCAGGAAGGGAAGGACCTTTTAAGAAAATTAGGTGCTTCTGTTAATGCATTGCTGTCACACTTGATTGTGTCCTCAGTTGTTTCAGCTGGAAGCAGTCGTTTGAAGTGCAACCTGGGCTCTAAACTATGCAAGGACGGCTTGGCATGTGTCCCCTATAGCCATGTGTGTGATGGGGATGTTGACTGTCAGGACGGCTCAGATGAAGAGGACTGTGAATCTGATTGTAAAGAAGGTGGGAGACGACCTGAGAAAGGCTTAAGACTGGTTTAATAATGAAACCTGCAACAACTTATTCAATAATGTCTCAATTGCCACCAGGTAAAGATCAATGTAGCAATCCTGTATTTGGTAACTTGGTATATTTTACCTTCTGATTTGCAAAATGGGTTCCAGTTATGTAGTATACTTCAAAATTTGTAGTCACACTTCTCAAAATTTCTTACATTGGCTTGTTCAAGGGAGAGTAGATTTCCTGTTTGTTGCAATGCTATGAATGCGTCTTTGGCGTGCTTTTGTTGGTAGTTAGACACTTGTGTTTTGACCCCAAATTGATGGGGGGTGGGGGGGTGGGAGTGTAAACTGTTTAGGTTGACTTTGTCCTTTGTCCCCCTCAAATATGTGCGTCCACTCAGGTCAATTCCAGTGTGCTCATGGGAAGATGTGCATCGCCGAAGAGCAGGTGTGCGACGGTGAACCTCAGTGCCAGGACCGCTCTGACGAGTTGAACTGCAGGACCAGGAGCGCCGGGTGTGTTCACCAGTGCGACGGCGGCCGCCTCTGCGTGCCCGCCGACTTCCTCTGCGACGGCGAGGCGGACTGTTCGGACGGCACGGACGAGGCGGACTGCGGTGGGTGGTTTCGGAGCCGTCCCTTACCGAGGTGCAGTTCCAGATTTGGTGAACTGTCTTTGAACCTCTTTCCATGTCTACCCCAAAGAGGGCCAGAAGGAAGGAGAGACCGCCGTCGCCTCTGCTCCTGCCCAACCACCCAAACCCATCAGGTGTTCTCTGGGCTCCAAGCCCTGTAGGGACAACTCGGACTGCGTCCGCCACGAGCACATCTGTGATGGGGAAGCAGACTGCAGAGACGGCTCGGATGAAGAGGAATGCGTCACACAATGTGAAACGGGTAACTTGAGGTCAAGTCTAAACCTGGGAGTTTGTGTGCCAATCGAAAGCCGTTTACATTCCCTACAAAGTGGGTGGAAATCCTGAAGATGGCCTAAGGTTCAAATCTCAACACAGGACTCTAAAAGAGCCACTCTTTCACCAACACCAACATGTCACTCATCCCATTGGACCACCAGCTGGCTGGACTGCCACCAAACTTTAATTGCTTAAACTAACCATCATTCCTGCAAATATGTGTCCAGTCAAACTTTTGTCCGAAGACCAACTAAAAAAATACTCAAAGTATTCCAAGAAATGAAAAGGTTAAATTTACATGGCAGAAAAAGCCTTCTTTCTCTGCTTCCACACTCTCACTGTGCCGTTTGTCCTTCACCCAGACCAATTTCAGTGTGGCCATAAAATGAAGTGCATCGAGCAGAGCCAGGTGTGTGACGGCATCCCGCAGTGTCAGGACCGCTCGGATGAGCTGGACTGCACAAAGCGGGTGGACGGTTGCGTTCACCAGTGCGACGACAAAACCCGCTGCCTCCCCAGCAGCTTCCTGTGCGACGGGGAGCGGGACTGTCACGACGGCAGCGACGAGGCCAACTGTGGTGCGTTTCGGGAACGTCCCGCCGGGGTCGGTTTTTTGCGCAGGCGGCCTCTGATCGCATCCCTCCGCTTCCCCCTCGGCAGCTGAAGAGGTCTGCAGCGCTGCCGAGTTCAGGTGCACCAGTGGGCAGTGCGTGGCGACCACGATGGTCTGCGACGGTCACCCGGACTGCTGGGACGGCTCGGACGAGGAGGGCTGCACCAAAGCGCCGGCCTGCATCACCAAACACCGCTGCCCTCAGAGCAAAGAGTGCCTGGTGCAGGAGTGGATCTGTGACGGCGAACCGGACTGCAGAGACGGCACGGACGAGAAGGTGAGGACCACTCAAGTGCTGGAGGACAATGAGCAAATGTCAAACTCTGTGAGTTGGAGGACTTTTTCCATCGAACATCCAATCTACCAATGGTTAAAGCTGATTCTAAACTTAACACAGTAGAGAGCGCAAACCTCCAAACTTAACTTCGTGTGCAACACTGGACTCTTAAAGGGCCACACACAATTTTCTGCGACAGGAATGTCATTTCATTGTGTTTGGCAAAGCAGATCACCCTACTGTCACCACTTGTTGCATGCACAATCCCTCAGAAATCCTGCCAAACGATACAGAATTTTATTCCTCCACCCAAACTTTGAAGCCAGAAGCAGAGGGTCTCCCTGTATTTTCTTTAACGCTGTTTTGCATCTGGTTGTTCAGGACTGTCCTGTGGCTGCTCCGACCTGTGGCGAGTTCCAGTGGTCGTGTGAATCAAAGACCAAGTGTGTCCCTCTGGACTGGAGGTGCGATGGGACGAAAGACTGCGAGGACGGCAGTGACGAGGCTGATTGTGAGTAGATGGCTCGTGGCTAGAGACCTGCTTGGATTCGAATAAGTTGGATTTGTTGGACCACTTTTGCATTAAACTCAAGTTGCCCTTTTTCTACACTTTGATAAAATTGATCTGAAATCTCACCTAAAAATTAACTGACATGGCACCAGACTTGAAAGAACTTGACAACCCTCAGCTTATCGTTCTATGATCCGATATGCAAACTTTTATTCTATTTGGTAAGCTTTGAATTTGTGACCACTGTCTTATGAAACTGAGCCATGATTGATCTCCTGCAGGTGAGCCGGCAGCGTGTCTTGCTCACCAGTTCACGTGTGGCAGCCAGGAGTGTCTGGATCCAGTCCTGGTCTGCAACGGCATCAAAAACTGCACCGACGGCTCGGACGAGGGAGGCAGCTGCCAGATCAAGTGTGCGGATGCGGATAACCAGCGCTGCTCCCAGAGCTGCTACAGCTCGCCACAGGGAACGGTGAGGCAACTTGTTACTGTCTGGTCCTCAAATAAAGGAGAGCAGAGTCACTCCACTGGTGTGTTCAGAAAGCCGCGGCTCCTGATTGGCTGGTTGTGTGCAGCGCTGTGGCTGCGCAGCAGGTTTCAGGCTCCTGCCGGACGGACGGACTTGCGCCGACATTGACGAGTGCGAAGACCGGACGCCTGGTGTGTGCAGCCAGCTGTGCATCAACTCTCCGGGCTCGTTCCAGTGCGGCTGTCACCCCGGATTCATGATGGAGGCTGGCGCGCGTCAATGCAAGATCACTGGTACACTGAACCATGTATGGTTTTTAGACTTGAACCAAGTCCAGTAGACTTTCTGCAACTTCAGGAGTAGCTTGTGGAATATGATGGGATTTAAATCTGAAATTATTGGCTGCAGATAAACAGTTTAAGTCTAAATTAAATCAATTATTTAGGCAAGTTGTATTGAAATATTGCTGTGCTATTGGAACTTCAGTGGCAATTGAGTCCGATTCCTCTTTAAATGTTGGCGAAAGCCTTTTTGACTTAAAATAGGGGCAAAAAACTCCCTCTGAAGCTTCATTTTTCAATGTATTGCAGCCAGAGTTCATAAAACTTGTAAAAAAAAAAAAAAACAACAACTTGCAGATCTAAAGATCTACACTGGCTGAAATGATCCTTGAATAGACAAATGATCAGGTTTTATTGAGTCGAAGTAAAATGGTGATCCACTTCCTCGTCCTCCCTCAGGTGAGCCCTTCCTGTTGGCCTCCGTCCAGACGGACCTCTTCATGTACGGCCTGCGCAGCGGCAGCCTGGACGTGCTCTCCTCCTCGGCCAAGAAGGCCATCCTGTCTCTGGACTACAGCTGGAAGGAGCAGAAGGTCTTCTGGGTCAGTCTGGACACGGAAAGCATCCGGTGGTCCTCGCTGGACCGGACGACCACGGGAACTCTGATTAAAGGTCAACGCAACACGAGTGCAGCTGCAGCAGCACGTGCAGGGGATGGAGGCTTATGTCGGTCACCTTTCTCCCTGCAGGCGTCCGAGCGGATTCTGTGGCAGTCGACTGGCTCGGGAAGAACTTGTACTGGATCGACGGCGTGAACAGTCAGATCGTTGCCGTCAGGCTCACCGCGGTGAAGTCGAAGGAGCACTGCATCATCCTGGACGAAGACCTGGACCAGCCTCGCTCTCTGGCCCTGATGCCTCAGAAAGGGTGGGTGTGAATTCGGGAGGACTTCCAGCCTCGCTGCCGGACGGAGGCTCATTCAAGCTCTCGGTGCCAGGTTGATGTTCTGGACGGAGATCGGCAACGTGGTGAAGATCGAGCGTGCCGGGATGGACGGGTCGGAGAGGAGGGCCGTGGTGAGCACCAGTCTGGGCTGGCCTGGCGGCGTGACCGTGGACACCATCTCCGAGCGGCTCTACTGGACCGACGAGAGACTGAAGGCGATCGGATCGACCACGCTGGATGGTGACGACATTCGGGTAAAGTGTTGGAGGATCTCGTGTTGTACAAAATCCTGTTTTTAAATCATCGACTCAAGCTTTGACACGCACGAGTGTTTCCTCAGATTTTACAGATGAAGGAAACCACAAACCCCTTTTCTGTGGCCGTGTTCAACGACATGATTTACTGGTCCGACGCCAAGATGAGAGTAGTTCAAGCGGCGCTTAAAACCACCGGTAAAAACCGCCAAGTCCTCCTGAAAAGACCCAGACAGCCGTTTGCCGTGAAGGTGAGCCTTCAGCAGAGATGAAAATGCCCTAAAAACTGAGTTAAAGTCCAAAATTGGATCACATGAAGCTTCTGGATCTGCAGGTTTATCACTTGTGGGGTTTGTTTTTTCAGATCGTTCACCCACTGCTCCAGATGGGCACAGAGAACCCCTGTACCAAGACCGACTGCTCCCACCTGTGTGTGTTGGCCCCAGGACGTAAAGCCGTGTGCAAGTGTCCCTCCGGTCTGTCCCTGGCCGA
>JASSRZ010000011.1:1289977-1303571 GCA_032164315.1 Malacoctenus gilli
GGGGCGGGGCAGCGATTGTGACCCACACAGGTATTCACACCCTCCGTGGGAGGCAAGACTGGCCACCAAGCAGGGCTCGTACCATTTTTAAGTTAACTGTAAATGAGTATAAAACTGTAAAGGAGAAACTTTTGGAGTTGTTTTTTTTTTTCCTCTCTCTCTCTCTTCTGGGTTTTACAAACTGCTTCCATTTTCTCACATCGTTCCTCTCGGACGACCACGACCGGGTTCGTCTCTCCTCTCGTTTTATTTCCGAAGTGGAAACGAGTCACGCTAAGTTATGGAGCCCTTTCGTTTCCATTGGAGGAACGGGAATCGGTTTCATTTGTTCTCTTGGATCTGAATAAATTGCAGGGATTGTTGCCACTGCTGTTTCTCCGTAAGGGCAGATAAATATTGCACAGTTTTTTTCCTCTCTCTTGTACTCGCTGAACACAATTTGACTACCGAGAGTGTTTTTTTTTTTTTTAATGATTTTTACTCTTTTTTTTTTTTTTTTTGGCATTCCATTTCTCCTCCATCGCTCAGACGGCCTCAAACGATTTTTCTCGCCACGTGTAAATAAACCATTCATTCATCTGAAGCGATGTAAGTAAAATGCTACTGTTAACTGTGGGTGCTTTGCTTTTTTCTTTTCTTTCTTTTCTTTTGTTTTTTTTTTTTTTCTTTTGGTTTCTGTTTTGATAACTCGACAGTTAACTCCAACATTGTACGTAGCAGAGTGGCACTATCGACTGTGACGCTGGCACAGTGCAACACACATACTCGCGCACACACACACTCATACACACACACACACACGTTTCTTCCATGCAGGGATAAGACAGCATTGCCATGCAGTGCATACTTAAAATTTAACACAATTCAAAATGTTGAAGGGTGAACATGTTTGATTCTTGTGATGTTTTTTAAATATCTATTGAGACGCCAGTATTTTATATCAAAAGAAAAACCAACGGGGAGTGGATTTACAACTTGCTCTTTTTTGCCAGAGAAACGGGGAGGCCTACATCGTAACTGTTGCCTTATAGAGCTGGTTTCTTTTAGCTGACAATATCCTCTTTTTAATTAGGCAGTGCCTACGGACATTTTCGGACCCTTTTGTTTAGAAAGGTGTTTAGCCCTGAGAACTGATGACTCTGCTACTGTAATCAATGTTTTCTTGCTTTGTCCAATTAAAATGCTAATGCACATAAAGCTCGCCTTGTGCGTGTGTGTGTGTTTTGCCTCCTTCCTCGCTGGTGTGAAGAAAAACACCGTCTGACTGATGTTCAAAGTTTTGGCTTGCATACAGATGAGTCAGAGCTTTACAGCGAAGCCAAACACTCGTGGATCCATACTCACATATCAACAAAACCAGGAATTTTCAAAATAAGAGCAACTATCAGTTTGGATTCTGGAAAATTTTTTCTCTTTTAAAACTCATAATTCATCAAAGCAACTTTATTTTATTACTTTATAATGACTTAACATTTTTTCAAGTTATGTGGTTAACTTGCAACATGTCAGCCATCATAGTTCATGAGGCAGCAGGTGTTACATCACCTGGATGTCGTCCAGAGTTCAGTCTCCTGAAGTTCCGCACATGATCCAGAAAAAGCCACACATTCAAACACTCTTTTGGATAAAACGAGAGAAATATTGAACAGATGTGATTGCATCAAACTGTGGGATCTCACATTTCCTTCAGAGTGTTTCCATCACTGGAGAATCAACAGCAAATTTCAGGGAACTAAGTGCTTCTTTTGCAGAAACGGAATGACTTTTACAAAACATACAAGTCTGTGACGGCAGCTTTGTCCACTAGATGGCGCCTTCAGTCTACGGTTTGTGCGCATGCTGTGGCGCAGCTGCTTCACTTCCCACTGATTTAACACGGTGTCAGTATGTCAACATGTCACACGACTGCAGGTCACATCAACCATGCGTGTGCGTGTGCGTGTGTGTGAGAGAGAGAAAGAGAGAGAGAGAGCTTTGAAAATCACAGGACATTTTCATTTCCTCTGAAACATTATTTTATGTTTAAAAACTTGCCTCTGTAGTAAAAAGTCTTTTAGTGTGTGTGTGTGTGTGTGTGTGTGTGTGTGTGTGTGTGTGTGTGTGTGTGTGTGTGTGTGTGATGCCAGGCAGCAGTAGCAGCAGCAGCAGCAGCAGCAGCAGCGCCAGCCCTCCTCAGCCTGAGTTATTGGCCCTCGGACAGCGATGCCGTCTGGCTGGCTGGAACAACAGGCAGCAAAGAGCTGACAGCCTGATAAATGGTTTGTCTCTTCACAGCTGCTCAGGCAGGACCCGACCGGGCTGTAATGGACGCAGAGTCTGTAAGAGAGGGAGGGAGACGGAGAGAGAGAGAGAGAGAGCGGGGGGGGGGGCGGGGGGCATGACAGGAGATGACTGAGAGAGCAGATTACAGCTGAAATCAATCATCGGTGCCCTGCACACTCACTCTCTCTTTCTGGCCTCCTTGTCTTTCTTCTTGCATCTCTTGTTTCTTTATTTTGAGACACTCACCTACAAACAGAAGTACAAGTACTTAACTTTTGCTCTGAAACGACGTTTTCTTAAAAAAATAAAAGTCTCACGAGCACTGACGTGGGTCAATAAAATACTTTCAGCATGGTTTTTCTTCAACAGGTCACCTGAGAAAACATATTTCATTCATTTATTTAATTTTTTTTTAAAGTAGTACAGTTGAAGTTTACTACTTCATCCTGTTTTATATTTTTTTTGATTTTTAAAGTAATGAAACCACAGATGTGTGATCCAACTTTTACTTTGAATTCAACTATTTCCCCCCCAAAATCCAGCAAATAATAAATTCATTCATTAAAAAAATCAAAAGTCAGATCTTTTGTCGGGTATTGACACACTGCAGACATTCATAGTTCTTCTTCTTCTTCTTCTTCTTCTTCTTCTTCTTATTGTGTGTAATTATGGCCTGTACAAAAAGAGAAATTGAATATTTTATTTTATTTTATTTTATTTTATTTTATTTTATTTTATTTTATTTTATTTTATTTTCAGACTTCTCTGAAACATATGCGGAATGAAAAATTTAAACAAAGCTAAAGATATTTGAGTTTCGTTGTGATAAATCCAATTTAAATGAAAGTTTCCAGGTTTGTCAGATTTTCGGACATTGTGTCCTGATGAGGTGAAGCCCACCCGAGGGGGGGGGGGGCAATAAATGTGAGACTTCACCACTCGTCCTATGACGAAACACTGCAGATGGACGCAGACACGACGCAACCACCAAACATCTCTTTGTGCTCGTCTCATGTACCAAATCTGGTTATTTTGCATAGCCGCTCATTACGCGTCGCAATTTGTGTCTCGTTCGGATGATTTTCGGTCCCTTCGTGGTCGTTTCGGCTTCACATGAATCATCTTTGTTTCCCTTTGTGGTGATTTGCATTTAATTTTGGACGTTTTGCGTCACAGTTGAGTCATTTTGTGCCTCATTTTGGTTGTTTAGCATATTTTCCTTGAATATATGGGATTTTCTGGGAATCAGCACGAGGACATGTGGCTCCTCTCGGCCCAGGACTCGTGCGTCGCCCAATAATCTGTCGAGCGGAGGAGTTTGAATGCACTTTACAGTCTTTTTTTCGGGTGTTATGTGAACATACTGTACTTAAATGCCTCAGTTTTATAGAGAATATTCAAGTTTTTAAGAGATATTCCGAGCGGCGGCGATATATTTGCAAATCTGACGTGTTGTCACCTGTTCTGTTCCACCAGTTTGGACCAATTAGGAGTTTTTTGGGAGAAAAAGATGTTTGAAAAGTCTCTCTGTCTGATCAGTGCTGAAGCTGCACAGCCTGTTCAGTTTCTGTGTGTGTGTGTGTGTGTGTGTGTGTGTGAGTGTCTGTGGATGTGTGTGTGCGCTGCAGGTGGCTGGCTGAGTGCGGGACAACGTGTGCCGAGGCAGTAACAGTTGAAGCGGCGAGGGCTTGAGGGACAAGCGGTGCCCTGTGAATTGTTTGAGTGAGCGGCGTCTGTGTGTGTTTGTCTGTGTTTCCATGCAAGTGACAGCTTGCGGCAGTGGCTGACAGCAAATAAACATGTTCCAGTAATTAACCTTGACAGGCCCAATGTGGTGCCAACAGCAGAAACCTGCTAATGACACAATTAATCCATAATTAAGGCGTTCTGTCACACACTCGGTTCCCGAACACGGCGCGCGCGTCGCCGACATTCGTACACGTGTGCGAAGGGGAAGTACAGTACGGACGACGAAGGAGGCGAGACACTTTCTTTTTAAAGGCTCCGGAACAAAAAAAAAGGGAAATCGTGTGAAGGCTTCTGCTGCAGAATTAAAAGCTCAGAAATGGAAAGCTCATCGCCGCGCTCTTTGAACAGCCGCGCAGCCGTGTTTGCTGAAGATGATGAACTCTCGCGGGCAAACGGCGACCTTTCTTTTTATGCGGCTTTTATTGAATCTACTTTGGCTCCTTCAGCGTTTTTATTGCTGCTTGGATTGGCGGCGTTGTAGCGCTTCTTTCCGGACAAAACGTAGGAAGTAGGAAGTAGGAAGGAGGAGTCGTCTTCCAGTAAAACTCCCATCTGGAGTTTTGTTCTCTAAACAGAACAAACACGCAGTCAGTTTGCCTTGTCGGTGCTTTTAATCTGAAAGTATCTCGATGCTGTTTAACAGGTTCCTCGTCCGCGACCAACTTCTGTGGCAGCCTTCATGTCCGTCCTTTCTGGACGCTACAGGAAAAGTCTCGTCACCGTCTTCGTCTTATCGTGGGCGTCGGCCTCAGACTTGCCTCTCCTTGGACACCTACCGGAGGTCTTCCTCGTGGAGTCGTGGTTTAGTCCCTCTTTGTGTCCTTGGAAACGCTTGGAACACCTCAAGAGGCGTCCAGGAGCAACAGAATGGCTCCTCTTGGTGTGGTGGGCCAGCAGCTCTACTCCGAGCTCCTCCGAGGTGAAATAATGGAGGGAACACCAGATACTCATTCCATCCCTTGTGCCTGAAGTGTTGAGTTTGAGGTCTGTGTGTGTGTGTGTGTGTGTGTGTGTGTGTGTGTGTGTGTGTGCGCGTGTGTGTGTGTGCGTGCGTGTGTGTGTGTGTGTGCGTGTGTGTGCGTGTGTGTGTGTGGGTTTGTGTGTGTGTGTTAAGACTGGATGGCTCTCAGTAACTCATAAATGGAGAAAAAAAAACAGCAGAAGAAGCAGTTTTTCCTGGAAGGTTTTGCTTGTTTATGCTGTCTGTTAGTTGTGTTTGTTTGTTGTGTTTGCTCGAGGGTGTGACCCGGGGATCATACGTTCACCGAACTGAACCAGATGACCACACAGCTGTTGCTTTAGACGCTTCTCTCCGCGAAGACAGTCGGAGGCGCGGCGAGGCTGCCCTGGTTTGTTTCATCCTTTATGCTGAATTTATGCCCCTGTTTATTATTCTGGCTCAATCCATCCTAAACACCCCAAAGGACACTTACAAGGGCTGCACAACACGTTCCGTGCGAATGTCGAAGATTTACCTCTGAGGGAAACACGACTCGCTTTAAATAAACCAAACATATATATATAACAACTTGCGGAGTGCGTTCCAGTTTTTACGCCGAGAACTGAATCAGCTTCATCTCCGCGAGTCCGCAAGAAGCATTAAAAGATAAATATTTCCTGTGAGAAAGAAGCCAGCCGCATCTGTTGAGCATTAAAAATGTGTGTGTTTTTGTGTGCCTGTGTATGTGGACGGGTATTTATTACTGTTGTGGGGACCCACATCTTTTTTTACACACTCGCATTATGGCGACTTGTCCCTTTATAGGGGCAAAATGCAAGCAGCCATAAGAACGAACGGGAGACGTTTTTGGGGGGCTTGGTCAACGTCTGTGTGTGTGTGTGTGTTAGTGTGTGTGTGTGTGTGTGTGTTGTTTCCATTTATGACATTTGTGACGATTTTATCACGTCTCTTGTTGAGTTCAGGTTCAGAGTGATGGTGCGGTTTTGGATACTCGTTGAGTTATCTACGAGTACTTGTACTCCTAGTCAACTAGTAACTGTAAGCAAAATAGTAACTCGTTACTCAAAACTGTAACTGCTGTGTGACTTCCTCACTTCAAAGACATCAGCAGGAGAGTTTGTCCCAAAAGAACCAAACAAACAGCAGTTTCAGACACTTTTATTGGTTTCAACTCACTTTTCGCCCTAAAACGATGCCGTTTAATATTTCAAATATTTGTTATTTACTTTGTTGGAGCTACAGAAGAATTTCTGTTCACCTTTTTTTCTTTTTTTTGGTGGCCGAGAGTGCAACAGTATAAACTTTGTGTTTTGGACGAACCGACGCTCATAACTCAGCCTCCTGAAAGTCGTCCAGCGAGCGTGAACGAATGAGTTTTTACGGCATCAGACCGGGCGATCCCCCGTTTTCATGAGACGCCGACGCTGGCCCCACACCCGAGCTCGCCATTATATCAACCCCACCGACGGCGCGCAAACTTTTACTGCGCCAAGACGCGGAGCGCGCTCTGCCACCTTGTTCATAACTTTGACAGCTTTATTATGTACTTTGTATAAAGCTTCAGCAGCGAGTCACATTCCTGGCATCTGTAAATAGACTTACAGGTGATTTTGTGGCTGTCAGGGCGTTCGCGAGACAGTCATGACTGATTTATAGTCGCAGCGTCAAGCACAACCCGAGTAATGCAGCAGGCAAATAAAGATGAAGCTGTTCTCTCAGGTACACTCCAAATGCCTCCAGTATAAACACACACGCACACACGGACACACACACACGCGCACACACCACTTGCAGAAAAACACCTCATCACATACAGTGCAGGTCAGGACAGTTGTGTTTAAAAAAAAATGGCGTGCGTTTACATTTGGTCGTATTTCTGTTTGCAGCCGTGTGTGTGTGCTTGTACATGTGTGTGAACAGTTCACCCCACACACACACACGCACACACAGAGGCGTGTGTTTGTGTGTCTGTCAGGGCGTGTCAGGCTCAGCGCTGACAGGTGTGTGTCACCTCATCATTCAAGCTGTCAGCGGCGCCCACGGGCAGGAGGAGACGAGACGCCGGCGAAGGACGCCGGTTGGCTGGCGCTCGGGCCGAAGCGCTTCCTGCGCTCGCGCAGTTTTAGAGGGAGTCTTGGAGAAGTCCTATGTAGGACAAAAGCAGCCTGCGGCGAGCTCACCCCCCCCCCCCATTACCACTGTCTGTAACGCCGCAAATGAAAAAAATCCCGCCATCTGACTTGACTCATCGCTCATCACCAGCACAGCGGCTACGAGAGAGCGCCATGGATCAAAGACTGGATGTCACCCCCCCCCGCCCCTCCAAATTCATCCAAAAAGCCAGAGCAAGGCTTGCGTGTAAGCGCATGTGTGTGTGTGTGTGTGTGTGTGGTGTGTGTGTGTGTGTGTGTGTGTGTGTGTGTGTGTGTGTGTGTGTGTGTTGGAAGGGAGCAGCAGCTTGCCAAGCTCCTCAACTTGAAGCGTGTGTTTATGTACTTTGTCACTCAGGAAAATGAGATGTGTAAATCCAAGTGTCAGCGGAGAAGAGGAGATTTCTGACAGCGCCGAGCATCATGTTCCACATTTCTTCTTCTTCTTTCTTTTTTTTTTTTTTCTTCCTTCTTTTACCGCCTTCTTCTCTTCACTTTTGGCTCGCCGGACGCTCTGCTGACAGCTTCTCGGCTGGCGGAGAGACGAGTGGAGATCTGTGCAGCGATAGGAAGAATGAAGAGGGTGGGGTGGGGGGGGCATGCACGGATTGCTTTCACAGGTTCAGACCAAACTGGACGCCATGTAGTTACAACTGCTGCTCATTTGGGGGGCGCTGTTTCACCCAGGAGAAAGAAAAACATGAAGAAGAAGAGGAAGAAACGTAAAATATGACTGTTTTCATTCAGTTTGAAGAAATCTGATTATTAGTTGAATAGGACTTAGATCAGAGTACTTTCAGAGCAGACTATCAGATCTTAACTCATGTATTCACTTAGCTTGACTGGAATCAGACTTGACGTTCTGCACATACACCACTTCTTATGTCATTCACGGAGGCGGAGTCAGATGTAGTTCTGCACGTATGACTACAGACATAACTGTACTTGGTAATGGTTGTTTTACAGTGTAATTGATGACCATCTGAATGTAGGTGCATCCTTGAAAGGAAGGTGACGTGAGTTCCTGTCACATCTTGTCCACTGATGCAACTTTCAGACTGATCGGTGACCCAAAGTCAGTTGAAGTTCCTGTTTGTTTTTGGCTCATTTTACAGGCTTGAACTTCAGCCAAGTAGGTACTGAAACTTTATTTACTCTCATGTACTTTCTGCGAATGAAAAAAGTCAAGGATTAAATGGAACTGATTTAGGGAGATCCGCGTTGAAACGTCTGATATCGTTTTACTGGATCAGGCTGAACACAAACCGGTTCCACCGCAGTTTGCTCGTTTGCGCCGCGCCAGAGTTCACACGCGCTCTCACACCCGTCCAAGCAAAAGTGGACTTTCTGAAACGGACCGAGGAGCTTCTGGTGCGAGATCACCGCTTAGTCCCACAAAAACGGGAACCATAAAGCAGCCAAGGTCAGTTGTGCACGCCTGAGCGTCGGCACGCGCGCACGGACGGTGTGTGGGGTTTGTGTGCGGATGCTTTCTGAGTACAAATTGGACCGAGGCCTCTGCAGTATTCGAGTGACACGGTAATGGAGGGTGGGATGTGTGTACAGAGTGTGCGAGTGTGTGTGTGTGTTCGTGCTTGTCGCTAGCGTTCAGTGGTGCTGCCATTCAGCGGTACATACGCAGGGTTGACAGCTCCCGCTTAAATGTGTCACTCGACATTACACATAAAGCAGCACCACAGAGAAGGGGGGAGAGAGAGGGGGAGAGAGAGGGGGAGGGAGGAGGGGGGTTAAGAGGAGGACGCGGCGGTGGATGTGAGCACAAGTGAGGCAGGAAATAGAAAGTACGGAGAAACAATATTCAGCGTTTCTGTTTTTCCACTTTTTTTCCCCCCTCTCTCCTTAAGCTGCTGATCAAATGCTGCTGCTGCTCCGATCTGCTTTGAATACCGAAGTCCTCAACTTGAGCCAGGCGGAACCCCCAAAGGGTCCCGGACGGAGGTCCCGCCGCCTCTCGCGCCCGGCAACGAGGCAACAGCTACTTTTGATTCCTCCAAGAAAAGGCGGCCTCAGCAAACGCTGTCACTTCAGATTTCACCGGAGCGCCTCCCGCAAATATGATCCGCACACAAAGACTGTCGCCGCTTCATTGACAGTAATTCCAGACAAAATCTGCGGGCGCCGCGAACCGGAGCTGTCGTCGGGAAGATTAAACACGCGGGTCGTTTGCGGGCCAACGTTATGCCAGCGTGCCGCGTTTCCGCCAGTTATTTCAAGGGTCTGCAGAGACAAGTCCAACGCGGGGGATTTCTGACGCGGAGACGGACGTGAAAAACGAATTTGATCGCTATCTAAAAAAACTACCCAGCTCAGATGTACAACCCACAAAACCTCAACTTCCTTTGGATGTTTTTCCTTTTCCTGCACGAATCCTTTGCCTTCACGGATGCCACACGCAAGCTTTGGCGCTGTGATGTTTTTATTTGTCCCGAATCGAGACGAGCACGTTCGGAGCGACTGTTCCGTCTGACTAGTCTTTCCATTATCTCCCATTACCACAAACTCAGGCCGCCGTCTGCGGAAGGAATAATAAAACATCGTGTTCGTGTGCTGCTCCCAGAACAGCTAATGCCGCAGCGAGCGCTGCTAAATGTGAAGTAATGCCCGAGACGGAGCGCCGGCATGACGTCGTCGACCCACGTGGAGGCTCGTGTGGAAGAAGATGAGTGTGGCGCCCTCTAGTGGTCATTGTAATCATGAAAAAAGCATCGTAGAGGTAAAAAAGTCATGAAATGAGCTCTAAAGAGACTTTTGGTTCAATTACAAATGTACACGATGTACTTCTGTACCCGCTCAGTGTATTTGGACCCGACTGGTAAATTTTTTTACTAGCCAGACTGCAAGCGGGAGGATTTCTCTCTGCTGCTCGCCGTGTTTTTGCTCGTGATTAAATTGACACATACAGTAGGTGTTTGGCTGCGTAAGCGGTCAGATCCAGCTGGATTACGGGAGTTAAGAGCCACATGTCAAAACACGTCTTTCAGTCCGCCTCGGGGCGCCACAACAACACCCCCCCCCCCCAAACACACACACACACGTCCCACCAAAAGGAAAAAATCCAACCGCTGCCATTCTCCTCGTGTCACTCAGTCCCTATCCGAAGGCACAATCAACTCTCTCAGCTCCGTTTCCTGCCAATGTGCATACTGACGTGAGACACACACACACACACACACACACACACACACACACACACACACACACACGCAAAGGCAGCGAAAGGTAATGTCAGTTGCTGGCAGTGCCTTCGTACCGGCACACAGCAGCCTGTAGTGCTGCAGCTTTGTGATTGTGTGGCGTGTTTCTGTGTGTGTGTGTGAGTGTGTGTTTGTGTGTGTCAGTCAACAGGAGGGCAGCAGAGTTTCCACAGTGAATCAGTGGAGATAATCTCCTTTTGTCGCTGCACACGAGTGTGTTAAGTTTGGAGACGGGATTTGTGTGCAGGTTTGTTTTGTAGATAAATTAGTGATGTTTTGTCTGTCTCATCGGCTCCTGCATGAGTTTACGTGCTGTTGTTGGGTGTGCGTGTGTTTCGGTGTTAGTCACTCCTGATTTTTAATCTACCTGAAGCTCTTCACCTTTTAGTCTGGGTTTCTTTTGCTGCACCCTGCTGAAAACAGACCAACATCTGAACGTCAACCTGTGAGTTCAACGTGTTGTCGACGAGTTTAAAGCCTGAATGGAAGAAAAAAACCAAAATATGTGTGAGAGTCGAAAAAAACAGGCCGCAGAAAAGAAAAGCAAGTGAAACGACTGAGGTACTTTTCTGTTTTAATAGCTGGAGCGACTTGTGACCCATTTTACAGCACAATCTCGATATTCAAGGTACAGGTGGGTCTTTTGTCGACAGGAAATCACAGATGTAATGCTGCTGCTTCTGCTTTCTATGGTTATGCTTTAAAAAGAGAAAAAAAACACGAAGTGATACTTCAAGAACGATATTTCAACTTCCATCACGACAGACAGAAAAGAAGGAGAGGACGAGCTGCAGGAGATAAAAGTGATGGACGGCATGTTAAGTGGATGTTTTACTCCAGTGCGACTGTGCGGTGACGGGGACGGATTATGATGTGACACAGAGCTGCTCGGCGCGCCCAAAGCCACTGATTGACACGTGTCGCCGATTTCTGCGGGGGGAAAAAAAAGGCTCCACCAATGGATGTCAGATAAGTCAATCAGGCTGAGTGAAACAACATGTGTCTGACAACGTCGGCTATGAATTTTACATGAAGCTCTGCGTTTGCCCCGAGGCAGGAGGGGGGTGGGGGGTGGGGGGCTGGTGAGGGGAGGGTGAGGGGGTGCTGGTTGGGGTAAGACAGCTGGGGCACCACCTCATGTTGGCATCTGACTGGGCACTGATGTTGCCTCTCCTCACAGAGACGGCAACAATGATTTGTGAGTTCGTTTTGAGATGTCGAAGGACTTTCTTGTAATATTACATTTTTTACGAAATGTTTGTTTAAAAATCAATCTCAGCAGTTACAGATAATAGTAAAGACGAAAACTTTAACTGACGAAAACAGGTAATTTTTTTGAGAGCAAAGAAATACAAATTAATACGAAATGCTGCAAATTCAACGTAACTTTATTTCTGCTGTTCGTAGCAACGTTGCTCGTTTTGTTTGGCGTTAACGCTGCCATCTGCTTGTCAGTTTCAAAACTTACTGCAGCACCGTGACCTTTAATTTGAGAAAATGTGCCCTGAACTAGAAACTGGCCACAAAACACAAGTTGGTTGTTTTGGTCTCTGAGTGTTTGAGTTCCCTCGCGACATCGTTCTTCCGTCATCACGAAGACCGAAAGATCTTCCGGTGACAGATTTCCATTTCTGTCGTGACCTGGTTGCAGCGTTTTTTTTTCATGCGTACGTGTGTACGTGTGAGTACAACAGTGTGTGTGTGTGTGTGTCCGTGAACAACAGATATCGCAGCTTGTTTGTGTTTCACGGCGCAGGTTTGATCTCTGGCACGCTGTGTTTGGGCGTAAAGTGCAGCCGAGGGTTTGATTTCATCTGATCCAGACGCAACACATCAGCAGCACCCTCAGTGCAAACACACATCAACTGTGCAGCCACACGTGCGCGCACACACACACACACACACACACACACACACACACACACACACACACACACACACACACACACGCTTTTTAAAAAACTTGCCTCACTTTTAATCTGAACTTTAACTCAAACCTTGAAACACGTCTAAGTAATAAGTAACTAAGTCTTAAATGTTTTTCCTGATGCAGTACGAACGATAGAAGGACTTCATGCTGGCTGAATGTCAGCATAACATTAATGTGTTGAGTTCCCATTTAAGTAGATCTTCAAAAGTTAGGTTTTTTTTTAAGTGGTCTTATCTGTTTCGGACCCCACAAGGTGAGTGAAACCATGGCACACACACACTCGCATGCCCATGCAAAGATATGCAGCTGCCAGAGGACACCAGGTACATGATCCTGGGTGGCATTGGGCGTCTCCGCGGTGGTCCCTCACACACTCGCGCCGTCTCATTTCAGCCTGTGTAAGTGCACTGATCTGCATCCTCTCCTGCCCTCTCCCTCCTTCCCTGCCTGTTTTCTTTTTTGCTCCCAGTCCTTCCTCCTCCTCCTCCTGCTCCTCCTCCTCCTCCTCCTCCTCATCTCTGCCTGGCGTTAATGTGGGAGTGATTGAGGAGGGCTGTATGAGCGGGCTGACAGAGCTCATCTCTGGCCCATGATGCATGGCTTCCCCGGGCCTCCCCGCTGCCCCATTACACCCTGATTAATTGGCCCTGCTTAAGTCAATAACTCATCCGTTAAAAAACAAAAAGCTCCAGTGGAGAGGAGGCGGAGGAGGCGGAGGAGCAGGAGGAGATGGGGAGAGGTAATGAAGGACACAAGAGAGGCGAGCGAGTGGAGAGAAACGCAGAAAAAAAGGGGGAAAAACAATGAAGCAAGAACAGCCGAAAACTGCATCTATAAACAAGCTTCAAGGAACAAATCTTAACGGCGGCTTTTAATACCTGCAAAATAAAGTCGGAAATGAGACAAACTTTACAGATTAAAGTATCTAAACACTTACTTTGGGCTTGAAAAGTGGATTATTTTGCGGTTGTTGTGGACTTTCCTCAGTCTGATTGGATCTTAGACCACGAGATTCATCCTTCCCTTGTAAACCTACCTGTTGGTCTCCGTCAGTCTCTCGTGACGCGTGTGTGTGTGTGTGTTGTGCAATTTTCCGGCTGCCTCGGGAGCCGCGGCGGCGTCCAAGCTGCTGTCAGCCGTCGGCGTGACAACAAATTCGATCCTCTCCGCGATTCGGAGGAGGCCCGAAATTCGTCTCGAGTTTCCTCCGCAATTATCAACCCCGACGCAGCAAAGCCTCCGCTGACGGAAGCTGCGGCCGGCGGACTCTCGCGCGTCACATCTGGAGCTATGATCGGCCCCCGTGAAGGTCTTGGTGGTCCCGAAA
>JASSRZ010000011.1:1321058-1335372 GCA_032164315.1 Malacoctenus gilli
CCCCCCCCCCCCCCCCCCCCCCCCCCGCGCCCCGGCCGACCCAGACTCGTAAATCCGCGGCAACAAGTCCCGAGCTCCGGCGTCGAAACGTCCCTCGCGACTCTGGACGGGTGGCAAACGACTGACCACGAGGACAGCGTTTAATTTGAGTTGAATGTTCTTCAGTCACACAATTTGGGTGTCTGGTCTGTGTGAACGTTACGATAACAGGAGGATGTCGTTCGTCCAGACAGGTTTTTACAAATTCTGCGGCGTGTTTGTTTTGTTTGTTTCTTGATTGTTTTTGTTTATATCAAAATACAGTTTTAAAAGTTGATGAAAATGACCATAATGTGGGACGTTTGTCGCTGAGACTAACTTTTCTATTTTTCCTGATTTCATGTGCTGGTTCTTGGGTACTAAGAGGTTGAGAACCACCAGTTCGAAGTTCCTTCCTTTGCTGTGTTTTGTTTCAGCTGGTCGTCCCGGGCGACGAGCAGGCCGTTTGACAAACATTAGAGGAAACGCCGCGCTCGCCGCCGTGACAAACCCCCCCCAAAAAAACGAACTGTCATCCTGAATGTCCTCACGTCTCTGTCAAGTCCCCGAATGGGAGCTGGAAACTTGGGAGTTCGCCTCCTCGCGCGTCTGCGCGCTGCCCGGGACGCGTGGGCTTGTTTACAGGAGGTAACACCCCCCCCCCCTCTCTCCCCCCCTCCCGGGAGGGGGGGAGGCAAGGCTGAGGGAGGAGAGAATGTATGAGTGAGGGAGTCGCAAACTTGGAAAAAAAAATCCCCAGAGATGGATGTCAGTGTTTACCGTTCCTCTTCCAGCCCGCCGCCGAGAAACGCTGCGCTCAGACAATAAATCATCCCGCTGTAAATGGATGAGACACCCAGAACCTTTTGAACTGGCCTTCATTTGGCTTATAGCTTTTAAAAAGAAGAACCCCCCCCCCTCTTCCTCTGTGGGCTGGAGGAGCATCACTGGTTCCTCAGATGTTAAACTGGGAGTCTCTTTCTGTCTTTTGGGGAGAAGTTTGGACCTTATTGTAAGATATGACGCAGCCGACGACCATTAAAGTCCACAGAAATCCTCTTCAACGGAATTTTAATGACAAATAAATTGTGTCTGTCTGTTTATTCTCTGAGAAAAAAAAAACATTTAATGAGGTGCAAAAAGCAGGTTGAACCCCTCCTGATTAACTTGGACTGAAAAGCATCACAGTGAAGCCAAACGAAGACATGCCCCGTCCCACCTACATTCCAGAGATTTCAGAATAAAAGCATAGTTTATTCTTGGTCCACTCTCCAGCGCCTTTAAAGTGTGCAAAATGTACTTTTTGGCAACCTGAGAGCAGGAAAAGACTTAAACCCCCCGAAACGTGTCAGACCCCTGGCTGAGAATCTGCAAATCTGTACATACAATCCAGTATAAACTTAAAAATCCATTTTTTTTTTCAATCTGCTGAATTTTTACCATCAATTTTATTAAAAAAACATATTTTCACTCTTTGGGAGCAGAAATGTTTCTCCAAATATGTTTGGATTAATATGTTTTTGACAGTTTACACTGCAAAAAGAAACACTGAATAAAAGGTTTCTCAGAGAATAACTTAAAGAATGAAAGAATAAACACCAACAACCATTTGGACAACGCAGCTCATTGAAGGTTTTTGGCCAGAAGTCATTTGTTGTTTTGTACTTTGAATAACTTTAACAATTGGGTGAAAATAACAGTGTTTTTGTGTCCGTTTCTCCTCAAATCTCACTTTTCCGACAAACTGTTTGAACGTCACTCTTCAACCTGTCCACAGGCGTCCTAACAGGGGGGGGGTCCGGGGTCAGGGAGAGATCAGAGAGGGTCACGCCAAGGTCAGCAACAGTTCAAGAACCCGATGAGTCGGCCCTTCCTCCTCCTCCTCCTCCTCCTCCTCCTCCTAACACATAAATCTTCTCCCTCCTCCCCCCTGTCCTCCTCACCCGGGCCGTCCCACGCTGCACATGCTGTTTTTGTCTGTTTGCTGTCATCACACACACACACACACACACACACACACACACACACACACACACACACACACACTGGAGGACTGCTGGTCCTGCTGTTCAGTAATGTCACAACTGTCAGGCGGCTCAGAGAAGCGGAGAGCTCTCAGCACATAAACATACAGGTAGCGAGAGAGACAGAATTAACCTGCTGTTTGTCTTGTCATTAGTCTTCTGGGTGGCAGCTCAAGACTGAGCACACACACACGCGCGCACACGCACACACACGCACACACACGCACACACACGCACGCGCACACAGATAGAGCAGAGCTGGCGTGTAGACAAAACAGCCATCTCTTCTGCAGGAGTCCAAAGCTCTTTCCAAACACGGCACTCATCTGCTGTCAACGGCCCCTCGTTCTCACACCTCTGCTTTCCCAACACAAACAATCCCTTTTTCGAACGCACACAAACACAAAGATCCAGCCGAATGCCCGCCGGCTTCAGGAAGCAGCCATATTTGGGCTTTATTGACAGTAAATTCATTAAGAGGGAGTAATAATGACCCAAACCAGTAAACTCAGACCAAAACGTTGGTTTTCAATCTGTTTATTGATTCAGCTTAAGTTCCCAGTGTGAAGAGCCAACACAAGTTGATGTTAGTTTAGGCTGATCATGGACAGATCACCAGCCTGTGTTGGAAGTTGTTTTCTGAGTGAAATTTAAGGTTCTTTATCCATGAAACTGCCAAAAAAATGCAATAAAGTCCAAATTTACCTCACAAACAAGCAGGAACATGTTGGATTCATGTTCCCATATTAAACATTTGAGGTCGCCATCCTGTATTTAGGATTTTTCAATGGAGTTTTGACTAAAATTAAGAGAATGAAGCAAGAACGACTTTAAGTTGTTCAGTTTACGCACCGTAGCTTCAAAATACTTGAAGGTATCGTCGGATAAATGGAGCATTTGGTCAGAACAAAACGTACTGCTTTTTCAATTCGCTATCACGATACAACATCGTGCCTGGCGAACCGCACGCAGCCCCCGGATGACAGGAATCGTTAGTTTCTCCTCCAGACGTCGGGCTCGATCATCTAAACTCTCCCCGGTGAGTCTTACAGGTTCTGATCGGATCGTGACGTGTGTTTGAAGTCTCGACATGGGATTTTAAGCGTTTCGTGACCTTCCCGCGGATGAGGTCGGCGTAGAAGTTGGACGAACGGCGGAATTTGGAGCGCTCGGCCTCCGGATGGGCTCACCTGGCCTGACCTCCGGCTGCTCGCCGATTCATTCCTGCGTGTGTGTGTGTTTTTTTTCCCTCTCGACTGGTGAGGAAACTGCGACTGCTTTGGCCTCGCCTCCCTTGTTTGGCGGTGCAGACGCGTCGGCTCCAGTGGGTTTCAACAACAGAGTCCAATATCTCCGCGTGTTTGGGCGCAACAGGGCTCGGAAATGTTTCCCCTCCGCGCCGCACGAAACATCGCCGTATCGCCGCCTCATTCATCAGCAGCCAGCGATGCTATGAAAACAGATTCCTCTCCTTCCTCTCGCCGCGGCGCCCAGCAGTTCCGGCTCCAGGATAATAAAGAATAAAAACAACCCTGAAACGCAGCGGAAGAGACGGGAAACAAATATTCTGCTGCGGTCCCGCAACGTTACAGTTTAATAGAGAAGTTTCGCCGTGTGACGGCCGCTGATTGATTGTCCGTCGGAGCGGCGATTCCGCGTCGGGGAGCGATGCCAGGAGACAAGGCCGCGACACGAACATGATGAATCCCACACTCATTTAATTGCTGTTTTACAGTTCAGTGGCAGCCATCAGCTAAATAAGCTGTCACACGCACAACCTAACGACTGACTGGCAATTATTTCACTCAGGCGGAGAGCTGCGAGTCTTTCGCTCTCTTCCTTTTTTCTACATTCCCGTTTCTCGGACAAACTTGGTGTGATCTTTGTTCACTTCGCGATGACAGATGTGCGTCATGGTGCTGCTGCCAAGACGTGGCGTTGTTTTACTGAGCTGAACTTCTGAGTCAATGATGGGTGGAAATAAGAAAGAAACTCAGTGATGAAACGTCATCGTGTACGAGTTAATTTGAAAAATAGTTCAAAATCACTTTAAAAGCAATTTTTTGGGTCAAAAAGTTTCTACAGTCAATAGAAATTTCGTTGCTGATTTCAAGTAAATTAGAGTAATAAAAAGTAATCAATAATTGTGAAGTGATATTTAATGTCATTTCCAATCTGAAATTATGAAAAATAAAACTATCCAAGCTGAAAAGATTTCAGTAGAAGTGTGAAAAAGAAAAATATCTAAACCTTGTGGAAGGAAAATGACTTTTTTAAATGTATTTGAGCCCAAACTCCAAAATAAAAGAATCATTTTCAAAGGCAGCGCCCTCTAAAAAGTAAAACCTTCATTTTTAAGTGAGCGTATGACTCTTTTATTCTACATTTTATTACTTTTTTTTTTTTTTTTTTACTACTGACCCTCTTTCTTCATCAAGAAACGAGTGATTTCTGTGGCGTTATACGAGTACCGGCCCTTTAAGAGATCAAGAGGCTGAAGAAGGACAGGTTCACGGGCGTCCTTGCGGAGGTTTGCGCTCTCTCAGTACTTCTGGTTTAATTTGACTACAGAAATAAAAAAAACCTTCAGATCTGAATCGGGTCCGCTGATAAATGTAGAGCTGATTTATCTGCGTGGAAACTGGGACATCTGCGGAAACTTTCTTTGGACCTGCGGTTTGGACGTGTCGGCGGGGTAAAAAGGCCGAATAACGACCTCTTTATAAAGAACAGATGCCTCTTCTAACTCTCAGTCAAACTCTTTGTGCAATTTCCACACGCCAGTTTTTTAGAAGTGCCTTTTAAAAAGTTAATTTTCTGGTCTGGAGTTTGGACGCAGACGCACCGGCAGCGGCGGAGGACGTCCGCGCCGGCTGCCAGACCCCGAAAAAAAGGCCAAACGGCTTAAAACCAACAACTCTGCGCATAATGGAGAGTGGAAATTAAATTTCCTAGCGCGCCGTTTTTCTTCGCGAGCGCCGACGTTAGGAGGAAAACTGCTGCCGTCGACATCCATCCGTCCTCCGCAGAGCCTCGCCGTGGCTGCCGCGGCCGAGCGAGCGCCTCGGGCGTCTCCGAGCGGGTCGGACTAGCAAATTAACACACACATAATCGCAGTTACGCTGAGGAACAAACGGAGCCAACGAATGACTTCAGTCACCGCGAGAAATTAAAATCTTCCAGGATAATGAGAGGAAGTGAACTCAAGTTGAAACCAGGAAGTGAGGACTGGTTGGAGGAGGTTTAAAGGGAGATGATTGGTCGAAAACAAGCACATGGCAGGACGGGATTTGTGAGGGCAACAACCCACTTTAAAAAAAAGCGAGTTGTGATTTTCACCCAGGATACAACCCGATATTTTATCTCCAAACTCAGCGTTTCATCGTAACTGAACCTGGGAAGTTCGCCGTGTTGCACCGCCTCGACGCTCCGAGGGGTCCGTGACTGTCACCTCGGGGTCTCGCTCCACATTGGCTGGAGGAGTTTGAGGTCGGTAAATGAGATGAGCAGCAGCAGCAGCAGCGGGAGCAGCAGGAGAAGGAGGAGGAGGCGGAGGGGGGAGGAGGAGAAGGGGCGGTTTGTCATAGGAGTCATCAGTAACTGTCGCCACCGTGCTGCAGGCTTAATTAACTAGCTTGCTCGTTAGCATTGCTGCCCCCTTTTTCTCTCCCTACCCCCCCCCCTCCCCTTCCTCTCTCCCGCCTCCCTCTCCACTCGCTCGCTCGCTCGCTGCTCCGAATAGAAACGCCTGATTATTCCGCGCTCCAGTCGCAGCCAATTACAGGCTCCAAATGGAACAACATTAATCAAATCTTTAGTACGGTGGCAAACTCAGAGGTATCAGATTGCAGAGGGACGCAAAACTAATATGTCACTGTCACTGGCGGTTGCGCAGGCATTTAGCAGCCAGCAATATGGAGGCGCGCGAGACGGGCTATCGCCAGGGTGTAATATGGAGCCTGATCTGGAAGCCATTAGCATGACATGGCAGCAGAGACGCAGGGCCTGTCTTCACCCCCAAACTCATTTTTTATCCGCCCCACCCTCGTCCCCCCTCGTCCCCACTCCTCCCTCCCTCCCTCCCTCCCCTCGCTCGCCCTGCGCTCATTCTCCTCAGCCGTCACGACAAGTGAGGAGTAGAGGAGGATAAATTGGGGGAAGGAAGGGTGCAAACTGGATGAATAGAGAAGAGGAGACGCGGGGAGGGGGGGGGGTAATGAGAGGTGAACAGTAGGAAATGGATCGGACAACGAAGACGAACGGTTTCCACCAGCCGCACGCGGAAGAGAAGGGAGATAAAAGGGAAGGACGTTTTCCTGGCTGACGTTGGTTTGGCGGCGTCGGGGCGACACCCCCGAACGCAACGCTGCCACTCAAGCCTGGGGGGCCTCCCAGACGGCGGCGGCGGCGGCGGCGGGACACGGGGACGGCGACCCAGCGGAACTCCACTCCGCCACCTACCTCGCGGCGCTTCTCGCGGGGCTCGGCCGGGACCGCCGAGCCGCAGGCTGAGCCAGCCAGAGGACACGGCGGCATAATGGTCTCATTAGGACAAATGATTAAAGCCCAGCTGAAATGTGCTAAATGCCTGTGTCACTGAAGTGGCCTTTAAACGGGCATAAATAAACAAGAGTTATGCCGAAGGTTTGGGTGTGCACCCTGGCAGCATAATAAATTACAGGGTAATGATATTAAAAGCACAGAGTCGTTAAGATGCCAAGCGGAGATGCCATAAATCCCGGCGCGGGCTCCCACTGGCTGTCCCCACGCCGAGTAATTAAAGCAGATTTATGAGGCGCATTACATCAGTGCTAGATAGTTCATATATCGGCCTCCTTTATTGGACAGCCTGACAGGCGCCAAAAAATATTGTTTCGAGTTCCCCGGCCCCTCGCAGCTGAGAGGCCTCTCCCCGCACTCCATCTTTTGTTGTGTCAGTCCTGCGCGCCGCTGATGGATGGACCGATCCACTCCTCCGCCGCTGCCTTCGCTTGTTCAGCGGCCCCTCCGCCCCCCCCCCTCCTGCACCCACCCACCCACCCCACCCCACCCACCCGCTCCCTTCCTCAATGGGAGACTTGTGACGGGGGCCGAACGGCTTTATCTGGGCGCGGCAGCTCCTTTCACAGACTCCCCCCCCGTCCGTAAGTCTCACCGGGGAGACAAAGACAGCGGGGACGCGAGTGGAGGGGGGGGGGGGACGGGTCAGGGATGAGTGAAGGAATGGGGGACGACCGGTCGACACTCCTCCGCTGATCCAATGCCAGACTGTTCAGCTCCTCTGTAAATATTGCTAAAGGGGATTTTTCAGCTCCGCTCATCAAGAGTCACTTCATCAACTGTTGCCTCCCAGTTCAACTTGCACCATCCACCTGCTTCCTCCTGGTTCCTGCTTCAATTTGAGGCTTTTTAAGGTCTGTCTATCCCAGAATTTCACAAGTTTCTTCTATTTCCCCTCAGTATGTCGCACAAAGTCGCACTTTTTTGTGTTTATTCACTTGATTAGGCCACAAAAATGTCTTTTTTCCCATCATTTTGGATCATCTGGTCAACCAAACTTAAATCACTAGTTCCTTGTACCACGATGCATCCATCTTACCAGTTTCATCATAATCCACCAAGAACTTTTGGAGTTATCCTGATAACAGATGGACACCGAAACTCTCCCAAGACGTAACAACTTTAGTGCGAATAAACAACTAAATCCAGATCTCGCATGACACCTTATGATTGTAACATCAATATTATTTATGAACTGAACGTACTCATTTTAAATTGTTGCTGCAACTTTATTGATTGATAGGAACAAAACATAAATTTGAGCAGCTCAGTCGGTCAGCAGCGCGAAATCAGGCGTGTCAAACGCACCCAGTGGGCGGGACCACTGACATCACATGTTTACCTTCAACTGACAACAGATTTTTCCCCCCTTTTGTTTAGGAACAAATAAGCACAAAAACATTTTGGAAATTTTTCAACATTCAACAAACTTTTTTTACTCACTGCGAGTCATGAGGTAGCTAGTTTGGGACGTTCGTGCTGCCACCTGCTGTCCAGTTTTGGTGTCTTGCTACTTTTTTGCAACTCCTGCTGTGACTAAACATCCCTAATGTACAATTTGACCAGTTTTTGGCAATTTTTTTACTTGATCTTAAAAAATTCTTGCATGAAGCACAAGATGTCTCGTTGTAAGTCGTTTGGACAGCGAGTTGTGCGTCTATGTGTCTCCCTACATCTTGTCCAGGGTGTAACCTGCATGGATGCATGAATACTGCAGCGTTCGCTCATATTTGGAGGTAAAGAAGACCATAAAATTGAGCCACATGGCATTCTTGGGTCACTGGCTGCATTCTTTCGCAGCCCGTAATGTATTTTCTAACCTCAACATGCATGTAGGCAAAACTCCGGGTTCATGACTGCCGAGTTTCTGCGATGGAAAAATCGCGAATTGGAAGTAAACGGGGAAAATGCTGCTGGTGAAGCACCAAACTGTAAACACACACACAAAAAAAATCAGAAACAGACAAAAAAACAAAAAGGAGACCAACGTTCAAACAAAAGATGAAACCGTGGGCCAACGCCAGCGTCCCAATTACTCCTCGACTTTGATTCGGGGCGGAAAACCGGAGCTGCGCCTCGTCCGCTGACAGCGGCGGTAATTTGTTTGCGTGTCGCCGTCGCGTCGCCAGAAGACGCCGCCGGAGCAGGTGAAGCCGAGTTCGAGCCGCCGCAGCTTTCCAACAGGTACTTTACGAAGAAAGGGGGAGGGGAGGGGGGAACCCACGGCGTTTCTGTCGTCCAACTTGTACGTTTCCCAACGAAAACACGCCCACGTACACGTTCACACGGTGGAACATGTTTTGGTGGCTCCACAGATGTAATCTTCTGTACGTCTCAATAAAATCACTGTGCTTTTCAACTGCTGATGAACCTCAAATGCCCCCGTAGGAAACCCACTCCGAGAGCCAGACAGCTTAATTGGTTTGGCTGCGTGTAATTTTAATAGCTCCTGTAATTAGGTTGCTTATTATAAAGGATCCAGTCATAAATCATGTGAAACAGAGTCACATATACGTTTCCTGTCATTAAAAAGAAAAGGGGGAAACAAAAAAAAAAAAAAAAGAGAGAGAGGGAGAAACGTTGTTCCAGTGCCGCGCGTGTGCCGCGAGGAGTCCGGCGCAGGAAACCCGAGCGCCCGGGCCGTCCGTGGTCGGCCTGGACGGGAGGGGAAAAGGAAAACAGAGCGGCGGGAAAAAGAGGTGAAGGTGCTCTGATGTAAACCATCTCTGACACCTTTATTACCAGTATTAATTAGGGCTTTTCAAGCAACAGATTTAAATCAATACGAGGGAGTGAAGCTGGTTTGGGGCGACGACTCGGATCAATCCGGGAGAGTTTTTTCTTTTTTTTTAACTGTATTAATCTCAGTAAATTCAACTCGTTAACAGAAAGCAGACAGGTTGAGAGACTCGCCTGATTTTCTAATTAGAAGAACATGAGCAGACGCACCGTATGTCTTCTCTGATCTGCAGTCGCAGCACATCTGCAGGTCATGAACGCTTCGATCCCGCTCTGGCGTTTGGATCTGGTGTTTGTTACTGGCACTTATTGGCGACTGTGGCTCCGCTGGCGGAGCGGGTTTCCATCCAAACCACAGTTTTAAAGGTTCCAGTGTCCCTCTGGAAATGTTGCCTTGTTTAACCCTTTACTTCCTGCTCTTCCACTTGTTAGGTGAAATTATAAGTGGCTGGAATTTTATAGAAATTTACAGACACTCAATCATCTTAATTAGACTAATTTAATTTAATTTAATTTATTTTTTTTTTAATTTAAAAAATAATTTATGCATTTTTTGTAAATGGTAAAAGATTAAAAAAAATGTTTTGCTCCATATTTATTTTAATCCATTTGACAAAAAAATCAAAAATAATGTTGAAAATGGAAAAAAAAAAGAATTATTTATCTCGAAATTAAAGAAGTACACTTCCTTCCTCCCTTTGTTCCCCACTCCAGACCACTTTATATTTACAGTGAAGCCAAACAGGGGCACGCCCCTCTTCACAAACAATTAATCAGCACCATTGTTCGTCGAATCGAGCACGTCAAAGAGGTTATTCGAAGCGGCCATCGTACACGAAAAAAACCCATAAAACAAGTGAATCACGCACTTCAACTTTACACACACGCACACACTCACACCTGCTGTGTGTGCCCTTTTCTCTGCAGGTGCCGCCCTGTCACGGCATTGTCACCTCTGCCATGAATGAGACCCCCCCTCTAAAATCAAAACACTAAGGCAGAAAGAGAGAGAGTGTGTCATGTGTGTGTGAAGAGATTCGGGGGCTGCTGTGGTGGGGGGACGTGTAGGTTTTAGCTCGCAGCACGAAACGCCTGCTTTGTCCTTTAAAATAATAGGCCAGGGCCATATTTTTTAGAGCGTGGCGCGGCCCTCATTAATTTTAATATCTGCTGATGAGTTCATTCATCACAGAGTTATTTCTTTCTTTTTTCTTTTACAGCGGGGTCGTTTGAAGCCGCCGTGCCGAAGCTCCTGCTCGGTCACTTATCACCGCGGTCGAAAAATAAAGCGAACAGGAAGCGTTGTGTGCCAGATATGGAAATATACGCAGGAAATATACGGCGGGTACCTTAAACAACCTTCACGCTGCTTGTGCAGGTGAAGCGATCGTTACGGGCTCAGAAAACAGAAAGCGAATCAAGGTCCGACGCTTCGACGGCGAGGGCCGCCGACGCTAAATCGTCAACCGTCTGCAGACAGGAGGACCCAGCGGAAGATAAATGAAGGCGGTCCAGATGTTGGTGAGCCAGGTACCAGATGCAGTCCTTCCAGCGTGTTCTGGGTTTACGTTCGCATGTCGTGGAAAATCGGAGACATCTGGAAGACCTCCTAAAGGACCATCCTGTCACAAGACATCATTGTCACTTGTATCGGCGAATTCCTCCGATCGTGTCGGGTTTTAGGACAACGTTCGTCCACGTTGCCTGTTCGCTGGTTGGATTAAAGACACAGCTGTTGACATTGGTGTTTATGGTTATATTTAGAAATTGCTTCCACTCGTGCCAACTGAAAACCACCAAAGATATCGACGCTTTTCTCGTCACCTATTGATCTAAATGCTTGCTGGGACCTGTTTACACATTTCGAACTGTCAACAGAGTTCTCAATTGACAGATTTTAGGGAATTGGTCGTCCAAACAGTCAGTGAACAACAAGAGTGGCTTCAAATCTTATTTTGGCTCAGCTGGCTTGTTTTTCAATCCAAACGTTAATGGTTTGATTCCCATTTTTGTCCTGCTTTTGTGTCCTTGAGCAAGACACTCAATGTCTTTGGTCTTATCCTTCAGTATTTGCGATTTGATACGTTCCAAACAAAATCCTGAGGTCAGTTCACTCTGAAGCGTCCTGTAGGTCTTCTGTAGGTTTGCAGGTCTTTGAGAGTCTTTCCGTGTTGCCGCCAGTGTTTGGCTTCACTAGAGGGTTTCAAAGGTATTCCAGGGTCCACAGAGTTTCATAAAGGCCACTCGTCCTTCTCTAATGTTTTCCAACTTTGGGTTGCCAGTTCTGTGGCGTGCGGGAACAAAAGAAAGCATCACCTCTGAACTCTGCATGTACTCCAGAGCCGACTGTGCGTTCTGTGAGATTAAAGTTGGGCTTTCTGTCCTCGCTGGGTACACAATGATGAAGTGTGTGATGTGTGTGTGTGCGCGCACGTGCGTCCGTGCATGTGTGTGCGTAGGTATGCAGAAGGCCCGTGCTCTCCTGGCGTCGGCTTTATTTTGCTTACAGTGGATATTATTTCATGTTATCTTGAGGGAGCGCTACGGTTTTATGGCGGAGACAGACTCAGCAGACGTGTGTTTGAAAAGCAGCGTGTCTCTGTCGCTGTCTGTGTCTGAACAGGCGGAGAATGAGAATGAGAGCAAACAGCAGTGTGCAGCCAAGAGTAGCACAGCCACTCCATCACCCTGATAGGCCTTGTCATCTCTCTCTCTCTCTCTCTCTCTCTCTCTCTCTCTCTCTCTCCCTCTCTCTCCTTCCTACTCCTTCCTTTTCCCTCTCTCCCCCCCGGTGTTGAGGGGGCGGGGTGTAAAGTTCACCCCCTGCCCAATTTATCAACCCCCCCACCCCCCCACCCCTTCCACGGCCCCGCGCAGTCATTAGCTGCACACACTGACACAGCAGCCCAGCCCACTCCCGACTCTCATTTATTGTCTTTTTACAGCGAGGAAGCAGCATCAATTCATTAAAGGCTAAATTGCCCCGTGTCCCCGGGACCAGCAAAGGTGGGGCCGGCTGGATTCGGGCGAGGTCACGAGGGGGCGAGTTTGAGTGCGAGACCGAAGTCGTATAATTTTTCAAAGTGCGATCGATCAGCGTTTGATTCATTGACACAGCGGCAGCCGTTTTGTTTGTAACATCTTTCAAGTGAGCTGCAATGAATTCGCACAATGTTTTAATGCATCTAACAGCTTTTTGTTGTTGTTTTTGTGGTTCAGTTGTCTTTATGTTCATGCAAGTTGGACTCTTGGAGCCACAAACACTGTGTCTAACTTGAAGGTAGACCCTTGACAAGCTTACATGCCATTTCTGAGCAGTGACATCTGACTCCACCTCCAAAGATGGCGCTCTGTCCTTTTATCGTGCTTTACCGTATCCGTCGACCCAAACAGGAAGAAAACGACTAAGGCATCAAAGCAGGAATTTAATTTCCTCACACGTCAAAAATGCGTCCTCTTTCTCTGTCACCATGGCGATCGTTTGTTTGTCTTCACCGCTGAACTGCTGATCTTCTTCTTCTTTTGCGCTAAAGACACACCGGCACTCGTGCCGAACGGCGAGTCCGATTGCAGTCGGGCTGCGTGGATACATGCAGCAGGAGCTTAACGGAGTCAGACTGAGCCAATGGTTGAACTCCCTCAAGCTGCATGAAAACAACCCGGCCGTCCTTTAATGACGACGTTGAGAGAAGCGAACGGCAGGTGAACAGAGGCGATAACCGGGAGCCCGTTTTCGCCGGCGTGAAACCAGGTGACCAGCACGACCTCGGCACGTCCCAACAGGTGCTGGGGGGGGGGGCTCGGTGCCCTTGTAGGGTCACGCTGTGCCGAGCGCCGTTCGGCTGTCGGCTCACTCAGTCAACCAGCTGCGATGCACATTTATAATGCCCTCGTAAGTGCGCTGCAGATGGATACGGGTCCCCTCGCTGCCGCTCGCCGGCTCATGATTAATGAGCAGCACTTGGAGCCGCATGTGTTGCTGCCTCGCAGCTCCGACGTGTCTTTCCGGACCCGACATTTTGTATCCTCCGTGAAAAATGAGCTCCTCGGTCTCGTTCATTACGCTGTTCCACTGCCAGCGCGCTCCCATGCATATTCCCCGCTCACTAAGCCCTGCGCCATGCTTGTACCGCGCGTGGGTGTCCGTGTCACTTTGCATCTAACTCACTTATCCCGACAGCGATCCGGTGGAAGCGCGCGCGGAGGGGGAATGACTCGACTGTAATTTGGGACTGTTGCAAAGCGGGACAAGTCAATAGAGGAGGGCCTGACAGGCAGGGAGGGAGAGATTTCAGCGTGCCTGTGGAGGACACGCCGCATAAGAAGCCCTGGCACAGCAGGAAAGTCGCCACTTTTCTGCTGTGCAGGCACACTGATATGACAATAGCCTCGTAATCATTGTTCCCCTCTGAAGTTATAGCTGTAATTTGGTCTGTCGGAGAACGGAGTCCATTCGTCTGACAATGCTCGCCGCACTCGCTCGACTGAATCGAGACACTTGTGCAGGGGCACGCACGCACGCACACACACACACAAAGGAGTCCCACACGCCACGCACAAACGCTGCCTGGGAACACACACTGCGTCCACACGCATAAACACACTCCCCGCTACTCAGCACTCTCTCAAGGGCACGTTCCAATAAAGCGGCATTGGAAAACAGCCATCTGATGGATTGGACCTGGAGACGGCGGCGCAGGCAAATCCCCTAATGTGGCATAAATAAGGCCGCCGCGCTCCGATCGCTCTCCACAGACAATGTAAATTATATTGTCAGGCGCAGTCACTTCGCCGCTCGCCGTGCGGCTAACAAGAGTCGCCCGCCAAAGCTCGACAAGGAGAGGAGGAGCTTCCAGGGGGAAGGGATGGGGGAATTAATTAAAGTGGCAACCCTACCTACGCCACACACACACACACACACACACACACACACACACACACACACACACACACACACACACACACACACACAC